>OZ019981.1:24879017-25231517 GCA_963970395.1 Ephialtes manifestator | reverse complement strand
GCTAACTAATCATTTGGCGAAAGGAAAATCATTGAACTTCATGCTACAAGAAAATCATCCGGTAAAATGAAAAATGTACGAAAAAAATTGCTGGAATGTAAAAAAAAGGACACAAAATTTCGTGGTTCTGCTAATAGTTTGTTTCCAGTGGTTGATTATATACGCTAATTGATTCTACCGACTAATTCATTAGATTAGCTAACTAATCATTTGGCGAAAGGAAAATCATTGAACTTCATGCTACAAGAAAATGATCCGATGAAATGAAAAATGTACAAAAAAATGCTGGAATGTAAAAAAAAGGACACAAAATTTCGTAGTTCTGCTAATAGTTTGTCTCCAGTTGTTGATTGTATCCACTAATTGATCCTACCTACTAATTCGTTAGATTAGCTAAGTAATCATTTGGCGAAAGGAAAATCATTGAACTTCATGCTACAAGAAAATCATCCAGTGAAATGAAAAATGTACGAAAAAAATGCTGGAATGTAAAAAAAAGGACACAAAATTTCGTGGTTCTGCTAATAGTTTGTTTCCGGTGGTTGATTGTATCCACTAATTGATCCTACCGACTAATTCGTTAGATTAGCTAACTAATCATTTGGCGAAAGGAAAATCATTGAACTTCATGCTACAAGAAAATCATCCGGTGAAATGAAAAATGTACGAAAAAAATGCTGGAATGTAAAAAAAGGACACAAAATTTCGTGGTTCTGCTAATAGTTTGTTTTCAGTGGTTGATTGTATTTTGTTGATCTAATATTGACTAATTGATCCTACCGACTAATTCGTTAGATTAGCTAACTAATGATTTAGCGAAAGGAAAATCATTGAACTTCATGCTACAAGAAAATCATCCGAGAAAATTGAATGAAAAATGTGGCAAAAAAATACACAAGAATATAGAGAAAAACCCACAAAAGTTTGTAAGTTTCCAGTGTTTGTTCATCATTGATTAAATTAGCTAACTAACAATTTAGCTCCACTGATCGATGCAAATAATCAAATGGCTTTACTAATTTGGCTTTGTCCCTGTAATTTGTCAGATTGGCTGATTATTTGCTTCCAAATATTTAATTGTCCTCACTGATCGATAATCTAAACTAATTGATTATCAAGACTAATCGATCGAATTATTTTTATAAGTCTCAAACTGACTTAATTCAACATAATAAAAACATTTTATAAGCGCCAAAAACACGAATGGTCATCAATGGATTTGCAGACCATTCAATTAAGTAGACTCCATCCATTAGATGATGTTTCACAAAAAAAAAAAAAAAAAACGGGGCTCATTTGTTTTTATTTTGCACGTTACATCACCGGAGAAAGATAATCGTTGGCGAATGGTAGGAAACGTCGTCGTCACACAATGTCCCAAGGGAAATCCATGATTCCCACCAAGGATCCGGAAGCACGGCAAAGTGTTAAGCCTTCGGCGAGCTGGGCATACCCGTTTCGATGCGCCGTTCGAAATCCTTTTGAACATCGGCAAATGGATCCACGCGAGGGCCGAACGAGGCTGGCTGCCCGAGGAGATTTGAAAAAGCTCCGAACGGAAGCTTTGCATACCGTTCGTTCGCTCCGTGAATAAGCTTCGGCGCGACGATTGCGTCCAATATATATATATATATATATATATATGTATGTCAAAGGGTACATTCCAGGTCCATATCGGAGGTTTTGTGGTACTTATGGGGACATTTGGCACATATGGGGACGGTCCCGATATTTTTCTATATGAAAGGGATCATTCCGGTACCGGTCCCCACAATTCCATTTATGTATATTGTATATTACGGGGACCTAGTTTATTACGTGTAAAAAGGATATTATGGGGACCGATCATATTTCGGATCACGGGGAGGTTATGGCAATCCAGAATCTAGAAATTAGTTCTGATGTTACCAATCGTATCTGAACGTGAACTCATTTTACGCTTAATTTAGAATTACTAGAATTATGAACAAACTGCCCCTCGGTCTGTCGTATACAGTTTCATCGAAAACAGGCTGTTTTAACAGATTTCTTTCGCATATGGCAAATCAACCTTCGATATTGAATGGGACCTCTATATGAATGTCAAATATCTTGAGACAGGTTTTTAAATTTGCTAAAGATTCAGTTCCTCTTGAACGTCGTTCCCAATAAAATGTTTAACTTTTATTTGCAATTAATCCCCGAAAGCATCTGTAACTTAAACCGTATATTCGTCATTCTCCTGATATCACTTTCGAGTTTATCATATACACAATTATAAAAGAGATCGAGCACAAAATAATTAGTTTTTTTTTCATTCCATGCTTGCGAGCAGAGAGATAAACCATTGTACGTTCTTATATGTAATGATATATGTCGGTACCGATCCCAACGTTGTAACGGTGTATGTCGGGTCCGACCCTGAAAAAAATAGAAAACGGTCCCCGCAATTACCCTTACAACGCACTAACTGGTCCCGACATGTACCATTACAATACATAACGAAAATATTCTTTGGTAAATTGCAAATAATATAAGCCTAATATTAATTTTTAATTGTGAATGCATGGTGTAGCTATTTGTCCATATAATATATATTATATGGACAATCAATGTGTTATATCAAAGACTTTATTTAAATCAAATCATAACTATCAAATATATTGTTGCAACTTATCCATATTCTGATTAACTATGAATAACGCAGCTTTAAGCAAATGTTTTCCTCGTTCGTATCGACATTCTTATATTACATTCCTATATTAAACAAATCTTGAAACTTTGCGAGCATTAGTGTCCATATATTAAACAAATCTGGAAATTTTACGAACATAGGTATCGATATATTCTTACACTTGCTTAGCTCAATAAGCGTAGGCCAAAACAAGTTCAGTTGCTCGATCGTTTCGGCATCGGCTCGATTAAAATCTTATAATATTAGCCATTAGACAATGGTCGTGTCTCACAATGGTAACAAGTCGCAAAGAGACTTAATGAAGCGTATCCACTTTATATGCTTGTGAGCAGAGAGATGATCTATTGTATGTTCTTATATGTAATGATACATGCCGGTACCGATCCCAACGTTGTAACGGTGAATGTCAGGTCCGACCCTGGAAAAATACAGAACGGTCCTCGCAATTACCCTTACAACGCACTAACTGGTCCCGACATGTACCATTAGAATACATAACGAACAATTTCTTTGGTAAATTGCAAATAATATAAGCCTCATTTCATTTTTAATTGTGAACGCATGAGGTAGCTATTTGTCCTTATAATATATATTATATGGACAATCAATGTTTTATACCAAAGACTTTATTTTAATCAAATCATAACTATCAAATACATTGTTGCAGACTTATCCACATTCTGATTAACTATGAGTAACGCAGCTGTAAGCAAATGTTTTCCTTGTTCGTATCAACATTCTTATATTACATTTCTATATTAAACAAATCTTGAAACTTTGCGAGCGTTAGTGTCGATATATTAAACAAATCTTGAAATGTTACGAACATAGATATCGATATATTCTTACACTTGCTTAGCTCAATAAGCGTAGGTCAAAACAAGTTCAGTTGCTTGGTCGTTTTGACATCGGCTCGATTAAAATCTTACGATATTAGCCATTAGACAACGATCGTGTCTCACAATGCTAACAAGTCGCAAAGAGACTTAATGAAGCGTATCCACTTTCTATGCTTGTGAGCAGAGAGATGAACTATTGTATGTTCTTATATGTAATGATACATGCCGGTACCGATCCCAACGTTGTAACGGTGAATGTCAGGTCCGACCCTGAAAAAATAGAAAACGGTCCGCGCAATTACTCTTACAACGCACGGACTGGTCCTGACATGTACCATTACAATGCATAATGAAAAAATTCTTTGGTAAATTGCAAATAATATAAGCCTCATTTAATTTTTAATTGTGAACGCATCATGTAGCTATTTGTCCTTATAATATATATTATATGGACAATCAATGTTTTATACACTGCAAAAACAAGCGTGTTGTTTTCTATGATTTATATTGTAGTCACTTTTTACACACTTTCAAGCGTGTTGTTTATCCATGGTAATGATATGTTAAAAGAACACGCTTGTAAATGTGTAAAAAGTGACTACAATGTAAATGATAGGAAACAACACACTTGGCAACACGCTTTGTTTTTGCAGTGTACCAAAGACTTTATTTAAATCAAATCATAACTATCAAATATATTATTGCAGACTTATCCATATTCTGATTAACTATGAATAACGCAGGTGTAAGCAAATGTTTTCCTTGTTCGTATCGACATTCTTATATTACATTTCTATATTAAACAAATCTTGAAATGTTACGAACATAGATATCGATATATTCTTACACTTGCTTAGCTCAATAAGCGTAGGTCAAAACAAGTTCAGTTGCTCGGTCGTTTCGACATCGGCTCGATTAAAATCTTACGATATTAGCCATTAGACAACGATCGTGTCTCACAATGCTAACAAGTCGCAAAGAGACTTAATAAAGCGTATCCACTTTCTATGCTTGTGAGCAGAGAGATGAACTATTGTGTGTTCTTATATGTAATGATACATGCCGGTACCGATCCCAACGTTGTAACGGTGAATGTCAGGTCCGACCCTGAAAAAATAGAAAACGGTCCGCGCAATTACCCTTACAACGCACGGACTGGTCCTGACATGTACCATTACAATGCATAATGAAAAAATTCTTTGGTAAATTGCAAATAATATAAGCCTCATTTCATTTTTAATTGTGAACGCATCATGTAGCTATTTGTCCTTATAATATATATTATATGGACAATCAATGTTTTATACACTGCAAAAACAAGCGTGTTGCCAAGCGTGTTGTTTTCTATGATTTATATTGTAGTCACTTTTTACACACTTTCAAGCGTGTTGTTTATCCATGGTAATGATATGTTAAAAGAACGCGCTTGTAAATGTGTAAAAAGTGACTAAGGTTTTATTTCACTATATATTCACTGTAAAAGTAACTACGACATTATGTTGTGCCAACTATAGAATTAGTTACAGTAACAATAACGTTGTTAATTTAACTATTAAATCAATAAAAATAACTATTCAAATTGTTACATGGACTAAAAATCTACAGATATGGATTTAAAGTTGATTACACTATCACGATTTCTCTCAGTGTAAAGGCCTGCTGCAAATAATAGTGGTCCTAGGATTTACCAATGCATAAATATATGTGGTACTTGTTTTAACCCATTCACATAAAAAACCTAAATTTGATTATATATTTTTTTTGGCGATATACATAGTGATTTCGATAGGTTTGTATACTTCTATTACGCAATGTAGATCTATGTACACCTAAATTTAAATACGTTCTCGTGGACCCCATATCGACCCTTTGACATACATATATATATATATATATATATATATATATATATATCCAAACTGTGTGCTTCGTACGCAAAGCTTTTTTTTCCTGCCAGCCAATAGTACCTCTCGCTACTTGTGCTGTTGCTTAATCGATAATCTTCCATTCTCCAGGGAATTCAATAAAAATATCGACATCTCGCTAACAAGGATTCTTCCGTTTCGTAATTTAATAAATATTTCAACGAAGAAAAGAGGCGAATTTTCATGTGTTTCCGAGTTGTAAGACTCTGAACTATTATTTTTTAAATATATTTATATAGGGGATATCCATTTTCATAATTGTTATTTAATAATAATATTTTGTGCGATTAAAAATATGATAAATCTTTAAGATAGTTGAAAGAAAAATTTGTTTCTTACAATATTTTATTTATTTTTCAATGAATTCATTATGAGTTGTTTTTTTTTTTTAGTAATTAACTCATTAATGTTACCAACTTTTGTGAACTAAAATAATTACGAGTTGTAAGACTATGAACTATTATTTTTAAATATATTTATATACGGGATATCCATTTTTATAATTGTTATTTAATAATAATATTTTGTGCGGTTAAAAATATGATAAATCTTTGAGATAGTTGAAAGAAAAATTTGTTTCTTATAATATTTTATTTATTTTTCAGTGAATTAATTATGAGTTGTTTTTTTTTTTTTAGTAATTAACTCATTAATGTTACCAACTTTTCTGAACTAAAATAATTACGAGTTGTAAGACTATGAACTATTATTTTTAAATATATTTATATCCGGGATATCCATTTTTATAATTGTTATTTAATAATAATATTTTGTGCGGTTAAAAATATGATAAATCTTTGAGACAGTTGCAAGAAAAATTTGTTTCTTATAATATTTTATTTATTTTTCAATGAATTAATTATGAGTTGTTTTTTTTTTAGTAATTAACTCATTAATGTTACCAACTTTTCTGAACTAAAATAATTACGAGTTGTAAGACTCTGAACTATTATTATTAAATATATTTATATACGGGATATCCATTTTTATAATTGTTATTTAATAATAATATTTTGGTGCGGTTAAAAATATGATAAATCTTTAAGATAGTTGAAAGAAAAATTTGTTTCTTATAATATTTTATTTATTTTTCAATGAATTAATTATGAGTTGTTTTTTTTTTTTAGTAATTAACTCATTAATGTTACCAACTTTTCTGAACTAAAATAATTACGAGTTGTAAGACTATGAACTATTATTTTTAAATATATTTATATACGGGATATCCATTTTTATAATTGTTATTTAATAATTATATTTTGTGCGGTTAAAAATATGATAAATCTTTGAGATAGTTGCAAGAAAAATTTTTTTCTTATAATATTTTATTTACTTTTCAATGAATTAATTATGAGTTGTTTTTTTTTTTTTAGTAATTAACTCATTAATGTTACCAACTTTTCTGAACTAAAATAATTACGAGTTGTAAGACTATGAACTATTATTTTTACATATATTTATATACGGGATATCCATTTTTATAATTGTTATTTAATAATAATATTTTGTGCGGTTAAAAATATGATAAATCTTTGAGACAGTTGCAAGAAAAATTTGTTTCTTATAATATTTTATTTATTTTTCAATGAATTAATTATGAGTTGTTTTTTTTTTTTTTAGTAATTAACTCATTAATGTTACCAACTTTTCTGAACTAAAATAATTACGAGTTGTAAGACTCTGAACTATTATTTTTTAATATATTTATATACGGGATATCCATTTTTATAATTGTTATTTAATAATAATATTTTGTGCGTTAAAAATATGATAAATCTTTGAGATAGTTGCAAGAAAAATTTGTTTCTTATAATATTTTATTTATTTTTCAATGAATTAATTATGAGTTGTTTTTTTTTTTTAGTAATTAACTCATTAATGTTGCCAACTTTTCTGAACTAAAATAATTACGAGTTGTAAGACTCTGAACTATTATTTTTAAATATATTTATATACGGCATATCCATTTTTATAATTGTTATTTAATAATAATATTTTGGTGCGGTTAAAAATATGATAAATCTTTGAGATAGTTGCAAGAAAAATTTGTTTCTTATAATATTTTATTTATTTTTCAATGAATTAATTATGAGTTGTTTTTTTTTTTTTAGTAATTAACTCATTAATGTTGCCAACTTTTCTGAACTAAAATAGTAAAAAAGGCACTTTATCTATATTGTATAATTTTTTTGTCAATTTGAATATCGATAATATGAAATATAAAATGAAATTAGTATAATATAAAAGCACATTAATTTATTTTCCACGGCAATCAGTTATATCGAATAATTGAATCTTTATTGTCATCTACAAATATATTCGTCAAAGTTACTTGTTTCATTGTTTGCGCGAATTAGAATCGTTCCATTGAAGGCAAAGAAATATTTCCTTAAAGTCAATGAAAAAAAATTGAATTCACCGATTTCTTTGGAATCAATAAAATCTTTTTTCTCCATAAATGTCTATTGTCGAATACCTGACAAAACCTAACAAAAGCTCTATACGCTTTCACGATCGACCGACTAGATTTCTGCAGGGGGATGTATGTCAGCTTTGAAGAGAAAAAAAAGCTTTATTCTATATCCATTTTCCTACAGCACAGTACATGCGTCGTGGAGTCACATTTTTCGCTTCCGTATTTCTTAATTTCATGCCTTGGTGATTCCGCCATCGCGTATCAAGATCAACGGTACCGTCTCAACGTCGAGTATATAAAGAAAAGATTTAAAAAAAAAAGCATCTCAAATGCTGCGAATCTGTTCCTATGCCTTTTGTGAATACTATACTGCAAGTACATATACCGTCTCGCTCTCTGAATCCTCTTCCTGACGTAAGCTCTTTTTCCGCAATTTGAGCTTTCGAGAGCAAATGTCTTTTTCATTCGTTGAATTGCCGTCGAGTTTGTCGTCTCTTCTATGCTCTTGGATAAATACTGCACGTGCTATGTAGTCCATGATTTGCCTCTTCGACTCTATCGATGTGAGAGGAAATCTGCAAAAGTATTTTCAATCTCCTTTCCTTGCGCGCTCACTTGATTCTCTCGGTGAAATACCGCGAGTTTCATAATTTATTTATTAACTCTAGAATAGTCGTTGATTCAATGAGGATACCTGAGGATTCGCACAGAAAACAACTATATGACAGTTGTCCGATTTTTATTTTCAAGTTCATGTGTTAAATGCTAATTTTAAAAATATCCCCATAAAAGTTAGAACACACATTTAAAGGATACTTGTTTTTCTAATGACAATATTTTGTAAAAACAAACACAATATTTTATACAAATTATTTCTGTACTTTTTCGCACAGAAAACAACTATCACAGTTGTACGATTTTTATTTTCAAGTTCAAGTGTTAAATGCTAATTTTAATAATATCCCCATAAAAGTTAGAACACACATTTAAAGGATACTTGTTTTTCTAATGATAATATTTTGTAAAAACAAACACAACATTTTATACAAATTATTTCTGTACTTTTTCGCACAGAAAACAACTATCACAGTTGTCCGATTTTTATTTTCAAGTTCAAGTGTTAAATGCTAATTTTAATAATATCCCCATAAAAGTTAGAACACACATTTAAAGGATACTTGTTTTTCTAATGACAATATTTTGTAAACAAAACACAAAATTTTATACAAATTATTTCTGTACTTTTTTCGGCGAAATATACAGTCGGCAAGAAAATTGTATGATCAACAGAAAATTCTGTAGATTTTTGTAGAATAATAATTTGCAAAAAAAAAAATCAATGTAATTTTTATTGTGCACTGAGAAAAATTAGTTGACATTATTTTTTTCCATGCAATTATGTCAATTAAACGAGTAAAAAAAAGAAAAAAAAACGACATACCCCCTCATATACTTGTTTTTCTGATGACAATATTTTGTAAAAACAAACACAACATTTTATACAAATTATTTCTGTACTTTTTTCGGCGAAATAAACAGTCGGGAAAAAAATTGTATAATCAACAGAAAATTCTGTAGATTTTTGTAGAATAATAATTTGCAAAAAAAAAATCAATGTAACTTTTATTGTGCACTGTGAAAAATTAGTTGACATTATTTTTTTCCATGCAATTATGTCAATTAAATGAGTAAAAAAAAGAAAAAAAACTATATACCTCCTCATATACTTGTTTTTCTAATGACAATATTTTGTAAAAACAAACACAACATTTTATACAAATTATTTCTGTACTTTTTTTCGGCGAAATAAACAGTCGGCAAGAAAATTGTATGATCAACAGAAAATTTGGTAGATTTTTGTAGAATAATAATTTGCAAAAAAAAAAAAATCAATGTAATTTTTATTGTGCACTGAGAAAAATTAGTTGACATTATTTTTTTCCATGCAATTATGTCAATTAAACGAGTAAAAAAAAGAAAAAAAAATCTACAGACCTCCTCATATGAACCATTCTCTGTCAATTCAGCCACTTTTTTTTCGACCCTCTCCGATTTGCCCTGTAATTGGTTATATGAATATACCACAAAAAGACACTCTATGTGAATTTTTTCAGATTTTTAAAAATAATTTTTGCGAAAATGGCTTTTTTTATTCAAGTGCAAATATCTCAGAATTTTGAAGTTACTGAAAAAAAATGTCTGCACATAAAAGTTGTCGTTTGTTGTTAGCTTTCGAGCGGAATATTCCAAATAATTGTCACGTTCCTGTGAGTATGATTTTTTTCCGAAAAATGGAGGAATTATTTTTTAATTAAAAAAAGGATATTTTTTTTTTACTGTAAAAATTACAGAGTATTGCTACATGACTGTTGATATCACAAAAAAATCGCCAGAGTGGCACCGATCGATCTTCTGGTACTAAAAAATGCATTTGTGTGAAAGTTCCGAAAAACGGGGGCATTATTATTTTTTTGATAAAAAAAAGGTTATTTTTTTGGCTAATAAAATTACAGAGTATTCTTGCATTACTGTAGATATTGCAAAAAAATCATCAGAGTGGTACGGATCGAGCTTACGGTATTAAAAAAAATTATTCCTGTGAAAGTTTCGAAAAACGGGGGAATTATTTTTTTTTATACCGGAAGTTCGATCCGTACTACTCTGATGATTTTTTTGCAATATCTACAGTCATGCAAGAATACTCTGTACTTTTATTAACCAAAAAAAAATAATAATAATGCCCCCATTTTTCGGAACTTTCACACAAATGCATTTTTTAATACCAGAAGATCGATCGGTACCACTCTGGCGATTTTTTTGTGATATCAACAGTCATGTAGCAATACTCTGTAATTTTTTCAGTAAAAAAAAAATATCCTTTTTTTAAATAAACAATAATTCCTCCATTTTTCGGAAAAAAATCATACTCACAGGAACGTGACAATTATTTGGAATATTCCGCTCGAAAGCTAACAATAAACGACAACTTTTATGTGCAGACATTTTTTTTTCAGTAACTTCAAAATTCTGAGATATTGGCACTTGAATAAAAAAAGTCATTTTCTGAAAAATTATTTTAAAAAATCTGAAAAAATTCACATAGAGTGTCTTTTAGTGGTACATTCATATAATCAATTACAGGGCAAATCGGAGAGGGTCGAAAAAAAAAGTGGCTGAATTGACAGAGAATGCTTCATATGTGCTCTTGGTAAAAAATGATCGCACGTGCTCCTACGTAGCGCACGATTTGCCTCTTCGTCTCTATCGGTCTTGCAGTAATCCTCTAAAAGTTAGCCAAAGGAATGCGCGAGCCGAAGGACAGATAAGGTACTGGACCTATAGTGATGGTGACTGTGCTACATACAGTCACCAGTGTAGAGACTGGAGTGCATATCTATGCTGTATCCGAGTCTCGTAGTCCGGAGAAGAGATCGATATCGAAACAGCTCGAGATAATCGGCAATTAAGCCTGGCAAAAGGACTACTCGCGACAGAGCTCTGCGCCCTCGTCTCGCGCTTATACGTACTCTCGGTACATCGTTAAGCTCGCCAGAGAGAAGAGCACCGGTAGCTAGCCATCGCGGCGGCGGTGGTCGCGAAGGGATTCCGGGAACATGGACGAGCGACACGTCTTCATTAGCCTTTCATGAACGTTACCTGCGAGCGAGTACAACCAGTGGCAGCATCAGCTCGTCCTGTATCCCAGCTCATTCTATATATATATGTATATATATAGATAGATAGAGGAGAGCGGGACAAAATGGACCAACGGGGCAAAACGGGCTCGCCAATTTAGATTTTTCATTAATTATTAATTTCTGAAAACAAGCTCAAATAGCTACAGCAAGAAAACGCGACATCAAACGCGGGTGGGGTTCAAGATAGCGAATATGGCTAAAATTGTGAATACCATAATAATGGACATTCTAGATTCAGACGTGCATTATATTTAAATTCGCTATTTCAGCGATTCGCTATTTCAGCGATTGGCTATTTCAGCGATTGGCTATTTCAGCGATTTGCTATTTCAGCAATTCGCTATTTCAGCGATTCGCTATTTCAGCGATTTGCTATTTCAGCGATTCGCTATATCAGCGATTCGCTATTTCGGAGATTCGCTATTTCGGCGAGTCGCTATTTCGGCGTTTCGCTATTTCAGCGATTTGCTATTTCAGCGATTCGCTATATCAGCGATTCGCTATTTCGGAGTTTCGCTATTTCGGCGAGTCGCTATTTCGGCGTTTCGCTATTTCGGCGAATTCGCTAGTTCGGCAATCCGCTATTTCGGCGATGCGCTATTTCGGAGATTCGCTATTTCGGCGAGTCGCCATTTCGGCGATTCGCTATTTCAGCGAATTCGCTAGGTCGGCGATCCGCTATTTCGGTGATTGGCTATTTCGACGATTCGCTATTTCGGTGATTCGCTATTTCGGCGATTCGCCATTTCGGCGATTCGCTATTTCGGCGATTCGCTATTTCGGTGATTCGCTATTTCGGCGATGCGCTATTTCGGAGATTCGCTATTTCGGAGATTCGCTATTTCAGCGATTCGCTATTTCGGCGAATTCGCTAGTTCGGCGATCTGCTATTTCGGTGATTCGCTATTTCGGCGATGCGCTATTTCGGAGATTCGCTATTTCGGCGATTCGCTATTTCGGCGATTTGCTATTTCAGCTATTCGCTATTTCCGCGATTCGCTATTTCAGCCATTCGCTATTAAAATGCAATCAAAATGGCGGATGGCTAAAATAGCGAATTTCATAATGATGGCCATTCTAGACTCAGACGTTCATTATTTTGAAATTCGCTATTTTGACCATTTGCTATTTTGACTCCCACCCCAACGCGCATCCTCTGAAGATGCATCTACTACTGTAATTTCAAAAAAATTATATACTATAAATTAAAACAAAAATTAAACAATTTGAAGAGGTCTCCCGACAACTTTTTTGCGCGGATGTGCTTTAAAACCGAGTGAAATTTAATTTTCAGATTACTGTCTAGATTAGATTACTATCTATCGTCTATTTTTGCTTAAGGGGCCCGTTTTGCCCCACTCTCACCTATATATATTTACCTGCCGGTCTCCCAACGTACCTACTACCAGTGGAGATACTAGCAGTACGAGTATCCGAGTACAGGAGCTCGCTCACATGCTCCAGCACAGAGCCGCAACGATGGACGAAGGATTCACGCGTGGGTGTATAATCCTTCTCCACTGGCGCTCCACTTTGACCCTATGTATGTGATGCATGACCGCGATGAGCTTCGCTCCGTTCTGTGCAATGACTCGCATGACAAGTTACAGGCAGAATATTCGATATATATATATATATATATAGAACAGGAGGTAAATAAGCTGCGTGGAGTTTGCCTCGCCAGGCAATATTGCTATGGTATTCATATAGATGGAATGATAACGGTATATTTTTCGCTGCGGTAGATTTCAAGTTGGCATTTTCTTTAAAATTTATAATTTTGCTACGGTGATAAACGGTGAAATTTTCATTTTTTTATCAATATTTTAATTAGTCCCATTTAATTAAAATTTTCGAGGGTTAAAAACGTTTTATCGCTTTTATTGGCTACAGATTTTCCCTGAGCAAAAAGGGTTTCTTAGCTTTCGCAATATTATACACTAATTTTTTTCAATATGACCTATTTTCTGAATTAAAATAGTGAACATTGCAAAAAAAAAAAAGAAAAAAATCATGTAAAATGTAAAACGATAGAAAAACCATACAATTCACAGCCCGATTAATTTTTGAAGTGTTGGAATATTTATATTTGTATATGCTGACTGATCGGTTACCAAAAATCCCTAATAAAAGTTCCGGTTTTATTCCTCGCGCAATAATCCAGTATTCAATTATAAATCGCTCGTGGAATGACAAACTTTTCAATTGTCTGTAAAATTTTATACCTTTTTGTACGTAAAAAATTGTGCAATTACGTAGAATTATTTTTCAAGATAAATGCAAATGC
This sequence comes from Ephialtes manifestator, assembly GCA_963970395.1. NCBI lineage: Eukaryota > Metazoa > Arthropoda > Insecta > Hymenoptera > Ichneumonidae > Ephialtes > Ephialtes manifestator. The sequence goes on along the minus strand of OZ019981.1, from coordinate 25,217,678 downwards.
AGTTGATAAACATAAATTGCATACGATTATTGCAGTATTCTAATACAACATGTAGAGAATTTATATCTGAGCGATCGTCGCCCAAAGTTTATCGAGAATATGGATAAACCCACGTATATATATATATACATATATATATATATATATATATATATATAGTTGGTGCACTAAAGCCGAGTATCATTGCATTGGAGTCAGCCGGTGCTCCGTAGCGGCTTTGGATGTAAAACGCAGAGAATAGCAAGAGAGAGAGAGAGATAGAGGAAGAGCGAGGAAGAGAGCTCGATGCGGAGAGTGGAGAAACGATAACATTGTCTCGGAATCTCCGCTCTCGATCGTGGCTCTCTGTTCTCTCCCGCGAGAGCGTGTACTATACAGTATGCGAAGAAAGAGCGAAACGCGAGGGGAACGAAGAGAGAGAGAAAGAGAGAAAGAGAGAAAGAGAGATAACGAGACAGAGCGTAATCGATATACCCGCTCGAGCTTTCCTGCTTTCCGAATGAGAGTGGGATCGGCCGTTGTTCCTTGCGAAACTGGATCGTCGTAGGAACAAGAGAGAGAAAGAGAGAGAAAGAGAGAGAGAGAGAGAGAAAGAGGAAGCGTCGACGAGTACCTAAAGGAAGGAAAGAGAAAGAGGTCCAGCCATCTGAGCGCGTACATTGGTAAATTACGATGCCGGTCTCGCGCTGGATCGGCGCGCACCAGTTAAAGCGGTGTAACCGCACGCTCTGGCCCCTGCCAGTATATATCTGGAGCTCGCACGAGCTCGGATAACTATATTATACTCTGTACACTTATATGGAGAAAAGTGGCTTGGTCTGGTGTATAACGGTGCCATTGGTTGGTACACAAGAGATCGACCAACGGAGCGGTACACCTCTTGTTTGAAAAACTCACAACTCGTAGCGCTATAGTTTGTTCGGTGTGTACGAAAGAGGTGGATTGAAGGAAGGGAAGAGATGACTGGGAATAGAGATTGCCCGGAGAATGAAGCGACTAGAGCCTCGAGAGTATAGAGGGATATGTGCGCGGTTGAAAAGGGAAATGGTGTACGCGACGGGTGGCGAACGTCGGTACTTCCGGTTCGCGCGGCAAACGACCTTTCCTCGCGCGTGAAGAATAAAATACGCTGTCATCTGTACATTCTCCACTTTATAAAAATATCTCGGTGTCGGGTAGAAAAATCGAGGAGATCCGCCCTGGCCCGGATTATTTCTTCGCTCTCCCCCATAATTTATTCCAAGTTACCTTAGGACCACTAAGAATTTTAAGTACCTGACCTTGACAATGACCTCCTAGTTAATATATTAACATGTGTATTTATATTTGTATAATGTGTGTATATATATACTAGAGGTTATTGTGGCTCGCGCGCTCGAATTGTCGTTTTTCGTATTATTCTCATAAAGGACTTCGGGGGTCCTTGGGGGACTTAGAAAAATCAGGGCTTCGGAGGTCCTTGGGGGATTTAGAAAAATGCGGACCTCGGGGGCCCTTGGGGGACTTGGAAAAATCCGGACTTCGGTGGCCATTGGGGGACTTGGAAAAATCAGGCCTTCGGGGGCCCTTGGGGGACTTGGAAAAATCAGGGCTTCGGGGGCCCTTGGGGGCCTTGGAAAGATCAGGGCTTCCGGGGCCCTTGGGGGCCTTGGAAAAATCAGGGCTTCGGGGGCCCTTGGGGGACTTGGAAAAAACAGGACTTCGGGGGCCCTTGGGGGATTTGGAAAAATCAGGGCTTCGGGGGTCCTTGGGAGATTTAGAAAAATCCGGACCTCGGGGGCTCTTGGGGGACTTGGAAAAATCAGGGCTTCGGGGGCCCTTGGGGGACTTGGAAAACTCAGGGCTTCGGGGGCCCTTGGGGGCCTTGGAAAAATCAGGGCTTCGAGGGCCCTTGGGGGCCTTGGAAAAATCAGGGCTTCGAGGGCCCTTGGGCGCCTTGGAAAAATCAGGGCTTCGGGGGCCCTTGGGGGACTTGGAAAAATCAGGGCTTCGGGGGTCCTTGGGAGATTTAGAAAAATCCGGACCTCGGGGGCTCTTGGGGGACTTGGAAAAATCCGGGCTTCGGGGGCCGTTGGGGGACTTGGAAAAATCCGGACTTTGGTGGCTCTTGGGGGACTTGGAAAAATCAGGGCTTCGGGAGCCCTTGGGGGACTTGGAAAAATCAGGGCTTCGGGGGCCGTTGGGAGACTTATAAAAATCCGGACTTCAGGGTTTCTTGGGGGATTTAGAAAAATCCGGACCTCGGGGCCCTTGGGGGACTTGGAATAATTAGGGCGTCGGGGGCCGTTGGGAGACTTAGAAAAATCCGGACTTTGGGGGTCCTCAGGAGATTTAGAAAAATCCGGACCTTGGGGGCTCTTGGGGGACTTAGAAAAATTAGGGCTTCGGGGGCCTTTGGGAGACCTCAGAAAAATCTAGACTTTGGGCGCCCTGGACTTGGAAAAATTCGGACTTCGGGGGATCTTGGGAAACTTTGAATAATTCCGACTTGGGTGTGTTATTTGACCCCAGCCTGCTCAATTATTCTATACGGCGGCAGCGACGGCAAGATCTTTTTATAATATAGAGGGATATACATATACCTACAGATTCCCGGGAATTTCAACGGTGGATCTTGGTAACTGAGACCTCTCTCTGTCGACCTGGAGAACTTTTGCGCCGTCTTGAGTTGATTACCAGCGAGACCTCTCGTACGTTATTCATTCAGCTCTGTTTAAGAAAGAAGTCGGAAAATGGAGAGAAGATCGGCTTGCATCCTCCCATTACAAAAAGGATTAATTCATTATACGTGTAGTACTTAATCTTTAAAGAAAGGCGATCATGAAAAATCAGTGATATTCATTGATAGAAATCTCTGAAAAATATGTGCTGTCAATCCCTTAAACAAAAAATTCTTTGTTAACTGGCAAAAATATTTGGTCAATCTAGCTCAGTGATTATACTTTTCACCGCTTTTACACTTTGCACAAATTTATAAGAGTACCGGGAGGCCAGAAATTCCTAAATAATTCTCAGTCACACATAAGATATAACCTTCCAGCATGAGCGTAGCTTTTTTTCCTTTCAGCGATTTGCTATTTTAGCGATTCGCTATTTCTGCTTTTCGCTATTTCAGCGATTTCCTATTTCAGCGATTCGTTATTTCCGCGATTGGCTATTTTGGCAATTGGCTATTTTGGCAATTGGCTATTTTGGCGATTCGCTATTTCGGCGATTCGCTATTTCGGCGAATTCGCTAGATCGGCGATCCGCTATTTCGGAGATTCGCTATTTCGGCGATTCGCTATTTCGGCGATTCGCTATTTCGGCGATTCATTATTTCGGAGATTCGCTATTTTTGCGATTCGCTATTTCGGCGACTCGCTATTTCGGCGATTTGCTTTTTCGGCGATTCGCTATTTCGGCGATTTGCTTTTTCGGCGATTCGCTATTTCGGCGATTTGCTTTTTCGGTGATTCGCTATTTCGGCGATTTGCTTTTTTGGCGATTCGCTATTTCGGCGAATTCGCTAGATCGGCGATCCGCTATTTCGGAGATTCGAAATTTTTGCGTTTCGCTATTTCGGCGATTCGCTATTTTGGCGATTCGCTATTTCGGCGAATTTGCTAGATCGGCGATCCGCTATTTCAGCGATTCGCTATTTCAGCGATTTGCCATTTTAGCGATTCGCTATTTCGGCGATTTGCCATTTTAGCGATTCGCTATTTCAGCTTTTCGCTATTTCAGCGATTCGTTATTTCCGCGATTCGCTATTTCGGTGATTCGCTATTTCGGCGAATTCGCTAGATCGGCGATCCGCTATTTCGGAGATTCGCTATTTCGGCGATTCGCTATTTCGGCGATAAATTATTTCAGCGATTCGCTATTTCGGCGACTCGCTATTAAAAACTTAATGCAAAAATGAGTGTAAAAGTTTATGTATGGATTACATATAGAGCATATGTGGAATATACATGCCCAATTCTATGCGCAAAATTATATATATATTTTTTATATAATCTATAATTTTTTTCTCTTGAGTAGGATATCTTTGCGTTGCGTCCAGTCACTGACCTTCCCGCGTGTTCCCACGCTGAAAGCCATCTTCTCGGTCTGTCGCCTCGTTGATTACGATACGCCCTCGCGTGTGTATATACTCGCTTTCTCACTAGGCTCCAAGAGTACTGAACGCGCCTGAGCTCTCTGATCTTAGAGTCTGCACCCACCACGAGCTAGGTCAGTACCGCAAACGACTTAGTTCCACGCCTGGCGAACGAGCCGTGCATCGCTGTACTGTCTTATACTCCCACAATGTCCGCACGGTTAAACACGACTGGATTACTACAATTTCTGGTACAGAGTATTCTCAGCACGGTATAGTTAGGGTAATCAGGAGGCTAATGCGGCTTGGAAAATACACTTTTTATTTTTTCGTGCGGTCCAAAGTGGAAGTGAAATTTAATAGCCCTGGGAAAAAATATGTGAAAATTGCGACAATCGAACCATCAAACCATCAAATATGGAAAACGTAAAATAGTATATTTTCGACATTTCGAAAATTGAAAAATATAATAATTATTGTATCTATTGGACTTTAATGATTTTTTTAAAAAATTGAGGTTAGGAACTTGGATTTTTTCTAATTTTTAAAAATTAAATTGATAAGGATGAAAAAAAATTAAATCTCTTTATCAGTCAAAGGTTGAAGAAAATTTTAATAGGTTTGCGTTCAAAATTCCTGTAACATTTAGCAGGTAACAATTTGTCATATCGTAACGTAATATTACATCATGACGAATGATAATAAATAACGATATATTGAAGATCGATGAAAAAAAATTTAATTCACGCCAACTTTGAAAGTATCAAGGTAATTTTCTACATGTTTTTTTTTTGTTTAGTTATTTTGTATATTATTGGGGAACAAAATTCTATACCTCTTCTACTGAATATTTCAACTATCCGTTTATTAAGCGAAAGTTTCCGAAGAATTTTATACTGTATCTCATAGATGCTTCCTCTTATGCTACCTCTAGTGATGTTAGCGGAATTTCGATATAAAGTTCCTTACATTTGTCCCAACGACTATAGTTCAATACATTTTTTTTAAAGCTGCATGAAGCTTAAGGATCCATTGCTTCAATTTACAAATTTTCCAAAAAGGTCATTTTTTACAACTTTCATTTTTACAAAAGGGTCATATTACACTTGAGGACACATTTGTTTTATTTTTCCATTTTTAGGAAAGAGCCGTTTCCTTTTTTGAGGTCACACTATTTTGTTGAAAAAAAAAACGTTCTATTCCTTTTCAACATTACGCTTTTTGCGAATACTTTTAATCCATTTTACAATTTTTACAAAAGGCCCATTACGTTTTTTGCAAACACCTTTTATTTTTCCATTTTTAGGGAAAAGCCATTACGTTTTTTGAGATCACACTATTTCGTTGAAAAAAAAAACGACCTATTCCTTTTCAACATTACGCTTTTTGCGAATACTTTAAATCCAATTTACAAATTTTCCAAAATGGTCATTTATTACATATTTTTTTTATTTTTCCATTTTTAGGAAAGAGCCGTTTCCTTTTTTGAGGTCACACTATTTCGTTGAAAAAAAAACGACCTATTCCTTTTCAACATTACGCTTTTTGCGAATACTTTAAATCCAATTTACAAATTTTCCAAAAAGGTAATTTTTTACATATTTTTTTTATTTTTCCATTTTTAGGAAAGAGCCGTTTCCTTTTTTGAGGTCACACTATTTTGTTGAAAAAAAAAAGTTCTATTCCTTTTCAACATTACGCTTTTTGCGAATACTTTTCATCCATTTTACAATTTTTACAAAAGGCCCATTACTCTTTTTGCAAACCCATTTTATTTTTCCATTTTGAGGGAAGAGCCATTACGTTTTTTGAGATCCCACTACTTTGTTGAAAAAAACGACCTATTCAACATTGTGCTTTTTGCGAATACTTTTAATCCATTTTACAATTTTTACAAAAGGCCCATTACTCTTTTTGTAAACACCTTTTATTTTTCCATTTTTAGGGAAGAGCCATTACGTTTTTTGAGATCACACTATTTTGTTGAAAAAAAAAACGACCTATTCCTTTTCAACATTACGCTTTTTGCGAATACTTTAAATCCAATTTACAAATTTTCCAAAATGGTCATTTATGACATATTTTTTTTATTTTTCCATTTTTAGGAAAAAGCCGTTTCCTTTTTTGAGGTCACACTATTTTGTTGAAAAAAAAAACGTTCTATTCCTTTTCAACATTACGCTTTTTGCGAATACTTTTCATCCATTTTACAATTTTCACAAAAGGCCCATTACTCTTTTTGCAAACCCATTTTATTTTTCCATTTTGAGGGAAGAGCCATTACGTTTTTTGATATCACACTACTTTGTTGAAAAAAAAAACGACCTATTCCTTTTCAATATTGTGCTTTTTGCGAATCCTTTTAATCCATTTTACAATTTTCACAAAAGGCCCATTAATATTTTTGCAAATCCATTTTATTTTGTTCTTCCATTTTTAGGGAAAAGCCATTACGTTTTTTTGAGGTCACACAACATTGCTGAAAAAGTACTTGAAGAACAAAAAAGATCAATTCCTTTTCAAGGTTACTTGAAAATCCTTTGCGATCTACGTGACTCTCTGACCTTCTGAACCGGTCAATTTCACAGTACCAACGTTTTATTACGTCGTGCGGAAATAAACGCTCGGAAATCGAAGCGAGTGGATATATAAATACGTTTAGTAAGTATGTGTGCTCAGAGAAGCAAGCAGTGCGAGGAACGCAGAGTGATAATAACCGCTACAAACTTGTTGGATGACACAGAGAGAAGTCGAGGGGAGAGTATGTCTTCTTGGTCTTGGTCTTGGCGAGTCTCTCTAGCGGGTAATCGAGTGATGCGCGGGACCTTCCCACGTTGCCACGTTCATTGGGTCGCTGCAGTCTCGACTCGACTTGTTCACCGAGGCCAAGGCTCCTCTCGACGCTTATTCCACCGATAAACCCGACGATAAATGCGCAACTCGAGCGGATCGGAGCGTGACTCCGCAAAGAGTCACTCCAGGGGATTCGATCATCGCCCTCTCCACGCTTAATCCTTCCAAGGGTCGTCGAGTCTCTCGCACTTCCGGAAGTTACGATTCGGAATGATTAACGTCTTGACAACACTTTTCACACGTTTGACAATGGAATTTCTTATTATCGCACAGTTTGCAAGACAATTAATATTAAGAAGGTATATGGGGTAAAAAACACGTCAAGTCAGCCACACGAATTTTTCATTTCAATAAAAAGATTTCAAATTTGTTGAGGATGTTGGTCTGGCTGAAAACAAAAAGTACAAATTTTTTCAGATTTTTTTATGGCACATTTCAGCCATTACAAAAAACTGAAAATAATAATCGTTAATTTTTTAACGCCAAAACTACAGCTCTCGCAAAAAAAGTCACGTGAACAAAAAATTTAAGGTATTTAACGTTCTTTTCAATAAATTTTTTGCAAAGTCTTCCTACTCTGTTTTATGCTATTTTTCAATGGAATAAAATTATAATATTTTTTTTCTCCAAAACTGCGTTCCCGATTCGGCTGAAATTTTTACATTTTGTTCCTTAATATGTCTAGAATCTGAGAAAAAATTGGCGAGATGGGCGGCGATTTCATTCCACTGTTACAGCTCTTATATTAAATTTTTTTATTAAAGCTTTTCGCTTTAATATTGCAAGAAATAGTGGAAAAAATGGAATAAATAAGTAATGCATTACTTTTTTTTCCATTTTTTCAAAAGGATTACCGTGAATTTTTATTGAAAAATAATAATTTTTGCAGCTATTCTAAAGTTTAATCATCGTATTACAATCGCTACATGTTATTATTATAAAATCATAATTATAGAGCTCATTTCTATAAGTATTAGGCATTTACAACTCTGATTAGGGATAATACATGGGATAACAATAGTTATGATAAAATATGTGGGAATTTATTAAATTTGTAGTTGGACATTCGGAAATATAGTAATTCGAAATTTTTTTAAAATGTTTCCAGTCTTACATTTTTTCAACAATTAAAAATGGTGAAAATTCTGAACCACTTTACCGATCATCACTAAGTTTCGTAGGTAGCAACGCTGTATGTTATTTTTAGTTTGTAAAATAATTTCTTTTGATTTTTTGAGATTCGGCGTGATTTAGAGCAAAATGAATTTTTTTCGAAAAATTCAAAACTCTATAAAATCGGAAACGCATTTCCGATTCCGCCGAAATTCAATATCAAACAACACTGAAAGTGTCTTCAGTTATAAAGAACTATTTAGCTGAACACACGCACACGCATTCGAACAAAAATGTATTCAGAATACTTTTCCATTCGAAGAACTGTCAATAATTAATAACCAAGACAAATAATACGATTTTTAATCATAAATTAATTTAATTTACTTTTTGTCATTTAAGAAAAATATAACACTCATATTACTCATAGTTATTCAGAGTGAAATGTATTTTGAGTACAATTTTATTCGAATATTGCCTAACCTTCACACACATACACTCACACATTTTTCTGGACCACTTTTCTCAACATTCTAAGCCCGAGTTGAAATTTAGACCCTCTTCAAAACCTAAATGTAGCAGTCCCGCGGGGTAAACGGAGATTCCTCCATTTCTTTGACACTCGTCAAAACCTCCGAAAATGGCAGATATTACCCGAATGGAGTAAACGCAGACTAATGGAGACTGAAATTCTTATGTTTGGACCTCCAATTAGGTTGTACAGAGTAAGATGAGGTTCTTAGACCCTTGTATAAACCTCCAAAACTGTCATTTTTTACCGATTATAATTCAACGAAGGGTGTTGGAAGGGTTTAAATTTTAACTCGGGAGTGATTCAGAAAACAAAAAATTTCCTCTATGACAAAGCAAAATAAAATAATTTTCTTCAACGTAAAATATTCCGAGCCGTTAGAAGGGTTGACCATTTCGGAGTTCCTTTTGTCCATTGGCGGTGTAGTAGTAGTAGTAGTCCTCCGTCCTTGCTCCAGGCCGGGCACGTATCTCGTTTGTCTCTCTTTCTGTAGCCCGACATTTAAAGCCGGAAGGTACAAATTGCAGTGTCGTGTCGTCTCGGAGGAGAGAAGAGGAGTGCAACGTCGTTTGGATGCGGCAGAGGGAGAGATCCTGCGATGTCGCTGCGTCGTCTGATCACCGTCGCAGGCCCTGGCGTCGGTCGCAGCATCACAAGCATCACCAGCACCACCAGCAGCATCAGCAGCAGCAGCAGCAGCAGCAGGAAGTGGGACACTCACCTGAATACTTGCTGGCAATCAAGAGTACCGAGTTGAAGGCACGAGACACGAAAGAGAGTCTCCGCCGAGGCAGGAAGAGAGAAAGAGATAAGAGCGAAGCTCCTCTCGATTGCCACCGTTCGCTCCTGGACGCTTGTCCATCATTCAGTCGTTCTCGGAGTTGCACCCGGTGCGGAGGAACCAGGTCGAGAGAATATTACGATACGCTCGGACATTGAACGTTCGGTTGGTCGTGAAAACGCATCTCCAAATATATATCTATACATATAAATGTATATACATGTATATATATATATATATACACATTGACTCTCCGTTAGTGTAATTTTGAGACCAGGTGTAACGTTGTGAGTAACTGCGTGAGTCTTACGTCGCGTGTATCGCGTTCGTGCAAACGTTTTGTCCACGTGAATTTGCATGCCGGGTCCTTGAGCTCTAACTCCTGGGTGAAATATAGTTATATTAATAATTTATACGTAAATAAATGTGTATGTATTATTATTCGTGAATTTACCGAGGGTTGAATTCTTCGTGCGGTTGGGTCAAGACATAAGGAGGTCAGTACGAGCTCTCGCTCGTGTGGCATTATAAACCCAAGCATAGTGCGTAATCGATATCACGTTTACTCCGTTACAACGCTCACCTCGTGGTCTCACAAGCAACATGATTGGTCTGCAACGATTGCAACCACCACGCTCTGCTACTATATTCCCGCACTGCGGTCGAGGATTCTGCCGCATCTGCAGGTATTGTTATAGATATATTATCGTGCGGTTTAATGTAATGTGTTGCTCTGGCGCTTCGAGCCGGTCAGGACTATTATTCACTGTTGATGAACTTAAGACGACTCGTCAGCGGCAGAATTAACGATATAAGAGGCGAATATTCGGTTGTTTTTGCGCCCTCATAGAGGAAGCTTTGTTTTCATGGAAAAAAAATTCTTGAGATTTTTATGTCAGGACACTTAGAATTGTCCAAAACGTTCAGGAAAGTGATCTAGAAAAAACGTCCGTATGTATGTATGTGTGTGTGTGTATACAAATCCGAAAATTCGAACGCCGATAACTCAAGAACGGTTTTGTATATCGCGCTCAAATTTGGTACACTGGTGTAGCAGCAGACCCTCTTCAATTGTACCAATTTCCGACAAAATCTGTGCGAAAATTTCGGTTTTATGCCGTTTTGAATTTTTTGAAAAAAGGACGTGGTCGCTCTCACTTTCGTAAAATTTAGTCTATTTTGCTAAATAGTTGGTTATAAGAGTAGGTGCACTCAATGCTGTTTGGTATTGAATTTGGCTCGAATCGGTAAAGTGGTTCAGATTTTATGGAATTTTGAATTTTTCAAAAAATTGACATTATCGCTCGATTGTAACTTTTGCAAAACTTGAAATAGCGAGCTCAAATTTTGTATATAAATGAAACAATATTCAGCCGTAATATATGTATAATTTAGTGACAAACGGTATGAAATTTGTGATTTTATGGAATGTTGAATTATTTTTAATAATATACGTTATCACATTTACTTTCGGAAACGCTCTAATAATAACGAAATAACGGAATAACGAAATAGAAAAAGCGAATTCACAACATGTTTGTTTATCTAATTTAAAAAAGGATGCAAAGTAGAATCTTGCACATTGCTTCCTCATTATTTTTCGCTTCTTATAAAGCTTCCTCTATGAGGAAGCCAAAATTGAATAACATACTTTTTTGCTTCCTCAGAGAGGAAGCTTTGTAAAAAGCGAAAAATAATGAGGAAGCAATGTGCAAGCGTCTACTTTGCATTTTTTTTTAAGTTAGATAAATAAACATGTTGTGAATTCGCTTTTTCTATTTAGTTATTTTTTTTTTTTTTTGCTTCCTCATAGAAGAAGCTTTGCTTTCATGAAAACAAAAATTTCGAGATTTTTATGTCAGGACACTTAGAATTGTCCAAAACGTCCAGAAAAGTGATCTAGAAAAAAACGTCCGTATGTATATATGTGTGTGTGTGTGTGTATGTATACAACTCCGAAAATTCGAACGCCGATAACTCAAGAACGGTTTTATATATCGCGTTCAAATTTGGCACACTAGTGTAGCAGCAGACCCTCTTCAACTATACCAATTTTCGACAAAATCTGTGCGAAAATTTCGATTTTATGCCATTTTGAATTTTTTGAAAAAAGGCCGTGGTCGCTCAAACTTTCGTAAAATTTAGTCTATTTTGCTAAATAGTTGGTTGTAAGAGTAGGTGCACTCAATGCTGTTTGGTATTGAATTTGGCTCGAATCGGTAAAGTGGTTCAGATTTTATGGAATTTTGAATTTTTCAAAAAATTTACATTATCGCTCTATTGTAACTTTTGCAAAACTTGAAATAGCGAGCTCAAATTTTGTATATAAATGAAACAATATTCAGCCGTTATATATGTATAATTTAGTGACAAACGGTATGAAATTTGTGATTTTATGGAATGTTGAATTATTTTTAATAATATACGTTATCACATTTACTTTCGGAAACGCTCTAATAATAACGAAATAACGGAATAACGAAATAGAAAAAGCGAATTCACAACATGTTTATTTATCTAATTTAAAAAAGGATGCAAAGTAGAATCTTGCACATTGCTTCCTCATTATTTTTCGCTTTTTACAAAGCTTCCTCATAGAGGGAGCTTTGCATTTTTTATTTTATTTTTTTCGAAGTATATACATGGGAAGATGGTCAAAATAAGAATTAAGATGGGAATAACTGTCGAGTGTTATGATTTTCAAGAAATAATGTGATTTTCCAGTAAGATTTATTATACTAGACATGCACGAATTTTTATGTACATTTATAGAAAAATTGTATTACGTGAAGAGGAATTTTTCTATAAATTTATAGAAAAATTGTATTACGTGAAGAGGAATTTTTCTATAAATTTATAGAAAAATTGTATTACGTGAAGAGGAATTTTTCTATAAATTGATAGAAAAATTGTATTATGTGAATAGGAATTTTTAAATGGCTGAAAATTGGCGCTTGGTTACGATTGGTAGTTTTCCTCAGCAATATGACGTAATTTATAGTATATCCTACTGTATGTATAATGGGAAAACCCGCGTCAACCCTCGTCGGAGTGTCAAAAAGTTGGAGGCAGGCATTGACGTCTCTCCTTTTTCATATTCGCACGCTGGGTTGAGCTAAACGTTTCCACAGAGTTCGTTACTACTTGAGTTTCAATTTGACACTGAGAAAAAAATACGATTCTCGTAACTACTAATAGTGAGTTGAAAAAAATATCGATTATAGTTATCATAACTATTTAATGGTTGGATAACTCAAACTATTAAAATAGTTGCATTAACTAACTGACCTGAAGTCAGATCTGTAAATTCCGGAATCAGAAACGGAAAAAAGTCACTTTTTTTAAAATCATGGTTAAAAGACTTGTAACCGGTATTTTCTGGGGTAAAAATATACGACTTGAGAACGATAGTGAATGCCAAAATTCGATATCTCAAAGAATAAGAAATTGAACTTGGCTTTTCCCACCGGTAGTCGGATCTATAAATTCTGGAATCAGGAATGGAAAAACGTCACTTTTTTTTTAAATCCCCGTTAAAAGATTTGTAACCGGTATTTTCTGGGGTAGAATATACGACTTGAGAACTTGAAGACCAAAATTCGATATCTTAAAAAAATAAAAGGGAAGTTTGGATTTTACGACCAGAAGTCAGATCTGCTCAAATTCTTAATTTGATTGACTCTAAAAATGACACCAATTCAGAATACGCAAAAAAAAAAAGATACACTGAGAGAAAATTATGGTATTAGTAACTATAAAGTGACAACTATTCATTTATGGTTGGTACAACAATTTTTTAATAGTTGACACACCTATCAAATAGTTACTGTAACTAGCAAATAGTTACCATAACTATTTTCGTAGTTATCGTAACTATAAAAACAGTTGCATGTAATAAAAATGAATAGTTGTCACTTTATAGGTGACTGTACTATTACGATTTTTCTGAGTGTACTCACACTGTCACGCGAGGATAACGCAGTTCACTAAACTTACATCCAAACCCGTGTAAATCGCTTAGAGATTTCACAAAGTTTCGCATCGGGGCGGCTTTTCTTTTGACTTGTTAACTCGACTATGCTGACGAAGAGGAAGAAGAAGACGCGATCGGTTGAAGAGCGCGGCTGTTCGAAGAGCTGAGCTAGCGTGCTGCCGCTGCTGTTGCTGCTGCTCGCAGTGCAAGCTCACGCGGTCCATGCTGTCGCTGTTTCTGCTGCTGCCGCCGCCGCTAGCAGAGAAACGAGCGGGCCGCACGAATCGCTTTAACGAAGTCGCTTTACGACTTCCCGCTCTCGGTACTCCTTCTTTCGCACTCCCTCGCGGCGCGACGAACGAGAACCTTACCTTACAAACGTAGGTAATATACCTACTATACTATACTATATATACTCTCGTTCCATCTATACTGTACCTTTTGCCACCCTCTTCGGGTTGTTCCCTCGTCGGCGAGCACCGCCGACTCCCAGACGCCTTTGCTTCTTGCAAATCCTCCGGCGGATCGGTCCGTCTTACTCACTTCGTGAGGCGGCTATTAAATTTGTCAGATCTCGACGTGCCCTTTTCCCTCTCGAGAAATCCTCGACGCCTCCTTCTCCCCAGGAATACCTTCGCTTCGTGGTGGCTTCGACGTGGTTGCTATCGACGCCTCTGACAAACTAATGCACCTTCATTCCATTGCCACACTTCTTCTTCTTCTTCATCATCAAGGATCTTTATTTGCACCATATTTCTGCCACTAACCATACAGAGAAATTGTGGAATTTCTGTCATCTATTCATTTTTAATCCATGCAACTTTTTTTTTTGTAATTATGGTACACTGTTAAAAATATTTGTTGTAAATTTTATTATTAAATTTTTAATATTAATTTTGATATGCAAGGAAGATTTAATAATAATAATAGTTATTGTTTTTTTACCATACAGAGAAATTGTGAAATTTCTGACATCTATTCATTTTTAATCCATGCAAATTTTTTTTTTTGTAATTATGGTACACTGTTAAAAATATTTGTTGTAAATTTTATTATTAAATTTTTAATATTAATTTTGATATGCAAGGGAAATTTAATAATAATAATAGTTATTGTTTTTTTACCACACAGAGAAATTGTGGAATTTCTGACATCTATTCATTTTTAATCCATGCAATTTTTTTTTTTGTAATTATGGTACACTATTAAAAATATTTGTTGTAAATTTTATTATTAAATTTTTAATATTAATTTTGATATGCAAGGAAGATTTAATAATAACAATAGTTATTGTTTTTTTACCATACAGAGAAATTGTGGAATTTCTGACATCTATTCATTTTTAATCCATGCAAATTTTTTTTTTTGTAATTATGGTACACTGTTAAAAATATTTGTTATAAATTTTATTATTAAATTTTTAATATTAATTTTGATATGCAAGGAAGATTTAATAATAACAATAGTTATTGTTTTTTTACCATACAGAGAAATTGTGTAATTTCTGACATCTATTCATTTTTAATCCATGCAAATTTTTTTTTTTGTAATTATGGTACACTGTTAAAAATATTTGTTGTAAATCTTATTATTAAATTTTTAATATTAATTTTGATATGCAAGGAAGATTTAATAATAACAATAGTTATTGTTTTTTTACCATACAGAGAAAGTGTGAAATTTCTGACATCTATTCATTTTTAATCCATGCAACTTTTTTTTTTTGTAATTATGGTACACTGTTAAAAATATTTGTTGTAAATTTTATTATTAAATTTTCAATATTAATTTTGATATGCAAGGAAGATTTAATAATAATAATAGTTATTGTTTTTTTACCATACAGAGAAATTGTGGAATTTCTGACATCTATTCATTTTTAATCCATGCAACTTTTTTTTTGTTGTAATTATGGTACACTATTAAAAATATTTGTTGTAAATTTTATTATTAAATTTTTAATATTAATTTTGATATGCAAGGAAGATTTAATAATAACAATAGTTATTGTTTTTTTACCATACAGAGAAATTGTGGAATTTCTGACTTCTATTCATTTTTAATCCATGCAAATTTTTTTTTTTTTTGTAATTATGGTACACTGTTAAAAATATTTGTTGTAAATTTTATTATTAAATTTTTAATATTAATTTTGATATGCAAGGAAGATTTAATAATAATAATAGTTATTGTTTTTTTACCATACAGAGAAATTGTGGAATTTCTGACATCTATTCATTTTTAATCCATGCAACTTTTTTTTTTGTAATTATGGTACACTGTTAAAAATATTTGTTGTAAATTTTATTATTAAATTTTTAATATTAATTTTGATATGCAAGGAAGATTTAATAATAATAATAGTTATTGTTTTTTTACCATACAGAGAAATTGTCGAATTTCTGACATCTATTCATTTTTAATCCATGCAACTTTTTTTTTCTGTAATTATGGTACACTGTTAAAAATATTTGTTGTAAATTTTATTATTAAATTTTCAATATTAATTTTGATATGCAAGGAAGATTTAATAATAATAATAGTTATTGTTTTTTTACCATACAAAGAAATTGTGGAATTTCTGACATCTATTCATTTTTAATCCATGCAACTTTTTTTTTTGTTGTAATTATGGTACACTGTTAAAAATATTTGTTGTAAATTTTATTATTCAATTTGTAATATTAATTTTGATATGCAAGGGAGATTTAATAATAATAATAGTTATTGTTTTTTTACCATACAGAGAAATTGTGGAATTTCTGACATCTATTCATTTTTAATCCATGCAACTTTTTTTTTGTTGTAATTATGGTACACTGTTAAAAATATTTGTTGTAAATTTTATTATTAAATTTTTAATATTAATTTTGATATGCAAGGAAGATTTAATAATAACAATAGTTATTGTTTTTTTACCATACAGAGAAATTGTGAAATTTCTGACATCTATTCATTTTTAATCCATGCAAATTTTTTTTTGTAATTATGGTACACTATTAAAAATATTTGTTGTAAATTTTATTATTAAATTTGTAATATTAATTTTGATATGCAAGGAAGATTTAATAATAATAATAGTTATTGTTTTTTTACCATACAGAGAAATTGTGGAATTTCTGACATCTATTCATTTTTAATCCATGCAACTTTTTTTTTTTTTGTAATTATGGTACACTGTTGAAAATATTTGTTGTAAATTTTATTATTCAATTTGTAATATTAATTTTGATATGCAAGGGAGATTTAATAATAATAATAGTTATTGTTTTTTTACTAAATTCTATAAAAATTAGGAAATTTAATATATCAGCTTATGAATAAAATTTTTGGTAATATGAATTTATAATTTTTTTTTCTTTTTTTGTATAAATATTTTTTCAACGACAATTTTATGGTTATTGTAAGTGTAATAAAATAGTCGCAGACTTAAATTGAATTGTTGTCAATTTATAATTACCGACACAATTTTGGAAAATGTTTGTTTGCAACGAACCTGTCAGGAAATATCCGATAATTTCAAAGCTCTTGTGGTATTACATGTGAAAATTCTGTTTTTGAATCCTGTTTCATGAAATTCAAATATAGGATTCATTCGTAATGGAATTCCACTGTTTGTTAGATTTTTAGGGACTTGTTGTATTAAAATTATAAAGAATATATTTTGAAAAAAGCTTTTCTTTCAATGCAGTCAAAAATAATTTTGTAAAATCGGATTTATTGACCTATTGTGTTGATTTACCCAAGAAAAAATGTAATTTTCGGATTTCGTTGTGAAATTAATAGTGTCAAAAGAAATTTGTAAAATTCCTCAATTCTACCACTTTTGCTTAATGAAGTAACATCCGGAAAATCGTAAGACCCACAAAAATGTTTATCCTAAAACAAAAATGTCACTTTTATTTTCACAATTAACAAAAAATGTCTATGTAAAAAAAATTGTCAAAAGATTTTAGTTTTCAGTGTGTAAAGTATCAAATAAGCTACGATGATAATCAAATGATTAATGATAGCCAGAAAAAAGTGCAGTTTCTTTTCTTTTGGATTATATTTTTCTCTCATCATGTCTGACAGCCGGTGTATCTTTTCATGAAGAAGAAAATGAGACGTTAACCATTCAAATCCGCCTAGTAGTTTGATCTGAATCATGCGCAGAATGGAAAACCTAAGAACTTTGCTTAAGATAATATTGAAACGCATATGCAAGTCAGATGACAGTAAAAAATCCTTTAATCGAGTACCAACAATATAGTGCATTGGGCATTTTTATATGCAATAGAATTTGGATGATATTGAATTTCCAAAATCAATTTTTTTTTACCTGACTCCCTCCCCTTAATGAAGTAACATCCATTTTTTATCCTAAAACAAAAATGTCACTTTTATTTTCACAATTAACAAAAAATGTCTATGTAAAAAAAATTGTCAAAAGATTTTGGTTTTCAGTGTGTAAAGTATCAAATAAGCTACGATGATAATCAAATGATTAATGATAGCCAGAAAAAAGTGCAGTTTCTTTTCTTCTGGATTATATTTTTCTCTCATCATGTCTGACAGTCTATTAATAATAATCCCCAAGTTTGTACCACATTTATGTAGAATCGATCTTTCAATTTCCATCGAAATTTCGGAGTTTGCTCAGCCAGACATGAGCATCAATAGAGCTAC
This sequence comes from Ephialtes manifestator, assembly GCA_963970395.1. Lineage (NCBI taxonomy): Eukaryota > Metazoa > Arthropoda > Insecta > Hymenoptera > Ichneumonidae > Ephialtes > Ephialtes manifestator. The sequence goes on along the minus strand of OZ019981.1, from coordinate 25,199,677 downwards.
ACATATCTTGAAGGATTTTGGGGCGATCGGGAAGATTTGGTGTGGAAGTACGACGGAAATCACTCGAAGACCCTCTTTCCTCGAATCTACGCACGCTTCAGTGAGCGGACGAATGTGTATCCCACTACGTACATACTCCATCGGTGGAAGAACACGAGAAAGCAGACAGAAAGAGAGAAACAGAGAAATAGAGCATCAGAAACGCGTACCACCGAGGGGTGGTTCTTCTGCTTGGTGCGGGCGTCGCGTCGTCGATATCTCGCTCGCTTGCCTAGCTCTCGACACGAGTAAAGAGTATGTGCTTGGGATGTGGGAGCGAAATCGAGGTGCGGGCCAGTGGAAGCCACAAGATAGCATTGAGCGAGAGAGAAAAACTTCTACCGAAGCGTCGAAAGACCGTGTGCCTTTTTTTTGCTTCTTCATGTGGTCCAACAAGCACCGACGACTATATAACGACAAGAGAAGTCGTAGCGCTTGTCCAACGTCTCTTAAGGGCAGTAGTCGTCCAAGTGTATCGAAAAAAAGACCCCCGAAAAAACGGGAATATGAAAACAGTATTTTTTTTCACTATTAAAAGAGTCAATACCGAATAATTTCCAGTCCAAATAAAGAAAGTATTGAAATAGAGCAGAAAACTATTGAACTGGAATGTCCTAAAGGTTATTAGAGCGAATTATTAGATTTTGATGATCAGATCGAAATTTTCGTGATTTTTGGTGTGTAGATCGAAATTTTCATGATTTTTGGTGTTTAGGTCGGAATTTCCATGGTTTTCGGTTTCCAGGTTGATATCTCCATAATTTTCGGTGTCCAGATTGATATATCCGTGGTTTTCAGTGTCCAGGTTGATATCTCCACGATTTTCGGTGTCCAGGTTAATATATCCATGGCTTTCGGTGTTCAGATTGATATCTCCATGGTTTTCAGTGTCCAGGTTGATATCTCCAGCATTTTCGGTGTCCAAGTTGATATCTCCATGGCTTTCGGTGTCCAGATTGATATTTCGATGGTTTTCAGTGTCCAGGTTGATATCTCCACGATTTTCGGTGTCCAGGTTGATATCTCCATGGCTTTCGGTGTCCAGATTGATATCTCCATGGTTTTCGGTGTCCAGATTGATATCTCCATAGTTTTTGGTGTCCAGGTTGATATCTCCATGGCTTTCGGTGTCCAGATTGATATCTCCATGGTCTTCGGTGTTCAGGTCGATATCCCCATCGACTTCGGTATCCAGGTTGATATCTCTATGGTTTTCGGTGGCCAAGTTGATATCCCCACCGACTTTGGTGTCCAGGTTGATATCTCCATGGTTTTCCGTCTCCAGGATGATATCTCTATAGTTTTCGGTGTCCAGGCTGATATCTCCATGGTTTTCGGTGTCCAGGATGATATCTCCATAGTTTTCGGTGTCCAGGATAATATCTTTGCGGCTTTACATGTCCAGTTCCTTATTTCTATAGTTTTCAGTATCAAGGTCGAAATTTTCATGATTTTCGGTGTCCAGGTTGATATCTCCATGGTTTTCGGTGTCCATGTTGATATCCCCATCGACTTCGGTAATCAGGTTGATATCTCTATGGTTTTCGGTGGCCAAGTTGATATCCCCACCGACTTTGGTGTCCAGGTTGATATCTCCATGGTTTTCCGTCTCCAGGATGATATCTCTATAGTTTTCGGTGTCCAGGCTGATATCTCCATGGTTTTCGGTGTCCAGGATGATATCTCCATAGTTTTCGGTGTCCAGGATAATATCATTGCGGCTTTACATGTCCAGTTCCTTATCTCTATAGTTTTCAGTATCAAGGTCGAAATTTTCATGATTTTCGGTGTCCAGGTTGATATCTCCATGGTTTTCGGTGTCCATGTTGATATCCCCATCGACTTCGGTATTCAGGTTAATATCTCTATGGTTTTCGGTGGCCAAGTTGATATCCCCACCGACTTTGGTGTCCAGGTTGATGTCTCCATGGTTTTCCGTCTCCAGGATGATATCTCTATAGTTTTCGGTGTCCAGGCTGATATCTCCATGGTTTTCGGTGTCCTGCATGATATCTCCATAGTTTTCGGTGTCCAGGATAATATCTTTGCGGCTTTACATGTCCAGTTCCTTATTTCTATAGTTTTCAGTATCCAGATCGAAATTTTCATGATTTTCGGTGTCCACGTTGATATCTCCGTGGCTTTACGTGTCCAGTTAAATATTTCTATGGTTTTCAATATCCAGGTCGAAATTTCGATGGTTTTGGTGTATATGTACTGACATTAAAAAAATAATGCCAGAGTGTAAGTGGAGACCGAAAACTGTGGAGACATTATCATGTATATAAAAAAATAAGACCAACCAAACCTTTTTCTCTGTGTTTTGCGCTGGGAGACCGTGCGCCTTTCTTTTGCTTGTTCATTTGACCCAACAAACGTCGACGACTATATACCTACAAGAGAACTCGCGGCGCTTGTCCAATGGCTCTTAAGGGCAGTCGTTGTGGCGCAGTAGTCGTCCAAGTGTGTCGAAAAAAAGAAACACGTTGAACGTAACGCTAAGAGCGCCAGACACACAGCGAAATAAAAGAAAGAAAGAGAAAAATGGACTTGGAATAAGCCGGGAGTCGCGTGTCGACTACGAATTCACGGAGGACCGATCGAAAAGGGCTTCTCCTGAATATCCTCTCTCGGAGTTTTCGGTGAAAGGCATCGAGCGAACTACCTCACCACGAAAACGATTCGAGAGACGTTTGCACGCTGATCACGTGGACGTGCGTCAAGAGTGCGTACAGCACATACAGCAGAACTCCCTTCCTATGTATATATGGGCCATTCCGTACCAAAATTACCACAGACTCTCGGATCTGGACCATGATTTTTTAATGCGTTTTTTTTTTCGGGATTGCTACGTAGATTTTCATTAAAATTTTTTTTGCCAATTTCTTTTCAACTCGTAATTTTCGGAATTATTTCTTAATCAAAATTTCAACAAATATTTTATCAGTTATTAAAATATTGATGACTTGGCTTTTTGCCAATTTCTTTTCAACTCATAATTTTCGGAATTAATTCTTAATCAAAATTCCTTCAAAATTTTGTATCGGATATCAAAATATTTATTACTTGGTTTTTTTTTAAGCTTTAAATTTAAAGCGGAAGTTAAAGAAAATATGATCTACTCATTATAAACTGTAAATAACCGGATCTTTTGTCAAATATTCTGCATCTAAAAGCATTCTAAAAAAATAATTACGCCTTCGCCCTAAATCCCTACTTTCTTTTTTTATTTGTTTTTCAAACAATTTGCAATATTTTCTTACCTTCTTTTCAAGCCATCTTATTATCTCCAAAAAAAAAAATTGCAGTAATTACCGAATTACTGATTAACGAAAAAAATCTAATTATTAATAAATCGGGTGTCATCTATCAGAGTTTAAACAATAATATAAAAAATCGTGAGCCATATCCAAATAATTGAGCGTCAAAACCAGGTTCATTTGGTATGAAGAATCCTATATACACATATATATATATATACAGGAATACCTCCCGGGAACTCTGCACGTCCTTTCTTACTTACGAAAATGGCATTCGACTTCTAGGAGGTTCTGCACGAGCTTGCGCACACGTTTCATTCACGAGATACGCCGCTACCGCGAGAGCAGCAGGGCTTAAGGAGGCATCGTGCTTGGGATCTTGGCGTATGCACGCGTGTTATCCGCAAACTGGTTCTCCATTGCGGGAACTCGTGGATAATTCAGTGGGTTCGGGTTCGTTTGCAATCAGGTCTGCCACACTGCGTCACACACGGTATACAGATAGGACACAGACACGATTCTCAAGAGCGAAAGATACAAGCCGTGCTTTTTTTTCAAATTTAACTCCTTTGTTTTTATTTTTATTACTATTGTTATTATTATTAATTAAGAGTTTCCCATGAACGAGCGAATGTGAATGAACGAATTTAGCCATTTTACCTTGAACTCCGCACCGAGATATTTACTGGTTGTTTTATACGCAAGTAAAAATATTATATATGGGGCATTCCACCCCGTTTCGACCTGGATTTAACCTCGACCTCTCCGATTTGGCTCATTATTTTTTACAGGCTTAGTTGGACCCTCAACTGCACAAATTTTTTTTTTTTTTTACGTCCATTTTTTTTTAAATATATTTTTAAAGTGACATGGAAAACCCCATAATTTAAAAATCTGATAAAATTCTGAAAAATACTTTATTCAATAACAAAATTATCTAGCTTATAGTCAAAGTGGGGAAGATTTTCCTTCTTACAGTTTTTAAGCTTTTTTATTTAAAAAAATTATTAAAAAATAGAAAAAATAATTAATCTACTACAGGCGATTGGTCAAATGTTTATTTACGTAAAACCGAATTTTTCAGAATTTTTTAAGATTTTTAGGAAATTTTTCAGATTTTTCCGAACCATGCAAATTTTTTTTTAATATTTTTTTTAAGTGACAAAAAAACCCCATAATTTAAAAATCTGATAAAATTCTGAAAAATACTTTGTTCAATAACAAAATTATCTAGCTTATAGTCAAAGTGGAGAAGATTTTTCTTCTTACAGTTTTTAAGCTTTTTTATTTAAAAAAATTATTAAAAAATAGAAAAAATAATTAATCTACTACAGGCGATTGGTCAAATGTTTATTTACGTAAAACCGAATTTTTCAGAATTTTTTCAGATTTTTAGGAAATTTTTCAGATTTTTCCGAACCATGCAAATTTTTTAAAAATATTTTTTTAAAGTGACAAAAAAAAACCCCATAATTTAAAAATCTGATAAAATGCTGAAAAATACTTTATTCAATAACAAAATTATCTAGCTTATAGTCAAAGTGGGGAAGATTTTCCTTCTTACAGTTTTTAAGCTTTTTTATTTTAAAAAATTATTAAAAAATAGAAAAAATAATTAATCTACTACAGACGATTGGTCAAATGTTTATTTACGTAAAACCGAATTTTTCAGAATTTTTTCAGATTTTTAGGAAATTTTTCAGATTTTTCCGAACCATGCAAATTTTTTTTAAATATTTTTTTAAAGTGACAAAAAACCCCATAATTTAAAAATCTGATGAAATTCTGAAAAATACTTTATTCAATAACAAAATTATCTAGCTTATAGTCAAAGTGGGGAAGATTTTTCTTCTTATAGTTTAAAAACTATAAGAAGAAAAGTGGATAAGATTTTTTTTCTTATAGTTTAAAAACTATAAGAAGAAAAATCTCTCCACTTTGGCTATAAGCTAGATAATTTTGTTATCGAATAAAGTATTTTTCAGAATTTTTTCAGATTTTTAAATTATGGGGTTTTATATGTCACTTTAAAAAAATATTTAAAAAAAATTTGCATAGTCCGGAAAAATCTGAACAATTTCCTAAAAATCTGAAAAAATTCTGAAAAATTCGATTTTACATAAATAAACATTTGACCAAATGCCTGTAGTAGATTAATTATTTTTTCTATTTTTTAATAATTTTTTTAAACAAAAAAAGCTTAAAAACTGTAAGAAGAAAAATCTTCCCCACTTTGACTATAAGCTAGATAATTTTGTTATTGAACAAAGTATTTTTCAGAATTTTATCCGATTTTTAAATTATGGGTTTTCTATATCACTTTAAAAATATGTTTAAAAAAAATGGTCTTAAAAAAAAAATGGTGTATATACAGTATATTAAAAAATTGTAGTTTAAAATATAGTATTGGCCATGTATAGTCTACATACACTCTATATGGACTTGTCAAACATTTCTGTATATAAAACTATATTTTTCAGAATTTTTTTCAAAATTTTTAGATTATGCCATTCGATGTGTCACTTTTAATAAATATTTTTAAAAAAATGTACATAGAAAAAATAAAAAATAAAAATCTGGTGCATTTGAGGGTCTAACCAATCCTGCTAAAATGATGAGCCAAATCGAGGAGGTCGAGGGTCAGACCCACGTCGAATCGGAATGTAATGCCCCATAAAAAATATATATAGTTAATATAATAGGTTGGCACTGAGAGAAAAATTCTTAAAGTGCACAATTGCCTTTAAAAATTACGTCTCTCAATTTATTTGATAGGAAAACCACTGCCAACGAACTATCCGCAGTATCTTCGGCTAGATTTTGTGGGAAGCAAATCGATAGCCACCCAACGAAGAAGCAACAAAAACACGAGCTTTCCGGTGTTGATGTCGGTGCTAAAATAGTTTCGATGTTATGCATCGGGATGAAACGAGTGAGTCGAGTTATATCTCTCTTTACCTCCAGCTGTCGGATCTTATATAGAACTAAAGAGCTTTTGCGAAAGACGTCGCAACTCGTGGAAGAATATATAGAGTACATAAAAAATATGTATAGAATTGAACTTGTATATAAACTTATAAAGCTATTTTATTGACAAACAGTTGAAAATTTTTATTTTATTAAATTACAAATTATTTTAAAAAATAATTTTATCCCATCAACTTCTGCAAAATTTGATATCAAGCACAAATTTAATATATAAACAAAATAATATTTTCAATACGTTATATTCGATTTCCTTCGATTGAATTGAATAATTATTAAAATAAACATTTTATCAAAAAGTAAAATTGGAGCCTTTACGAATTATAAAATTGTTTTTTTTTTAATTAAATTCATATATTCGGAAATACTCTAATAACGAAATAACGAAAAACAAAAAAAAAATTAGAAATCATTTAATTTATTCCTAAATATGATTTATAATACAACGGACTTTTTTAGCTTTGTAAAAAGCAAAAAATAAGGAGGATACAATTTTCAAGGTTCAACTTTTTTATATCTTTTCTACTATACACATATTTTTCCTGAGAGGAAAGCAATAAGTAACAATAAATAATGCGAAACTGAATTATCGCACGTGTCATAATTTTTGTAATAAAAGTTATTACTATATTTAGCAAACTTTCACATTTATTATTTCTCAGTGTAACTCTGACATGTTCGATGCTCTGCCGTTGGCATTGGTATGGTAATAAAGTGGGATAGTTTCGGCCGGAAGGAAGAATGGAGATGCAGGCCAGCAGCGAAACTATGTACATCCGGGCGCGAGCCAAGAATAACTCGACGTAGCTCGAGAAACGCCTGAGATCGTTCGTGAGAGAATGAAGGGTGTTTACGATAGAATCACCTCTTCGTCTACTGTAACCCAAGGCACGTACTTACTTCGAGAATACAAAGAAATCGGTATAATACGTGTGCACAATCTATACATATTCAATACTGTCGATCGAATATATTCCCTTGGTCGATAATCTCTCATGTTTTCCCCGAAACTACACCGAGAGAAAAATATAGTACTCATTCCCAGATTCATATAGTAATTGGGATCCAAAGTGGAAACATGGCATTTTTTTCCAAACACATACAAGGATTTACTACACTGAAAAAAAATTCTATTGCGGGCTGCCAAAAAGAAGTATTTTTTAATTAACTCTATTTCTTATTCGTTCAATCCCATTTAACATTGAAATAATAAAATATTATTTTACGTATTTTAGAGTTATTGTTTCGATCTCGTATGGAATTGGAGGAATTAGAATGCAAATTAAGTTGATAACGCTTGTTTTTGGCAGCCCGCAAACGATGGATTTATTGAAAAAATGACATTTTTTTTTCAGTGTATGCGTCGCCCGCTGTACCATTTACGCTAAGTACGTTAGCGTGCGACGCCTAGTAAATCTTTTTATGTGTCTGAAAAAAAATGTCATGTTTCCACTTTGGATCCCGATTATTATACGAATCTGGGAATGAGTACTATATTCCTTCTCTCGGTGTATGATTAGGGGAGATCTGGCAACCTTGTGAAACTTTTTCTTGTGGCCCGTTAATCTTCATTTTTCCGATACATTTTCTATAAATGATACTAATGAATGTCTACGTGCAAGCGTCAAGGACGTTATGAACATTAGGGCTGTTAAAAAAAACATAATTTTCTTATAATCGGTTGCTCCTGAAATGCTGTATTGATTATCACAAAAAAAATGTTTTCGCGAAAGCTGGCAGTTGTGCGATGATATTAAGTACTGCCGCATCAAGGCCAAAATTCATGAAAAGCGGCGATTTTTATGAATTTTTTTTTTACGTGGTGAAGCGCTCATGGAGATTGTGGTTGCTTTTGATAGACTATGAAATTGTGTAAAGGCAGAAACATGTTCGATAATGTTTAGTACTGCCGCATCGACATTGAAGTTACCAAAATCAAAAAATGAAATCCTTGAAAACATTGAAATATTCGTCTGCCCATCGACTATTTCGTGCGATTTCAAATGAAAAAAATGGCTCTTGAAACGGGAGTCATGTATGATCATAATCATGATGATGATAAGCGATTTTCGAATTTTGGGAAACTGCGATATCAATGCGGCAGTACTAAATTTGATCATACAGGACTCCCATTTCATGAGCCATTTTGTCATTTGAAAATGCGCGAAATAGTCGATGAGCAGATGAATATTTCAATGTTTTAAAGGATTTCATTTTTTATTTTGTTAACTTCAATGTCGATGCGGCAGTGCTAAACATTATCGAACATGTTTCTGCCTTTACACAATTTCATAGTTTATCGAAAGCATCCACAATCTCCATGAGCACTTTACCAAGTAAAAAAAAAAATTCTAAAAATCGCCGTTTTTAATGAATTTTGGCCTTGATGCGGCAGTACTTAATATCATCAAACAGCTCCCAGCTTTCGCGAAAACATTTTTTTTGTGGTACTCAATACAGCATTTCAGGAGCAACCGATTATAAAGAAATTATGTTTTTTTTTAACAGCCCTAATGAACATATAATAACCAGCTAAAAACCTTATTTGATTAATGAAAAATCATTTCTACGGAGAGTCTGCAAAATGTCACATGGTACTCGTTGGTGGGGTTGCATGTGACACTTTTGCCGACTTTCCGTAGAATCGATTTCTTATTCATCAAATGAGGTTTTTGGCTGATGATTACATGCATGTCACGGTCTTAGGTAGTCTACGCTCTTAATATCAAGTTTTTGATAGGTAAAATGTCGAGCACGAAACCTTGTGACACAATATATGGTCTTTGTTGCTAATAACACTTTTAAGACTTAATTTAAAGATTTGTAATGCAAATATTCACTTTTATCGTCAATATATTGATTCTCATGTGTCAGAATACTTTGTAAAATGTAAAAATATTGCCCAATTATACCATGCACCGAGAAAAAAGATTTCATTGACGCCAAAGAAATGGGTGGATTGATTTTTTTTCATTGATTTCACCGAAATATTTCTTTGATTTTAATGAAACAGTGCATTTGCATTTCAAAGAGAACATTTCATTGCTTGTAATTAAAGATTTACTTAGTGAGCATATAATAAAGAAACAGTTTTATCGATTTAAAGAGACGTTTTAATTAGTTCAAAGAAACGTTTTCATTGATCTCTCTCTCGCACCTAACCTCACTTTTTTGTTTTCCGGTTCTCCCGAACGAACGGCTTCGAATTTCGAGAAGCCAAGAAGCTTAGCCTATTTCTGCCATACTTCCTTACATACTCACAAAATTTGAGCTTTATCTGCCGCGTACTTCAGGAAAAAATAGGTTTCGAAATTTTGAGGTGTAAGAAGAAGGTTTCATTGAATCAGCGACGATATCTTTGAAATCAATGAAAAAGTTTCATTGGTTTAAAGAAATGTTTCTTCGAATCAATGTCAATACTTTTTATTGAGTTTGAGATCATTCAAAGAAAATATAGTATTGAAATTCAAGTATTTCATTTCATTGACAAAGATTTCCGTGAATCAATGAAACTTTTTCTCTCGGTGTAGGTCGGGGCAAAAATTTTTTTTGTACTAACATAAATCTTTTCGCTTCACTAAAGTGCCATAAAAAAAATTGAAGTATTTCTGCCAATAGGTCACCAACAAACTTCACTGTCACATGATTTCCTGTGTCACGCTGTTGCCATATCTCCCCTACTCATAGCATAGATCGAGATATCATCGTGTACATGAAAAAAAAAAGAAAAAAAAATCGTTTTACCTTTCTAATAAATGTGCCCGCTCTTCGATCGTGCATTATCCGTCGATAAATGATAGCGCTCAACCTTAATGAGATTCTGATCACTCCCTCGAGTCCATAAATCGTCTATAGTCTGGATGCTCGATTTTTCGTGGGAGGCTTTAGATACTTGATCTTCATTAGTCAATACCCCAGGCGATTGATCCTCCGTAAATCGATTTTGTTTTATTTTATTTTATTTCTTATTTTTTTTTTGCTTTGCAATAATTCTTTAGGTTATATAGAAGAAATTAAAGTGTGATAAGAAGTGGAAAGTTGGAGAATATTCTAGTAGAGTCAGATATGATTAGCGAAAATTGGAAGTGAGATTTTTCTCGATTTTCACATTAGTCAATACCCCAGAAAATTTATTCTCCCCAGTGGATGATTTCTTTTTACTTTCATACACAAAGTATGTAAGGGAGAAAATGTCATGAAAAAAAAATTGGCTCTCAGATTTTGATGGAAATACTTTTTCGAGTGTCTTTAATTCATTTAATTAAAAAAAATATTGAGTGAATAAAAGAAATTTTTTATTTCAATTCTGCATCACTTATTTCTTATCATAAATTTAACAACGTGATGCCGATAACAATCGGGATGAGAAAGTCACGTGTTGCATCACGCCAGTAGAAATTTTTGTAATTTTCACATTGTAATAATGTCTTACGTCATATCGCAAGAATTAAAGCGTGAAAATTATAAGTGAGATTTTTCGCTACAATTATTACGGATAATCCTTGGTTTATTTTTTATTTTATTTTAAATTTATTAATTTTATATCTCATCAACATATAATATTATTAGCGATCATAATACAAACAAAATAAACACAAATAAAATAGTAATAAACATATAATAAAAATAAATAAAAATAAACATAATAATAAATAATAACAATAATAACCATAAATAAAATAATAAACAGTAATACAAAATAATGGTATTAGTAACAATAAATAGTGTTAAATTACATTTTTTGGTTTGTTTATGCTCTGCATGCTCCAGTTTTCATGGAAACCATTCGACACTTGATTTTCGCATTAGTCAATACCCTAGAAGATTTATCCTCACCAGAATTCGATTTCTTTTTTATTTTCACGTTGTAATAATTCTTTACGCCATATATACAAGAAATTAAAGTTAAAGTTAAAGTGATAAAAAGTGGACATTTGCCGAAAATTCTCGTAGAGTCAGATATAATCAGCGAAAATTAGAAGTGAGATTTTTCTCTACAATTTTTATGGATAATCCTTGGTTTATTTTATTTTTTTTAGTTTTAAATTTATTAATTTTATATCGCATCAACATAAGAGATAATTAGCGATCATAATACAAACACAAATAAAATAATAAACAGTAATACAAAATAATGGTAGTAGTAACAATAAATAGTGTTAAATTACATTTTTTGGTTTTTTTATGCTCTGGATGCTCCAGTTTTCATGGAAACCATTCGATACTTGATTTTCGCATTAGTCAATACCCTAGAAGATTTATCCTCACCGGAATTCGATTTCTTTTTTATTTTCACGTTGTAATAATTCTTTACGCCATATATACAAGAAATTAAAGTTAAAGTGATAAAAAGTGGACAGTTGCAGAAAATTCTCGTAGAGTCAGATATAATCAGCGAAAATTAGAAGTGACATTTTTCTCTACAATTTTTATGGATAATCTTTGGTTTATTTATTTTTTTAATTTTTAATTTATTAATTTTAATACTTTTATTTAATAATTAATTTTAATAATACAAACACAAATAAAATAATAAACAGTAATACAAAATAATGGTAGTAGTAACAATAAATAGTGCTAAATTACAACTCTTGATTTTTTTTATGCTCTGGATGCTCCAGTTTTTATCAAAACCATTCGACACTTGATTTTCGCATTAGTCAATACCCTAGAAGATTTATCCTCACCGGAATTCGATTTGTTTTTTTATTTTCCCGTTGCAATAATTTCTTACGTCATATCGACGGAATTAGAGTGCGATAAGACGTGGAGAGTTACAGATTTCTCGTCGAGAGAGAAAGAGAGAGAGACAGAAAATTTCTCCCTTTTTACTAAAATCCTTGGATTATTCTTCGTGGGGTTGAGGCAGGAAATTTCAAGGTGCGAGGGGATGGAAGAAGCCGAAGGAAAAGATAAGGAATAACGAAGTTGGTTCGAGCGGCTTTGCAGCCGCTTCGAGGATCTCGAGAGCGCGTCATTTATAATCGTTAGACTTTGGATCCTCACCGATATAAACCTGCGAGGCGCCTAACTGCCGTACGTATAGTAGTTTCCCTTCTTTTCCTCACTTATTTCTTAGTACTATAGTCATTGGCCACATCCTGCTAGCGCGTTACTTCTCTTCAGCTCGTTGCTCGGAAAGATAGGGGTAGAAGCGATGTGTAGTATATATACCACACCTTATAATACTATATACGATAGGAGAGGAGCGAGCGGGTGATGCGCAGTTACCGCACGAAGAGGCGCCGAGACGGCGAATCATCCGTCTGCAACAGAAACCCCGCGAGATACGTATCTTCTTGGCTAACAACCGAAGATTAACGAGATCCATTATCCGCCCCGTCCACCCTCGTATATGCAGCCCGACTTACCGCTCTACCTTCCTCTGCCTCAACCAACATTTACGTGAGCGCGACCCAGGTATCAGTCTCGCGATGGCTTTCCAAGTCCTCACTGGTAGATGGACAGAGTCAGGAGCATGCGAATTCCCATTACAGTGGAATTTCAACAATTTGAATTCTAGCCTGGATCTTTTGAATCTTTAATTTTTTTAAATAATAATTACACACGGAAAAACAAATTAGTTGCCATAACCAAGAAATGAGTTGACAGAACCAATCGATTATTCTATTTCCCTAGCAACTCAAATGGTAATACCGACGATTCGAATGATCATACCGACGATTCGAATGGTAGTCCCAACTATTCGAGTGATAGTCCTAACGATTGGATTAGTTAACCTACACTGAAAGAAAAAAGTAGTTGGGAGAATCATCTCCAGCATATGCTGTACCGCTGAATAGTTGCAGCAACTAACTCGCTCCTGTAACCAATCGCAGTGCTGTTTTCACCAATACAATAGGTGGCGCAACCAACAGCGAGTTCCTATAACCAACCACAGCGGTTCGTATAACCAACGAGTAGTTGTCATAACCCACTGAGTAGTTGTCATAACCCACTGAGTAGTGACGCTATTTCAACTCTTTCGAGTGGTTGTCGGAACCCATTTATTGGTTTGTCCAACTACTTTTTTTTCTCCGTGTAACTAATCCAATCGAGAACTAATCGCGAATAGTTGAGGTTACTATTCGATATGGTTGAGGCAACTAATTTTTTAGACACACGGAAAAAAAGGCTTGGTTGGAACAACCAAGTGCCTTGGTTATATATGCGCCAGACAATTAATTGGTTAGACCAACCAAGTTATTTGTTAGGCTTCCAATTTCTTGGTTGGACTAACCAAGTCACTAAGCTAAGCTAAGCTAACCAAGTGACTAACCAAGTCACTTGGTTAGCTTAAATGAGCCGATGTTGACCCACAATTCATCTTAGCCCGATTAAAAATGATTTTTTGCCTAAGGCTAGCACACGATCGAATAATTATCGACCCATAAATCAAGTAGTTATCAACCGCCGAATGCCATCCCATAATCGAATAGTTATTGACCCCTGAATGCGAGTCCACGATCCAAAAGTTATCGGCCTCTGAATGCATCCAACGATCAAATACATATCGACCCCTGAAAGCAACCCCACGATCCCATTTACCGGGAAAAAAGATTTAATGGATTCCAATGAAATGGGTGAATTGATTTTTCATTGACGAAGGGTTAACTTTTCGTGGTCATACTAGGTAGAACCGACCCGTGGATTAAATTTCGGTGTAAATATATATTAGTTCACGGCTTTGAATGGGAATGTCATTTTTTACGAATAAAAACCATATTTTTGCATAATTCGACATTGTTTTCTACTCCAAAATCGATCACATATGTTTTCAAAAAATTTCTATCTCTTTCGAATTGTCAATCGTAACACAAAAAATTGTAAAAACGTTCTTACAAAATTTAACACATATTTGACTAGTGTGAAGCTCCCGTGTCTGCTAATGCTTATAAAATTCGCATTAATTTTCATAAACGAGCTAAAGCCGCCAATCTTCCAATTCCGTGCAATGTCACCTTAATTCTTCAACGAGAGGGCTCGTGCTCGTGCGATTTACATGTACTTCGGAAATCGAGATCAGGAAGTCGGTTAGCTCGTGTGTGCACGTCAATCGCGAGTCATTCTACCGTAAAATTTACGAATTAAGTTCGAATAACAGCTTAGGATTGAATAATTTGGCCCAAGGCGTACACGAAGAAAAACCATTTGCTGATATAGTGACAGCAAACCCTATTTGCTAACCTAATAAGTATTTTTGCTGGACTAACAGAAGATCCATTAATCTAGAAAATTTTCTTGCTAGGCTATCAAATATTTTTGTTAGGAGAAGAGCAAATGAGGGTTGCTGTCACTATATTAGCAACTGATTTGGTGGTGGAGCAACATTTTTTTCCGTGTGTCCAGTAATACGTTTTGAAGAAATTGGTCGAATCGTCAATCAAAAGACCAAAAATTATAAAAACGTTCTTACAAAATTTAACACCTATTTGACTAGTGTGAAGCTCCCGTGTCTGCTAATGCTTATAAAATTCGCATTAGTTTTCATAAACGAGCTAAAGTCGCCAATCTCCCAAATCCGTGCAATGTCACCTTAATTCTTCAACGAGAGGGCTCGTGCTCGTGCGATTTACATGTCCCTCAGAAATCGACATTAGGAAGTCGGTTCCCTCATGTTAGCACGTCAACAGCGAGCTTACGATTGACTAATTATTGGCCCAATGCGTATCCAGTAACACGTTTTGAAGAAATTGGTATCTCTTCCGAATCGTCAATCAAAACACCAAAAATTATAAAAACGTTCTTACAAAATTTAACACCTATTTGACTAGTGTGAAGCTCCCGTGTCTGCTAATGCTTATAAAATTCGCATTAGTTTTCATAAACGAGCTAAAGTCGCCAATCTCCCAAATCCGTGCAATGTCACCTTAATTCTTCAACGAGAGGGCTCCTGCTCGTGCGATTTACATGTTCCTCGGAAATCGACATCAGGAAGTCGGTTCCCTCATATTAGCATGTCAACAGCGAGCTTACGATTGACTAATTATTGGATCAATGCGTATCCAGTAACACGTTTTGAACAGATTGGTATCTCTTCCAAATCGTCAATGAAAACACCAAAAATTATAAAAACGTTCTTACAAAATTTAACACCTATTTGACTAGTGTGAAGCTCCCGTGTTTGCTAATGCTTATAAAATTCGCATTAATTTTCATAAACGAGCTAAAGTCACCAATCTACCAAATCCGTGCAATGTCACCTTAATTCTTCAACGAGAGGGCTCGTGCTCGTGCGATTTACATGTCCCTCGGAAATCGAGATCAGGAAGTCGGTTCCCTCATATTAGCACGTCAACAGCGAGCTTACGATTGACTAATTATTGGCCCAATGCGTATCCAGTAACACGTTTTGAACAAATTGGTATCTCTTCCGAATCGTCAATCAAAACACCAAAAATGATAAAAACGTTCTTACAAAATTTAACACCTATTTGACTAGTGTGAAGCTCCCGTGTCTGCTAATGCTTATAAAATTCGCATTAGTTTTCATAAACGAGCTAAAGTCGCCAATCTCCCAAATCCGTGCAATGTCACCTTAATTCTTCAACGAGAGGGCTCGTGTTCGTGCGATTTACATGTCCCTCAGAAATCGACATCAGGAAGTCGGTTCCCTCATATTAGCACGTCAACAGCGAGCTTACGATTGACTAATTATTGGATCAATGCGTATCCAGTAACACGTTTTGAACAAATTGGTATCTCTTCCGAATCGTCAATCAAAACACCAAAAATTATAAAAACGTTCTTACAAAATTTAACACCTATTTGACTAGTGTGAAGCTCCCGTGTCTGCTAATGCTTATAAAATTCGCATTAATTTTCATAAACGAGCTAAAATCGCCAATCTACCAAATCCGTGCAATGTCACCTTAATTCTTCAACGAGAGGGCTCGTACTCGTGCGATTTACATGTCCCTCAGAAATCGAGATCAGGAAGTCGGTTCCCTCATATTAGCACGTCAACAGCGAGCTTACGATTGACTAATTATTGGCCCAATGCGTATCCAGTAACACGCTTTAAACAAATTGCTATCTCTTCCGAATCGTCAATCAAAACACCAAAAATTATAAAAACGTTCTTACAAAATTTAACACCTATTTGACTAGTGTGAAGCTCCCGTGTCTGCTAATGCTTATAAAATTCACATTAATT
The DNA here is from genome assembly GCA_963970395.1 of Ephialtes manifestator. Taxonomy (NCBI): domain Eukaryota; kingdom Metazoa; phylum Arthropoda; class Insecta; order Hymenoptera; family Ichneumonidae; genus Ephialtes; species Ephialtes manifestator. The sequence goes on along the minus strand of OZ019981.1, from coordinate 25,183,237 downwards.
TTCATAAACGAGCTAAAGTCACCAATCTCCCAAATCCGTGCAATGTCACCTTAATTCTTCAACGAGAGGGCTCCTGCTCGTGCGATTTACATGTCCCTCGGAAATCGAGATCAGGAAGTCGGTTAGCTCGAGTGTGCACGCCAACCGCGAGTCATTCTACCGTAAAATTTACGAATTAAGCTCAACACGAAGGTATACAAGCGAGTAAAGAGAGATAAATAGACAAAGAGGGCTCGCTGAAGCGTGTTTAGCTGGCTCTGGGGCATACGCCGCGTACCTACATACTATTGAGAAACATATTGCGACGAGCAAACATATCTACTCGGGGCTTTGTAGCGTGCACACTGCTGCAGCGTTGCTGCGATGCACTATAACATTGTGGCATCAGACCGGGGATTTTCTACCTTGAGATAATGTAACACAAGCTGGCTGCTGCTGCAGGATGTAAAACTCGGGCTACATCGTCCGGTAACAAACGTATATGTAATATCTGTTACGCGCCAGCAATCCCCGTGCATTTTGCCATGGGGCGTCAAGTATTATTACGTGCGTGTAAAATTCATCTATGTGTAGCATATACGTGACTTTTAAGCCATTTGATCGTTGATTGAGCTTGCAAATGTGAACCTTCTGTTTCTTTCCCTCTTTATCACTTCCTCTTCATTACTAACTTTATTTAAGAAACTATTATTCAACTTCTTCTCCCTACAAAATTATGAATATCATTCCGATTAATAATACCAATATGATTTAACTTATTATTCACTTTTATTTTTCATAGTATGCAACTATTAGCGGTCAATTTATTTATTTATTGTGGAACTACTACTATGATTAATTTATTAACTTTATTAACGTTATTTATTAACTTTATTTATGAAACTATTATTCAACTTCTTCTCCCCACAAAATTATTAATATCATTCTGATTAATAATATCAATATAATTTAACTTATTAAGTTTTATTTTTCATCGTATGCAACTATTAGCGGTCAATTTATTTATTTATTGTGGAACTACTATTATGATTAATTTATTAACTTTATTAACTTTATTTACGAAACTATTATTCAACTTCTTCTCCCTACAAAATTATGAATATCATTCTCATTAATAATATCAATATAATTTAACTTATTAAGTTTTCTTTTTCATTGTATGCAATTATTAGCGGTCAACTTATTTATTTATTGTGGAACTACTACTATGGTTAACTTATTACTAATGGTTTTTTCTTTCATACCTTTCTTTTTACATTTTCTTTCATTGCATTTTATCCGTCATACATTGTAACCCTTAACTTTATAACATAACGATCATCTTTATTTTATATTTTATATTTTATATTTTATTTTATATATTTTATATTTTATATTTTATATTTTATATTTTATATTTTATATTTTATATTTTATATTTTATATTTTATATTTTATATTTTACATTTTACATTTTATATTTTATATTTTATATTTTATATTTTATATTTTATATTTTATATTTTATATTTTATATTTTATATTTTATATTTTACATTTTACATTTTATATTTTATATTTTATATTTTATATTTTATATTTTATATTTTACATTTTACATTTTATATTTTATATTTTATATTTCATATTTCATATTTTATATTTTATATTTTATATTTTATATTTTATATTTCATATTTTACATTTTACATTTTATCTATTATCTATTATATTTTATTTTATTCTTGGTTATTCTCGTTTGTAGCTATTTGCCTCATAGTTAATTAGGGCATAATAAATTAAGTCAATCTCTCTGTCTCTCTCTCATTATCTGTCTATCTATATATCTGTCTCTTTTTCTGAATATGCGTGTATATTCCCTCGCATCTTTCCTAGCAGCACGCAGTGTAGAGGTACGTGGAGTGTGTGTAGTCAGCGTTTTGATCTCCCACCCGACTCTATTGTGTGCTCCGCGGGGATTGCAGGCCTCGAGCCGACAAGAAGCCATCGAGCACTGAGCCCCCGAGTGAACGAGGACGAGTCAGTCGCTGCTTAGGTCTCGGCTCTACCGCGAGTCTCTTATTTCACGAGTGTGCGCGTCTTTATGTTATTTTTACTGCAGATCTACCCAAAATAATCGAAATATCGCATATCTCCCATCGATATCGATCCAATACGTGTGTTAAATTTAAGGCGATCCACAAAAAGAATTTTATAAAAATTACACTGCAAAGTTACCGCGTTGTGCTGGGATATATATATATATATATACTGTGTGAGTTCTTCGTCGAATCAGCCCGCTGGATAATTCAGGGTCATGTGGTTGGGGAACCATCGCTATGCCGCCTTTTTGGTAATTATATGTGGCATCTTGCCAATAAAATAAAATAAAATGGATTGCCATTTGATTTTGTAATTCTATATGAAAAATAAATATATGCGTTAAATATATATAAAAATACAGAATTTTTTACAATACTCATTGGAATTTTTTTTCCTTACTCAATAAGTATATTCTTAATAAAATAAAATAAAATGGATTGTCATTTGATTTTGTAATTCTGCATAAAAAATAAGTATATGCGTTAAATATATTTAAAAATACATAATTTTTTACAATACTCATTGGAATTTTTTTTTCTTCACTCAATAAATATATTCTCAATAAAATAAAATAAAATGGATTGTCATTTGATTTTGTAATTCTGCATGAAAATAACTATATGCGTTAAATATATTTAAAAATATATAATTTTTTACAATACTCATTGGAATTTTTTTTCCTTACTCAATAAATATATTCTTAATAAAATAAAATAAAATGGATTGTCATTTGATTTTGTAATTATGCATGAAAATAACTATATGCGTTAAATATATTTAAAAATATATAATTTTTTACAATACTCATTGGAATTTTTTTTCCTTACTCAATAAATATATTCTTAATAAAATAAAATAAAATGGATTGTCATTTGATTTTGTAATTCTGCATGAAAATAACTATATGCGTTAAATATATTTAAAAATATATTATTTTTTACAATACTCATTGGAATTTTTTTTTCTTCACTCAATAAATATATTCTTAATAAAATAAAATAAAATGAATTGTCATTTGATTTTGTAATTATGCATGAAAATAACTATATGCGTTAAATATATTTAAAAATACAGAATTTTTTACAATACTCATTGGAATTTTTTTTTCCTTACTCAATAAATATATTCTTAATAAAATAAAATAAAATGGATTGTCATTTGATTTTGTAATTCTGCATGAAAATAACTATATGCGTTAAATATATTTAAAAATATATAATTTTTTACAATACTCATTGGAATTTTTTTTTCTTACTCAATAAATATATTCTTAATAAAATAAAATAAAATGGATTGTCATTTGATTTTGTAATTATGCATGAAAATAACTATATGCGTTAAATATATTTAAAAATATATAATTTTTCACAATACTCATTGGAATTTTTTTTCCTTACTCAATAAATATATTCTTAATAAAATAAAATAAAATGGATTGTCATTTGATTTTGTAATTCTGCATAAAAAATAAGTATATGCGTTAAATATATTTAAAAATACATAATTTTTTACAATACTCATTGGAATTTTTTTTTCTTCACTCAATAAATATATTCTTAATAAAATAAAATGGATTGTCATTTGATTTTGTAATTATGCATGAAAATAACTATATGCGTTAAATATATTTAAAAATATATTATTTTTTACAATACTCATTGAAATTTTTTTTTCTTCACTCAATAAATATATTCTGAATAAAATAAAATAAAATGGATTGTCATTTGATTTTGTAATTCTGCATGAAAAATAAGTATATGCGTTAAATATATTTAAAAATACAGCATTTTTTACTTAAATTTTTTACAATACTCATTGGAATTTTTTTTTCTTGACTCAATAAATATATTCTTGATTAATGTCATGTATTTAACATACATTGTTTTATTTACGCGAAGATGTATATTTTTTTATAGACTTTTTTCGAATGTATGAAATTTATAGTATTTTTTTTTAGAAAAAAGTGTATTTAATATATGTATAAATATGCATTCAAATACACTTTTTTTTTCGTGTGGCATGTGTTGAAAGAATTTCGGTCATGGGTCCATCTCGACTCGTGGCAAATGACTGGTTTAACCGATGCACCTGTTGCGTCGCAAGAGTAATTCAGGTTCACCGGTGAATTTGAATAATTGGAGAATTCGCGAGGGATTCAGCACAATATAGTCGTTCCAAGGTCGTGCTTTAAATTGTAGTAGCAAAATATTCTTTTAGTGTTTTTTTTTTTACAAGAGACTTTTTTCAATGGCCTTGTAAAAATATATCATCATGAAAACGATACAATTATTCGAATAGTGTTGATATGAATAAAATGAACTGAACTTTCACTCACGCATTCAAATACATTAGAACATCAATCATCCGAACGACGATTTCGTTTATTAGAATCATTAATCATTCTAATAAGGATTAGATTTTTCGTACAACTTCGTTGTAATTTGGCAGCTCAAACAATTTTTTTTTAAATTCTAAAGCAGTAAAGATTCTTCAATTTTTTTCCAAGAAAATTGAAAATTAAATAGAATCCATTTTAAAAATATATAATATATGCATTATTAATATAATAAAATTTTGAAATATTAATTGTCGTTAATATTTCAAAATTTTATTTATTATTTTATATTTATTTATATTAAATATTATTTAATATTAAATATAATGATATATTGAAAAATATTAATTGCCGTTAAATATATGTATTATAATATTTTGAGCGGTTCGAATTCCGAATTTTTTATTATTCGAACGGTAGTCGGTCCCAATTAGTTCCGATAATCGAAGTTCTACTGTATTTTATATACGGGCTAGTGGATGACAGAATTCGTGATGATGAATCATGATTCGACTGTTCTTCGACCGGAGACGACGAAGGGACTCGACCGACGGTCAAAGGGCATTCATATACTATTCCACTGGATTCATTTAATCATCACGAGAATGAATTATTTATTTCAACAACTTAAAGTGAGGTTTTGAAATTTTTATTATCGTCGAATATTTGGATTAACAATTCTAATTATTAAATAACAATAATGATGAATTATCAATTATAAGAGACTTATTATAATAAATCTGATCGTTGACATTTTTTTGTTCGAGAATTTGTTATTCTAATTATAAAAATATGATATTAAGCATAAATTTCTACGAACTACAAAAAAAAATTCATATCTCTTGAATTAATATACCAACATTTTTTAAAAAATTGATAATGTTTTTCGACAGAAAAATAAATAGTCTATTAATAAAATTTTTAAGAACTATTTATTTCAACAACTTAAAGTGACGTTTCCAAATTTTTATTATCGTCGAATATTTAGATTAATAATTCTAATTATTAAATAACAATAATGATGAATTATCAATTATAAGAGACTTATTATAATAAATCTGATCGTTGAGATTTTTTTGTTCGAAAATTTGTTATTCCAATTATAAAAATATGATATTAAGCATAAATTTCTACGGTCTATAAAAAAAAATTCATATCTCTTAAATCAATATATCAACATTTTTTTAAAAATTGATAATGTTTCTCGACAAAAAAAAAAATAGTCTATTAATAAAATTTTTAAAAACTATTTATTTCAACAACTTAAAGTGACGTTTCGAAATTTTTATTATCGTCGAATATTTGTATTAACAATTCGAATTATTAAATAATAATAATGATAAAGTATCAATTATAAGAGACTTATTATAATAAATCTGATCGTTGACATTTTTTTGTTCGACAATTCTAAAAAAAATGATATTAAGCATAAATTTCTACAAAAAAAAAATCATATCCCTTGGGTAAAAATACAACAAAGAAATTTTCATAATCGATAATGTTTTTCGACAGAAAAAAAATGAGTCTATTAATAAAATTACTTAACGAATGATGAAATGGTGACATTGTAAAAAATTATTTTGGAGTATGCAATTAAATGCTGAGTGGATTTTTGAGGGCCTAGAATATTCGAGAACGTTTGTCACAAGTGCACACCAGGTTGCTTCCAATTTAACCACAAAAAGGTAATTAAGGAAGGCTTCACACTAAAGTGATTTATGAATGACCGGTGAAACGAGCTTGACCTCTACGCTGTTAGAACTCAAGCAGCAGGCATCCTGAAGATTTGCGCAATATTCATGATACCCTAAGCCACTCGCAAATCATCATTTATTATCCTATCCTGGAGAGTTTATAGCACGCTCGCACGTCTGATAACCAGCCAATAGCGAGTAGCCGTGGCAGCCTCACGACTTTCAACAAATTGGATGCTCGGACTGCGTCAATTATCGACTACAAAGCATATAGCCACTTTTATTTAACGCCTTATTACTATTTTATTAACGCCAGTATAATTCAACTGATTATTAAAGTTTTTCTCTCATATCCTCATTTTACACACATTTTAAAAAATGATTTTTTAATTCCACTATTAGCAAACACTTTTCAATTGTCTCTATATTTCATATCGTTATTATTTACATTAAGTTTTAAAAATTATAAATATTTAAACCTAAACGAAAAAGGCGATTTTTTTTCAAATCTGAATTTTTTTTAATACTGCGTTTAAACACAAAATTTTAATTGTCACACGCTTGACGAATTTTCGACTATAATATGCGAATTATTGTTATTTAATCATTTTTCATTTATCCAATTTGTTTATTTATTACACTCATTTTTTTCATTTGGGAGTTTTTTTTAAATTATTTAAGATAATTATTTATAATTATTGATTTAATATATGCATTAAGAAAGTAATGCATTACTTATTTCTTTCATTTTTCCACTATTTCTTGCAATATTAAAGCAAAAATTAGTATTTTTTTCAGCTAATCAAATGTTTACACTCTATTTTATAATCACTACATATTATTATTATGAAATCATAATTACAAAACAAATTGTACTGTAAACTAAATCTCATGAATTAATGGGGATTTACAACTCTGATGCGAATGATTGTTATTTAATCATTTTTCATCATTTACCCAATTTGTTTATTTATTACACTCATTTTTTTTCAGTTGGGAGTTTTTTTTTAAATTATTTCTCTGTGTACTTAAATTATACTCGATTATTGACTTAATTGAGCCACTCGCAAATCATCGTTTATTATCCTATTCTAGAGAGTTTATAAAACGCTCGCGCGTCTCATAACCAATAAATAGTGAGTAGCCGCAGCAGCCTTAAGAGTTTCAACAAATTGGATGCTCGGAATGCGTCAATTATCGACTACAAAGCATATAGCCATTTTTATTTAACGCCAATATAATTCAACTTATTATTAAAGTTTTTCTCTCATATCCTCATTTTTTGCACATTTTAAAAAATGATTTTTTAGTTCCACTATCAGCAAACACTTTTCAATTGTCTCAATATTTCATATCGTTATTATTTACATTAAGTTTAAAAATTATGAATATTTAAACCTAAACGAAAAAGGCGATTTTTTTCAAATCTGATTTTTTTTAATACTGCGTTTAAACACAAAATTTTAATTGTCACACGCTTGACGAATTTTCGACTATAATATGCGAATTATTGTTATTTAATCATTTTTCATTTACCCAATTTGTTTATTTATTACACTCATTTTTTTCAGTTGGGAGTTTTTTTTTAAATTATTTTAAATAATTATTTATAATTATTGATTTAATATATGCATTAAGAAAGTAATGCATTACTTATTTCTTCCATTTTTCCACTATTTCTTGCAATATTAAAGCGAAAATTAGTATTTTTTTCAGCTAATCAAATGTTTACACTCTATTTTATAATCACTACATATTATTATTATGAAATCATCATAATTACAAAACAAATTGTACTGTAAACTATATCTCATGAATTAATGGGGATTTACAACTCTGATGCGAATGATTGTTATTTAATCATTTTTCATCATTTACCCAATTTGTTTATTTATTACACTCATTTTTTTTTCAGTTGGGAGTGTTTTTTTAAAACTATTTCTATGTGTACTTAAATTATACTCGATTATTGACTTAATTGAGCCACTCGCGAATCATCGTTTATTATCCTATTCTGGAGAGTTTATAAAACGCTCGCGCGTCTGATAACCAAACAATAGTGAGTAGCCGCAGCAGCTTCAAGAGTTTCAACAAATTGGACTCTCGGACCGCGTCAATTATCGACTACAAAGCATATAGCCACTTCTATTTCGCCACGCGAAGCATGTTTCGTCGTTTCGTCCTTGTCCGACTGTAATTTTACGAGTATAATAAGTAGCGAGCTGCTCCCTCGTTCAGTGGCTGGCTCGACGTATTTCTATTACACTCTCAGGCAACTCGACGATCGTTCGACTCAGTTACGCGAAGATCAGCACAAAAGCTGACAGACGGTTCAATTTTTGGCAACATAACACGCAACAGTTTTATTCTCGTCTTTCATAAAGACTGTTGCAGACAGTCCAGAGCACGATTTTGTAACAAGCTTATAAGCATTATCTACTTGGTTATTTATATTCTATTAAAGAATCGTTAGTCAAAAAAATTCGAAAGAAAACAATGTTTTCATTCGTATTATGTAATTATCCATTTCAGCGATATTTTCGAATAAATTATTTTTATGTAATAAGAAAATTAAAGTTTTGTTTAAAAAATATTAATTTTCATCGTATGCGACTATTCTCGGTCAATATTTTTATTGATGGAATTTTGCGAAGCACATCTCGGGTCTGAGACAGTGATCGCTAGATTCAAAGCGTGATTCAAATTTTTGTAAAAGATTCGCATTAGTGAAATTTGAATTGGGCTTCGGTTTCGCGCGCTTATACGATGAAAATTAATATTAACTATAAACGGTTGCTGCCTATAGTATACTTTGTTTTAAAAAATTCGATATCTTGAAGAAAAAAAGAAATTTAGGTTGGATTTTCCGACCGGAAGTCGGATCTGTGAATTCTGGAATCAGAAACGGAAAAAAGTTTCTTTTTTTAAAGTCATGGTAAAAAGGTTTGTAACCGGCATTTTCTGTGATAGAATATACGACTTGAGAACGATAGTAAAGCCCAAAATTTGATATCTTGAATAAAAAAGAATTTCCGCCGGATTTTCCGACCGGAAGTCGAATTTGTGAATTCCGGACTCAGAAGCGGAAAAAAGTTCCTTTTTTTTTTAATCATGGTAAAAAGGCTTTTGTAACCGGGTTTTTCTGTGATAGAATATGTGACTTGAGAATGATAGTGAAGACCAAAATTCGATATCTTGAAGAAAAAGAAATTTCGCTCGGATTTTCCGACCAGAAGTCGAATCTGTGAGTTCTGGAATCAGAAACGGAAAAAAGTTACTTTTTTTTAAATCATGGCAAAAAGACTTGTAATCGACATTTTCTGTGACAGAATGTGCGACTTGAGAATGATAATGAAGGCCAAAATTCGATATCTTAAAGAAAAAAAAAATTTAGGTTGAATTTTCCGGCCAGAAGTCGAATCTGCGAATTCTGGAATCAGAAACGGAAAAAAGTCAGTTTTTTAAATCATGGCAAAAAGGCTTGTAACCGGTTTTTTCTGAAGTAGAATATGTGACTTGAGAATGATAATGACGGCCAAAATTCGATATCTTAAAGAAAAAAAAAATTTAGGTTGAATTTTCCGGCCAGAAGTCGAATCTGCGAATTCTGGAATCAGAAACGGAAAAAAGTTACTTTTTTTTAAATCATGGCAAAAAGATTTGTAATCGACATTTTCTGTGATAGAATGTGCGACTTGAGAACGATAGTGAAGGCCAAAATTCGATATCTTGAAGAAAAAGGAATTTTGCTCGAATTTTCCGACCGGAAGTTGGATCTGCGAATTCTGGACTCAGAAGCGGAAAAAAGTAACTTTTTTCAAAATCATGGTAAAAAGGCTTGTAACCGGTTTTTTCTGTAGTAGAATATGTGACTTGAGAATGATAGTGAAGGCCAAAATTCGATATCTTAAAGAAAAAAAAAATTTCGGTCGGATTTTCCGACCGGAAGTCGAATCTGCGAATTCTGGAATCAGAAACGGAAAAAAGTTACTTTTTATACTCTATGAAGCAAAATTCGTTAATCAAGTCAACTTTTCGTTAACTTTTAGTTTCTAGAATTATTTTTCTCCTAACCATACCAACCTAACAATCAATGTGTGAAAACCAGCTGAATAGTCAATTTTACTACAGATTCTACGCAATTATATGCGTTTAGCGATCGATCGAAGGATATTAGTGAGCTACATCGTACATATTTATCGCTGTTAACGAGCGTAACGAGTCTCGTGAAGTCCGAAAGACCAATATACGCTTGCGTGCCGCCACCCTCACGAGTTATTTAGTGGCAGTGGAGACCCCTGCCCGAGCCCGATTTTATATTGCCTTTCCCGAAGATTTATAGGAATCGGTGAACAGCCGGCAGCAACGTTGTCGCGGGCTCACCAGCTGGTTGGAAATTTCTGCAACGCGCCCCATGACTCGGAGTGGAAAAGGCGACCGGCACAGTAGTCGGCGAAGCTCGACGATAATGGAAGAAAAAAAAAAAAAAGGTATATAAAAAAAAGGACGAATCAGGACCACCAAGAAGCAAGAGCTCGGAGCTGCTACTGCTGTTGCTTCTGTTAACCCCTGGAAGAGGCGAATAGAAAGAGAGCGAAGAGGAGAACGCGCTCTCGAGAATTCTCGAGCGAGTCGTCCAAGCTCACGCTTTCTTCTTTTCTGCTTTACTCTCGAGGCCAATAAGCTGTTGTTGTTGAAAAGCGTGTTCCGAATGTTCGGTGAACCGTAAGAGAAACAACAATGTCTGCCGCTTGATTTCATTCCCTCGACGCCCGCTCGTGGACCAATATTTTCGACGCCTTGCCCCCGCTGCTATTTCCTTCCTGGGACTTTTAAGTTCGGGCAACTTTCGTGGTCACCCTCACTATATGGAATTTTTAAATCACACCATTCACATAAAAATTATTTTTTTTTACCGCCAAAAGTAAAATAATTATTTTTATAAATACTAATTTTTAGCACGAAAAAGTTTTATATGTATAAATATGTCGAATATGTGGCGCATATGAAATATATGCACAATATATTCGAAAAATTATTTATTTTTAGTGCCAAAAGAAATAATTATTTTTAGAAATACTAATACTAAAAATTAGTATTTCTAAAAATTATTGTACTATACTAAATACTAATTATTATTGATTAATTATTATACTAATACTAAAAATTAGTATTTCTAAAAATTATTATACTATACTAAAAACTAATTATTATTGATTAATTAATATACTAATACTAAAAATTAGTATTTCTAAAAATTATTATATTAAACTAAAAACTAATTATTATTCATTAATTATTATACTAATACTAAAAACTAATTATTATTAATTAATTATTATACTAATACTAAAAATTAGTATTTCTAAAAATTATTATACTAAACTAAAAACTAATTATTATTAATTAATTATTATACTAATACTAAAAATTAGTATTTATAAAAATTATTATTTCTTTTGGCGCTAAGAATAAATAATTTTTCGAATATATTGTGCATATATTTCATATGCGCAATATATTCGACATATTTAGCGACTTTTTAGTGCTAAAAATATATATACATATATTCCATATATTTTGCATACATAAAATATGTAAAATATATGCAGCATATAGAAATTTTTGGCACCATATATTTTTTTTCTATCTGGGTAACAGTCTAATTCCCAGCTTTGTGCTCCGCCCTAGAAAATATTTCAAAGGAAATATTATTGTGATGCTTAAATGTGTTGCATAGATTAACAGTTATTGTAGTTCTCATCAAGATAGTCATCAGATATGATGCAGAACCGGATATGAGAATCGTAGCCATGAATAAAATGTATTTCTAATTATAATATTCGAAAAGTCTATTCACACAGAATGCGAGAAAATTTCATTTAAATAGTTCATTGTATTTGCCAGAGAAATTAATAACTGAAAAATGTTATGTTATTAAAAGATACTTGACCCTTCAACGTAGCATATTTTTCGAAGCAGGTATTTTTTTTAATTGTCGTTTAATTCGATAAAAAATGAATTTTCATTAAGAATGTGACCCATATTTCAATAGAAAATAATATTTCTGTAGAAAATAAGTGCATTCACACGTGCAAATTGATAAAGAGGATTAAATAGAACAATTAAGTTTCTTTGAAGCGCAAAACTATGAAACTATGAAAATTTTTGCTAATATTTCCATTTCTCCACATCTGTTTCGCTGATAATGTTTCTGGAAAATACGTGTTTAAAGCAATAATTGCGGAGTCACGTATCAAAATAAACATTTCTATTCAAACAGGACTCCTTCAAACAAAACAAAATATTTTCGCGTTGAATGATGCGTAGCATTCCACCAATTCTTCAATGTTTGTAAAATAATACGATTTTCGAGCAGTAATTCTGGAAACACATATAAAATAAATATTTGTATTTAAACCGATGTTTCCACTACTACTTCAAAGAGACCTAAATATTTTTGCTTCAAATATTACGCAGTATATAATAAATTATTAAATTTGCCAAAAAAAGAAGAAAAAAAAAATACGAGTTCACATCAATAATTTTGAAATCGCATATAAAATTTTTTTTTTTTTTCGAACAAAAAATTCCACTGCTATTTACACTTTTATATTATATTTTTATATTTATTATTTTATATTTATATTTACACTTTTTTATAATTGCTACATATTATTATTATGAAATCTTTTTGCAAAAATGAAGAAACATAATAAATGCATTAAGAAAGTAATGCATTAATTATTCTTCCATTTTTTTCACTATTTCTTCCAATATTTAAGCTAAAATTAGTATTTTTTGCAGCTATTCAAATATTTACACTTTTTTAAATAAATGCTACATATTATTATTATGAAATCTTTTTGAAAAAATGAAGAAACATAATAAATGCATTAAGAAAGTAATGCATTAATTATCTCATCCATTTTTTCCGCTATTTTTTTCAATATTTAAGCGAAACTTAGTATTTTTTGCAGCTATTCAAATATTTACACTTTTTTTTATAATTGCTACATATTATTATTATGAAATCTTTTTGAAAAAATGAAGAAACATAATAAATGCATTAAGAAAGTAATGCATTAATTATTCTTCCATTTTTTTCACTACTTCTTTCAATATTTAAGCGAAAATTAGTATTTTTTGCAGCTATTAAAATATTTACACTTTTTAAAATAATTGCTACATATTATTATGAAATCTTTTTGAAAAAATGAAGAAACATAATAAATGCATTAAGAAAGTAATGCATTAATTATCTCATCCATTTTTTCCACTATTTCTTTCAATATTTAAGCGAAAATTAGTATTTTTTGCAGCTATTAAAATATTTACACTTGTTTTTATAATTACTACATATTATTATTATGAAATCATAATTACAAAACAAACTGTATTGTACACTATATTTCCTGAATTAATGGGGATTTACAACTCTTTCATATAATACACAGAATTATCAACCAATTCTTCAATGTTTCGAAAAAAAAAAACGCATTTAAAGTAATAAATCTCGTAAAAAAAAAATTTGAAACTGAATTCTTCACTGTTACTCCATATAATCCATCATATTTTTCCGTCACATAATAGTACACGGTGTTCGACAAATTTTTACACTCTACCACATTATTACGTTTGCTATTATTTAGCGGAGTGCCAATTATCGGTTGCTGCGTCCGGTTACTGCGGTTCCTATTGAAAAATCCTCGTCACGCTTCGCCGTTGATGGGCAAAACATGATCGGTGGATTCGGCGGCAGGAGGAACTCGTTCCTGAAGAATCAGTCGCAGTGGCGACGACGAGTTCGATACTCAAGGACGTTCATCTTGAGAGAGCAAAACGCCGAGGATTCTCGGAGGAGCGCGCGTGCGTTTCAGACAGAATATATATATATATATACAATTCGATTCTTTCGCTGGTACTCGAAGTTTTGACCGTGATTGAGAAGCCACATCCGTGCTCTTCCGGGCTTTCATGTCATCCGTATAAACCCCTCGTTCCTCTTTTCGCCTCAGCTCTTTCTCGAAGCTTTAATCGATTTTATATTAGCGCCGGCTGTCACTCTTATTCAACGTGAACGTTACGTATAATCTGACAACGAGAGCTATCATCGACTTAAGATGACTGAGATTCCTGAATATTATCAATATGCAATTCCATAAACGATATCGTGTAACTTAAAGAAATATAGTATTTGACTAGTGCAACAAAAAAATGCACAATTGTAATTTGTTTCTTTAATCCATTTAATTGAGGCAAATTAATATTTTCTGCAGCTATTCAAATATTTACACTTTTTAAAATAATTGCTATATATTATTATTATGAAATCTTTTTGAAAAAATGGAGAAACATAATAAATGCATTAAGAAAGTAATGCATTAATTATCTCATCCATTTTTTCCGCTATTTCTTTCAATATTTAAGCGAAAATTAGTATTTTTTGCAACTATTCAAATATTTACACTTTTTTTTTATAATTGCTACATATTATTATTATAAAATCATAATTACAAAACAAACTGTATTGTACACTATATTTCCTGAATTAATGGGGATTTACAACTCTGTCATATAATACACAGAATTATCAACCCATTCTTCAATGTTTCCAAAAAAAAACGCATTTAAAGCAATAAATCACGTAAAAAAAATAATAAAAATACTTTCTCATTACATATCAAGTATCCGCGCAGAAAAAAATAGTCCAGCATGGAGTCCAGAATGATGTCCAGAATGGAGTCCCGGATGGAATCCAAGCCGTCCGGGACAGAGTCCAGATGAACTCTCATATGGACTTCGGCTTTTAATCTGATCCCGAAGTCCATCCTGAAGTCCATTACTCCATCCGGGACTCCCGAAAGGACTCAATTTGGATTCCATCCTGGGCACAAAAAACTTTCCCGGACTCCATCTGGGATGCCAAATACTCTCCTGGACTCCGCCCTGGATGATCGGTAAATCAATGGCAGAGTCCATACTGGTGTCCATTTTGGATTCTCGCCTGCACTGTTTTGGTCTCCATCCCAGACTCTACCCTAGTCTTCATCCTGGACAGAGTCCATCCCGATACCAGGACCAAACGGTATCGACCTTGGACACCTTGATGTCCAGACGGTCGATTTTGGATCGTCAACGAAGGGTCGGCCCCTCGTGTGTAGTTGAACTCAGGACAGCTTTGCAGTCTTATATACGCTGAGGCTTCAAGTCACTTGCGAGAAACACATCGACCGCTCGCCACACTGAACGAAAAAAGTAGTTGAAAGAACCATCTCCAGCATATGCTGTACCGCTGAATAGTTGCAAGAACTAACTCGCTCCTGTAACCAATCGCAGTGCTGTTTTCACCAATACAATAGTTGTCATAACCCACTGAGTAGTTGTCATAACCCACTAAGTAGTTGTCATAACCCACTGAGTAGTTGTCATAACCCACTGAGTAGTTGTCATAACCCACTAAGTAGTTGTCATAAACCACTGAGTAGTTGTCATAAACCACTGAGTAATGACGCTATTTCAACTCTTTCGAATGGTTGTCGGAACCCATTTATGGGTTTGTCCAACTAATTTTTTTTCTCCGTGCATCTAGCGGAATATTGTGCATCTGTGTTTCATATGATGCCACTAGATGGCGAACGGACGGAGCGTTTCTCGCAAGTGTTTTGAAGCCCTAGCGTATATAAGACTGTGTTAAGTTGTCCTGAGTTCGACTACACACGAAGGGTCTACCTTCGTTGACATTCCAAAATAGACCGTCTGGACACCGAGGTGTCCAAGGTGGATACCGTCTGGTCCTGGTGTCCACCAGGATGGACTATGTCCAGGATGGAGTCCAGGGTAGAGTCCAGGATGGAGACCAAAACAGTCCAGGCGAGAATCCAAAATGGACACCAGGATGGACTCTGCGATTGATTCGCCGAGATTCGCTGACCGTCCAGGGTGGAGTCCAGGAGAGTATTTGGCATCCCAGATGGAGTCCGGGAAAGTTTTTTGAGTCCGAGATGGAATCCAGATTGAGTCGTTTCGGGAGCCCCGATTGATGGACTTCAGGATGGACTTCGGGATCGGATTAAAAGCCGAAGTCCATATGAGAGTCCATCGGGACTCCATCTCGGACTGCCCAAATTCCATCCGGGACTCCGTTCTGGACGTTATTCTGGACTCTGGCCCAGAGTCCATCCCGGACTATTTTTTTCTGTGCGGGTATGTAAGAAAGAATGAAAATTACATTCAAAACAAAAATTTCACTCATATTTTGATGAGTATTTTATACGAAATATAAACGAAATAAATAAATAAAATGCTTAATTCATTTTTGGATTGCAAGTTAATATAAAAGTAATCTTCCTTAATTTTTAACTTGTCGAAGGGTCAAAGTGAAATAAACCAAATTGGCTTATTATTCTCTCTAAAGAAAACCGATATCTGATGATAAAAGAATTAAGAATTATAAAAGAAAAAATGTACAAAATGCACAATTGTAATTAGTCTCTTTAGTCTATTTTAGTAGTGCAATTTTTTTTTTACTTTCCCATCACATACAAAATATGTAAGACAGAATGTATTGCGTACCAAAAAAAAAAAATTCGACTCTCAGGAAGAATTAAAACAACACTACTAAAAAAAGCTGCATTTTTTTGTTTCAAGAAAAAATTAGACAAAACATATTCCAAAAAAAATCACTCATTAAAATCATGAAATTTTAGTGCATTCCAATTAGTATATTTAAATCAAGTTCCAAGATTTTGTATATGCAATCGCAATTTAATTTGCAAGAATATTTTAAGTTAAAAAAAAATTGCAATGCCAGTAGTCGTTGCACTTTCACTCTATGATGAAAGAAATGCTGTAGTGGAGATTCTCAATAGTCGCGGGATATATCGATGGTCGCTGTACGCGCAGTCGAAAAAAGTTGGTCGTCCTGTACGTATTCAACCTCCGCGCCACACCAATCACTATTGATGCACCATTAAAGGAGATTGGAAATCCTTTCGTCGGCGTCTACAAAGTTAGATGCTGCGCTCGCATATATAACTTTACGAACTCGTTCGACCCGACTATGCACACACCGAACCACCATCGACTATATCCCATCCGCTCTGCTTCTGCAATTCAATCTTCTCGAATCTGCACACTCGTTTATCAAGTGTCGCGTGTCAACCGCGCAAGGTGGAAAACCGCGATTCAATGATTATGCTGTATCAGGAATCCAGCACCTCCATTCAGCGAATCATCAGTCCAGGAATTCCGTAATTCAACTTAGCAAACAACTTTTTATCTCTCGGTCTAAAGGCCTTAACTGTAATTTCTATAATTAATTTACTTTGTCGCTGAGTCGTGATTATATACGTCATTCGACAGAAATAAATTAATTAATGGTTGGAGAATAATAATAATGTTATTTCATGTAATTATGAAATAATGGCTAGACTTTGTCATCGCCAAGTGAAATATTATTATTAGGAAAGGAATTTACATTGCTTCGGGCTAAATCCTTCGAGATAAACGGACGAAAGTAGAAACACAAGAAATTGAAAAAAAAGAAAAGACAATTCTGCTAAGTAGAACCTTGGATATTCCTTCGTTATTATTTTCCAGCTTTGATTTACTCGTGGAAGGATCTTTGACATATTTGGAAAATAATGAGCAAGAAATGTTCAAGGATTTATTATACAATCTTGTATGCTAATTTATTAAAATTATTGAACCCTTTGATTTTATGAAATATTTTATAAAACTTTTGACATCTACTGTCATAATAAAATTATCTCATCACCAATTAACCTTAAGGGTAAGTTAATTAATGTAGAAATGAGAGGTTGAAAAGTTTGCAATTTACTCGATATATGATTGCGCATTTTTGGAGAAAAATGTAATGATAATTTGATATATAATTTAATATAAAAATGTAATAATTATATATATATATTTATATAATTTGACATAAAAATGTAATGATAATTTGATATATGATTGTGCATTTTTGGAGAAAAATGTAATGATTATTTGATGACTTCTCCGATTTCAATTAATTTCATCTTAATAGCTTTCCTGCTAAGTAGAACCTTGGATATTGCTTCGTTATTATTTTCCAGCTTTGATTTACTCGTGGAGGGATCTTTGACATATTTTGAAAATAATGAGCAAGCAATGTTCAAGGATTTATTATACAATCTTGTATGCTAATTTATTAAAATTATTGATCCCTTTGATTTTATGAAATATTTTATAAAAATTTTGACATCTACTGTCATAATAAAATTATCTCATCACTAATTAACCTTAAGAGTAAATTAATTAACGCAGAAATGAGAGGTTGAAAAGTTTGAAATTTACTCGATATATGATGATTATGTTGCGCATTTTTGGAGAAAAATGTAATGATTATTTGATGATTTTTCCGATTTGAATTAATTTTATCTTAATAGCTTTTCTGCTAAGTAGAACCTTGGATATTGCTTCGTTATTATTTTCCAGCGTTGATTTACTCATGGAAGGACCTTTGACATATTTTGAAAATAATGAGCAAGTAATGTTCAAGGATTTATTATACAATCTTGTATGCTAATTTATTAAATTTATTGATCCCTTTGATTTTATGAAATATTTTATAAAACTTTTGACATCTACTGTCATAATAAAATAATCTCATCACCAATTAACCTTAAGAGTAAATTAATTAAGGTAGAAATGAGAGGTTGAAAAGTTTGCAATTTACTCGATATATGATGATTTTGTTGCGCAATTTAGAGAAAAATGTAATGATTATTTGATGACTTCTCCGATTTCAATTAATTTACCTTAATAGCTTTCCTGCTAAATTTCAGTTTAATCCTTCAAGCTGTTCTCGAGTTATAAAAGGGTTTAATCGGAGGGAGTAAACTTTGAATGAAAAAGTATGACTCTTGAACTGCTTAATTTATTATGTCTAAAAGCAACACCAATTAACCCTGGTCATAACTGTGGAAAAATGTGCAGATCGGTAATTTGAAATTTGCCACGAGTTAGCGTGTTTACTCCGTTTTCAATTTAGTAAGAAGAAAATAAAAACGTTAACGTCAGAATGGATTTTAATTAAATTTACTGCGATGAAAAGTGGCAAATGCTTTACTGGCGCACTAAGATGCAGCTCGATAGTCCGATCTGTTTCTCTAATAAAAAAAAGACTGATTTTTTTTACTCACGAACTCAGAAACAAAAAACATAAAATTTTTTTTTAGACTATTTTTTTCGGTATTAAATATTTTTAAATATACTGAAGTGAAAATTACCAAATTCAAATCTAATATTAGCTCCATATGTACATAAATCATACCTGGATTTGACCTCGACCTCTCCGATTTGGCTCATTATTTTTTACAGGCTTAGTTGGACCCTCAACTGCACATTTTTTTTTTTTAAGTCTATTTTTAAAGTGACATAGAAAACCCCATAATTTAAAAATCAGATAAAATTTTGAAAAATACTTTGTTCAATAACAAAATTATCTAGCTTATAGTCAAAGTGAGGAAGATTTTCCTTCTTAAAGTTTTTGGGCTTTTTTTATTAAAAAAATTATTAAAAAATAGAAAAAATAATTAATCTATTACAGACGAACGGTCAAATGTTTATTTATGTAAAACCGAATTTTTCAGAATTTTTTCAGATTTTTAGGAAATTGTTCAGATTTTTTCGAACTATGCAAATTTTTTTAAAATATATTTTTAAAGTGACATAGAAAACCCCATAATTTAAAAATCTGATAAAATTCTGAAAAATACTTTGTTCAATAACAAAATTATCTAGCTTATAGTCAGAGTGGGGAAGATTTTCCTTCTTACAGTTTTTAAGCTTTTTTTATTAAAGAAAATTATTAAAAAATAGAAAAAATAATTAATCTACTACAGGCGAATGGTCAAATGTTTATTTATGTAAAACCGAATTTTTCAGAATTTTTTCAGATTTTTAGGAAATTGTTCAGATTTTTCCGAACTATGCAAATTTTTTTTAAATATATTTTTAAAGTGACATAGAAAACCCTATAATTTAAAAATCTGATAAAATTCTGAAAAATACTTTGTTCAATAACAAAATTATCTAGCTTATAGTCAAAGTGGGGAAGATTTTCCTTCTTAAAGTTTTTGGGCTTTTTTTATTTAAAAAATTATTAAAAAATAGAAAAAATAATTAATCTACTACAGGCGAGTGGTCAAATGTTTATTTATGTAAAACCGAATTTTTTAGAATTTTTTCAGATTTTTAGGAAATTGTTCAGATTTTTTCGAACTATGCAAATTTTTTTAAAATATATTTTTAAAGTGACATAGAAAACCCTATAATTTAAAAATCTGATAAAATTCTGAAAAATACTTTGTTCAATAACAAAATTATCTAGCTTATAGTCAAAGTGGGGAAGATTTTTCTTCTTATAGTTTAAAAACTATAAGAAGAAAAGTGGGTAAGATTTTTTTTCTTATAGTTTAAAAACTATAAGAAGAAAAATCTTCCCCACTTTGCCTATAAGCTAGATAATTTTGTTATTGAATAAAGTATTTTTCAGAATTTTTTCAGATTTATAAATTACGGGGTTTCATATGTCACTTTAAAAATATATTTAAAAAAAATGGTCTTAAAAATAAAACTAAGCCTGTAAAAAATAATGAGCCAAATCGGAAAGGTCGAAGTCAAATCCAGGTCGAAACGGGGTGGAATGCCCCTTATGTATAAATTGTATATCTGTTGCATATAGAGTGTATATGCAACTATATATGCCCTATATATAAAATCCTATTTCTAATTCTATTAAAAAATTCTACTACAAAAAAATGTAATGTTTAAAACTATATATATATTTTTCATACACTCAATACATAATTCTTTTACTTGAGCCACCCGCAAACACACATTCGGTAGGTGTAACGGATTGTTTTTTTTTTCTCAGTGTAAAAACCTCCTGAAATAAAATAGTCTCGTTCAAGAACATATATTCAACACCCTCGTCGAATACCTAAGTGAATACACGAATACAAGTAACATAAAGAGATTTCGTGGGAAAATGATGAAGTTGCGATTGCTAAGTAAGGAACTACGAACTAGTGACCGGGAGGCGATAGCGAGCGTCTAAAGGGGCATGAGGCGCAGGGGGTTGAAGGGGGGCAACGTCGAGTCGAAGCTAGGGAACGAGCAAACAGCTCGACGCGCTCTGAATGCGGGGGGATCCCTCCTATGGCTGCTCATTTACGAGCGGAAATATTATTAACGCCGTGAACGAGGAGGAGGCGGCATACAGCACCACCCTCCGCGTACCCGCACAGTAAACCGTCCTGCCTCCCGGGCCCTAACCATTCTCCGTCGGCGTCACTTGAACATTTTTTGCCCTCTCGCTCTTGGCTCACCATTGTCTCGATCGTCAACGGGCTTTCTCATGCCACGCTGAGATCGCGTGGGAAGGTTCGCAGAGAGGTGTACCATA
Source organism: Ephialtes manifestator (assembly GCA_963970395.1). Taxonomy (NCBI): domain Eukaryota; kingdom Metazoa; phylum Arthropoda; class Insecta; order Hymenoptera; family Ichneumonidae; genus Ephialtes; species Ephialtes manifestator. Next base: position 25,161,672 of record OZ019981.1, on the reverse strand, counting down.
GCTCTGTTTGAAGTTCAGTCTGGTAATGGCGGTCGAGGCCATGGCCCATGACTGGGATATGGCTCCCGGGGCGCATTAAAGGCAAACGGCCCAGTTCCTGACACGTTCTGAAACCGACGGTACGATTTATTTATTGGGTGGGGATCAAAATAGCGAATTTCAATATGAAGCATTCTTTGTCAATTCAGCCACTTTTTTTCGACCCTCTCTGATTTATCCTATAATTGATTATGTGAATGTACCACTAAAAGGCACTCTATGTGAATTTTTTCAGATTTTTAAAAATAATTTTTCAGAAAATGGTTTTTTTTATTCAAGTGCAAATATCTCAATTTTGAAGTTACTGAGAAAAAATGTCTCCACATAAAAGTTGTCGTTTATTGTTAGCTTTCGAGCGGAATATTCCAAATAATCGTCACGTTCCTGTGAGAATGATTTTTTTCCGAAAAATGGAGGAATTATTTTTTAATTGGAAAAAGGATATTTTTTTTTACTGAAAAAATTACAGAGTATTGCTGCATGACTGTTGATATCACAAAAAAATCGACAGAGTGGCACCGATCGATCTTCTGGTATTAAAAAATACATTTGTGTGAAAGTTCCGAAAAACGGGGGCATTATTATTTGGGTGATAAAAAAAAGGTTACTTTTTTTTGGCTAATAAAATTACAGAGTATTTTTGCATGACTGTAGATATTGCAAAAAAATCATCAGAGTGGTACGGATCGAGCTTACGGTATTAAAAAAAATTATTCGTGTGGCAGTTTCGAAAAACGGGGGAATTTTTTTTTTATACCGGAAGCTCGATCCGTACCACTCTGATGATTTTTTTTACAATATCTACAGTCATGCAAGAGTACTCTGTAATTTTATTAGCCAAAAAAAGTAACCTTTTTTTATGAAAAAAATAATAATGTCCCCGTTTTTCGGAACTTTCACACAAATGCATTTTTTAATATCAGAAGATCGATCGGTGCCACTCTGGCGATTTTTTTGTGATATCAACAGTCATGTAGCAATACTCTATAATTTTTTTCAGTAAAAAAAAATATCCTTTTTTTAATTAAAAAATAATTCCTCCATTTTTCGGAAAAAAATCATACTCACAGGAACGTGACAATTATTTGGAATATTTCGCTCGAAATCTAACAATAAACGACAACTTTTATGTGCTGACATTTTTTTTCAGTAACTTCAAAATTCTAAGATATTTGCACTTGAATAAAAAAAGCCATTTTCTAAAAAATTATTTTTAAAAATCTGAAAAAATTCACATAGAGTGTCGTTTAGTGGTACATTCATATAAACAATTACAGGGTAAATCAGAGAGGGTCGAAAAAAAATGGCTGAATTCACAGAGAATGCTACATATAAGGAACGTCTGAATTTAGAATGGCCATCATTATGAAATTCGCTATTTCAGCCATTCGCTATTTTGATTATTCGTTATTTTCACCCCCATCTTGTTAAAATCCAATCAAAATAGCGAATAGTCAAAATAGCGAATTTCATAATGATAGCCATTCTATATTTAGACGTTTCTTATTTTGAAATTCGCTATTTTAGCCATTCGCTATTTTGACCTCCACCCTATTTATTTATTTACTTATTTATTTTCTAACGGGTAAAAAAAAACAAATTCCAGAATGCCAGGTCATGCCCTGACATTCATATATTAGCATATTAACAATAGTAATAGTCTACATTAGTTGACAAGTATAATTTGTAAGATTTATTTCTGTAGTAAATAAAGTTTTCGTCAAATATATAAAAAGTTGCTAAGTAGAGCATTGCACATAGCTTCCTCGTTAATTTTCATATTTCACAAAGTCTCTATGAATAAGCTTACATATTTTTTAATTTTTCCATCCTCATATAAGAAGCTTTGTGAAAAATGAAAATGAACGAGAAAACAATGTGCAAAGTTCTACATCTTACTTCTTGAAAAATTCAAAATCACGTAAAATCCTGCTTCACCGATCATGACCAAATTTGGTAGGAATCAGCGCTGAATGTTATTTTTCATCTGTAAAAAATTTCAATCGATTTGGTAAGATTTTACGTGAGTTAGAGGAAACCGAATATTTTTTTGAAAATTTCAATATCCCATAAAAACCGAACATTTTTACAGATTCATTTCAAATTCAATACCGATCCTCCTTAAACATAGGTTTATTCATAAAAAAATTATTTAGTTCAATAGCTAAAAATTTGCGGAAGTTAGAGAGCGCACAGAAATTTTTCGAAAATTGCAAAGTCAAATAAAATTTGAGCAAATGTTGGAATTTTTTGTGAAAATATCAACAAACAAAGGCGTCGATGTGCTTCATATGGTGGAATTTTTTTTTTCACTTTCATAATATAACGTGTTCGTAAATAATAGAAAACCGGTGCTGCGGTTCTGAAGATGTCAGAAACTGGGCCGTTTACGTTACGGACGTTTTGTCCGCGCGGCTCTTGTCGCGCTTCGCGATGACGAGGGACGCATGCAGGAATATTATCTATATCTACAAGGCAACGCAAGAGGATTCCACAAATAGGTGTACACGCGCCTCTACAAGGCACTTTAACCCAATTTGCCTGGATAGGTTCACTACTAGCTAGCGTTGAACCCACCGTGTCCCTCTCTCCGTCTCTCGCACACTCAGGAGACTTAATTAATTGAGCAATTACGCGTGTCGGAGAGGCTCCTACGAAACGGGATTAATTCGCTATTGTAATTAATCATCGTCGGATGGATGGAGCACAACCTGGTTAACCATAATAGTTAACAAGTCGCGTACCGTTGAAGCGCTTCCGAGTATACTTATTATATTAAGATGTACAACTATGTATGTTTACCTAGTCACTAGGGCACATAAGTAGTTGTTTTATCAGAATTATTCTGTACACGTTTTGCCAATGATGTTTATATCCTCATTCACATAGCCTTGTAAGGAAATTTATACACGGAAAAAAAGGCTTGGTTGGAACAACCAAGTGCCTTGGTTATATATGCGCCAGACAATTTATTGGTTAGACCAACCAAGTTATTTGTTAGGCTACCAATTTGTTGGTTAGGCTACCAATTTCTTGGTTAGGCTACCAATTTCTTGGTTAGGCTACCAATTTCTTGGTTAGGCTACCAATTTCTTGGTTGGGCTACCAATTTCTTGGTTATTTGTTAGTTAGTTAGTTAGTTAGACCAACCAAGTTATTTGTTAGGCTACCAATTTCTTGGTTGGAGTAACCAAGTCAGTTGGTAAGCTAACCAAGTGACTTGGTTAGACCAACCAAAAAATTGGTAGCCTAACAAATAACTTGGTTGGTCTAACTAACTAACTAACTAACAAATAACCAAGAAATTGGTAGCCTAACCAAGAAATTGGTAGCCTAACCAAGAAATTGGTAGCCTAACCAAGAAATTGGTAGCCTAACCAAGAAATTGGTAGCCTAACAAATAACTTGGTTGGTCTAACTAATTAATTATCTGGCGCATATATAACCAAGGCACTGGGTTGTTCCAACCAAACCTTTTTTTCCGTGTACGCTATAATGTCGAGCACCTACTTATGGTTTTGTTATTTTTTTTCTGTTACAGCCGAAAAAACTCAATCGTCCTCAGGACTCAGCTGTCCGTGCGAGTCCATACCATAATCGGTAAGTTAAATGTTAAGTTAGTTAAATATAATTATAGCAATTTTAATCAATTTCATTGCATTGGATTTTACAAAACAGACATGGACCATTTTTTCGACTAATAATTAAGTCATGTGAATTAGACTTTTTTTCTGGGTTTAGAGTATATTTGTTGAAACGCCAATTTGGAAAGTTGGTTAACCTAGCCAACTTTGTCGTTCGGAGCAACTAATCATTTCTCGCCGCGTACACGGGAAAAAAATGGTTCAATGGGCTGCAGCCGAAAAAATTGGTTAAGACAGTAAATTAGTGGGTTACGGAAGCAAATTAGTTAGTTGGGGCGACAAACCAGTTGGTTGGCCGAGGAATTAATTGATTGGCACATAACAAATTGGGTGTCACAACCAATTAGTTTATCGGTCCAACCAAAAAAATTGATTAGCCAACTTTATCGCTTGGATCATATTTAACTATGCCAACAGTTGAGGCAACCAATCATTTCTCTATAAAAAAAAATAATTGCTTGAATGAGCTCCAAACGACAAAATTGGTTAGGACAATAAACTAGTTGGATGCAGTAATAAATCAGTTAGTTGTGCCAGCAAATTAATTGGTTGGAAAATAATAAATTGGGTGTTATTACAACCAACTAGTTTGTCGGCCAGCCATAAAAATTTGTTAGCCTAGCCAATTTTGTCGCTTGGAGCGTATTTTCAGTCACACTAATAGTTAAGGCAACCAATTATTTCTCTAAGATAATAAACTAGTTGAATGCAGAAATAAATCAGTTAGTTGGGCCAGCAAATTAATTGGTTGGATAATAAAAAATTGGGCGTCACAACCAACTAGTTTGTCCAGCCAAAAAATTGGTTAGCGTACCCAATTTTGTCGCTTGAAGCGTATTTTTAGTCACACCAATAGTTGAGGCAACCAATTATTTCTCTAAGATAATAAACTACTTGAATGTAGAAATAAATCAGTTAGTTGGGCCAGCAAATTAATTGGTTGGATAATAAAAAATTGGGCGTCACAACCAACTAGTTTGTCCAGCCAAAAAATTGGTTAGCCTACCCAATTTTGTCGCTTCGAGCGTATTTTTAGTCACACAAATAGTTGAAGCAACCAATTATTTCTCTAAGATAATAAACTAGTTGGATGCAGAAATAAATCAGTTAGTTGGGCCAGCAAATTAATTGGTTGGATAATAACAAATTGGGCGTCACAACGACCTAGTTTGTTGTCGGCCAGCCAAAAAATTGGTTAGCCTACCCAATTTTGTCGCTTGGAGCGTATTTTTAGTCACGCCAATGGTCGAGGCACCCATTTTTTTTTCGCTCCGTGCGCGAGGGATGTATCAAAGAATAAGAAGTCACGATCGAATGGACCGGGCCGATTCACCTGTCGGCCGTTCCCGTTCGTTGAACCGCTAGCCGCGCGGCCCCATGGCCGAGGGGAGACGCTGAAGAGATTCTCGGGTGAAGGTCCAGGCTGTAGGAGGAATAAAAAAAAGGACGATAAAGGGTCGAGGGCCGAGGGTCCGAGGTATTTTACATATTTTAACGGTTCTCGCCTCGTGCGTTGCCACGCTCACCCGCGAAACCCTCCCCCCCCCTCATACCTTCTCACATACTGCGGTGTATTCCTGGCTACGTTCACTTCCTGCTCCTCCCTGATGTACAACCACCACGTTCCGATGAAAAAAAGTGTACTTAAGCCAGAAAGTGCTGAAAATTAACCTTTTATAAATTTAAAAAAATGTCGTGTACAGATTTTTTAACATGTTATCCTGAACACTTGTGAAATTCAAAAAGTGACGGTAGTCTTCAGACTTACACGCAAACTATATTAGGCAATCTTTAGCAACGATGCAATTTTTTAAAATCAAACACTTTGGTGTTTGGAAAATTGACAAAATTTTTCATTTAGTGAAATTTGAGAGAAGATTAAGTATTCCTTTTTTTTCATTCAATTTTTAAATGCACCTTTTTAGTTATACGTTTTTTTCTTAATTGAGCGAATCGAGAGATAAACTATTTGTTTATCTGAAAATAGAAATATCTTATTTGTTCACTCGAAAAATGTATAGGCAATTCATAAATAATATTATTTTTTGTTGTTGTTGTGCATAATCCGATGCACCGCAAATTTGCACATAAGAAATTATTATACATTTGCATTAAATTCAAATTCAAACGCACCAACGAGGTAGACATTTTTTTTAATGCAAAGAACATTCCATTAATTTTTTATCAAATTTTTAAATGCACCTTTTTAGTTATACTTTTTTTTCTTAATTGAGCGAATCGAGAGATAAACTATTTGTCACTCGAAAAATGTATAGGCAATTCATAAATAATATTATTTTTTGTTGTTGTTGTGCATAATCCGATGCACCGCAAATTTGCACATAAGAAATTATTATACATTTGCATTAAATTCAAACGCACCAACGAGGTAGACATTTTTTTTAATGCAAAGAAGATTCCATTAATTTTTAATCAAATTTTTGTTTGCAGTGCTGAGCAGTAATGAAACCTAATTGCCCCGCGGCTAAATAGTTTAAAATCCTACATCATGACTAGTGAAGAGCCAACGATGGTATTCGGGCATCGCGGAGCGTACACCGGTAGCATTTAATCATGTAAATATGCTAGTGCGTGCGTTTCACACGCTGCTTTTGCCCTGCCCGGGAATCGAATGAGCCCGAGAGTGGCAAAGCCGTCGAGAGCACGCGGTGCTATCCTCTACTCTGGGTGTATCACGCGACAAACGGGGGTTTCGCATTTCGCACCGGTAGCACACGATGAAGCGAATCAGCAGCGACTCACCCACGGGCATTAGTCGTGCACGCGCCAATTATTTATTTGTTTTTCTTCGTGTGGAATGATATATTTATTTTTTCCCCGTCTGTATTCTGGCTGCGCGCTGTTTTCTTTCGACAGAAGAGAATAAAATGGCTACTGGGTATAAAATGTACCGAGAGAAAAAGTTTCCTTGATTCGAGGAAATCTCTTTGAAATCTTGGCATATGAAACAATTTCTTTATAGTCAATGAAATAATATATTTAAGTTATCTTATATATTTAATATTATCTTTTCTTCGATTGATGTGAAATTCAATTAAATGTAGTGACATTGGGTTAATGAAAAATTTCCTTAAACCAAGGAAATTTTCCTGTTTCATTGAATCAATAAAACTGCTTTTTTTTAAATAAATGAAACCGTTTCTTTGAATCAATGAAACCATTTCTTTGAATCAATGAAACTATTTCTGCAAATCAATGAAACTATTTCTGTAAATCAATGAAACCATTTCTTTAAATCAATGAAATCATTTCTTTGAATCAATGAAACCATTTCTTTAAATCTATGAAACTATTTCTGTAAATCAATGAAACCATTTCTTTAAATCAATGAAACCATTTCGTTGAATGAATGAAACCATTTCTTTGAATCAATGAAATCATTTCTTTAAATCAATGAAACCATTTTTTTGAATCAATGAAACCATTTCTTTAAATCTATGAAACTATTTCTGTAAATCAATGAAACCATTTCTTTAAATCAATGAAACCATTTCGTTGAATGAATGAAACCATTTCTTTGAATCAATGAAATCATTTCTGTAAATCAATGAAACCATTTCTTTAAATCAATGAAACCATTTCTTTGAATCAATGAAACCATTTCTTTAAATCTATGAAACTATTTCTGTAAATCAATGAAACCATTTCTTTAAATCAATGAAACCATTTCGTTGAATGAATGAAACCATTTCTTTGAATCAATGAAATCATTTCTGTAAATCAATGAAACCATTTCTTTAAATCAATGAAACCATTTCTTTGAATCAATGAAACGATTTCTTTGAATCAATGAAACTGTTTCTTTAAATCAATGAAACCATTTCTTTGAATCAATGAAACCATTTCTTTGAATCAATGAAACCATTTCTTTAAATCAATGAAACCATTTCTTTGAATCAATGAAATCATTTCTTTGAATCAATGAAACCATTTCTTTAAATCAATGAAACCATTTCTTTGAATCAATGAAACCATTTCTTTAAAGCAATAAAACCATTTCTTTGAATTAATGAAACCATTTCTTTAAATCAATGAAACCATTTCTTTGAATCAATGAAACCATTTCTTTGAACCAATGAAACCATTTCTTTAAATCAATGAAACCATTTCTTTGAATCACTGGAACCATTTCTTTAAATCAATGAAACCATTTCTTTAAATCAATGAAACCATTTCTTTAAATCAATGGAACCATTTCTCTGAATCAATGAAACCGTTTCATTGAAAGCAAAGAAACTTGAAGTCAATGAAAAAAATTCAATCTACTAATTTCTTCGGAATCAATGAAATCTTTTTTCCCCGGTGCATTTAGTCGTGCACGCGTAAATCATTTATTTGTTTTTCTTCGTTTGGACGGACGCGATGATACATTTCTTTTTTCCCCGTCTGTATTCTGTCTGCGCGCTGTTTTCGTTCGACAGCGAAGAGATGAAAATGGCTGCCGGATACATATGCGATATATTGCGTGATAGCTCGAGATGTGTACCAACGTGAATACGGTAAAAAGGCACGTAATCTCGATTTATTATGCCGTATTTTTTTTTTTTTTAGTTTCGCCCCACTCGGTAATGAAGGTACGAGACGTATTTACGAGAGACGAGAGAGAATACGGTGTTCCCTCATACCGTTAAAGCTTGATGGTTTTTGGGAGGCAAACGATGACGATAATTACGGATATTTTTGCGCGTAGGTGGGGCGAAAAAACGCGCGCGCTTCTCGACCCAAGGGCCAGTCCCGAGGGCTCGGAAACCGCTATTCTTAGAAGCAAGACCCTCTTAATTCCAATGGCGACTCCTCTTCTTCATCGGCTTCTCTTCACCTCCTTCATTTCGTCATTCTTTTCTCCTCCTCCTCCTCCTCTTCTTCTTCTTCTTCTTCTTCTTCTTCTTCTTCTTCTTCTTCTTCTTCTTCTTCTTCTTCATCTTCCTCTTCGTCTTCGGCCTAGCCCCTGCAGCGATTTCCTAATTGCCTTCTGCTGGTGCCATGGTATACGCCATGACCGCACGTCCTGTACACCTTCGCTCTTCCTTTTATTTATTCTCGTCTTTTTCACCGACGTACGCGTGCGTATCTTGCTTTGCTCTTCACCCCCCACGCCATCCCTCTTTTTGCTCTTCCCTTTTTTTTATTTTGCTTGGTTCCTTTACCGAGCAACTCGGAATGCATTATGCATACGCAGATTGCGTGATAGTGACCGATTATGCGCGAGAACCCGGTGCACCGAGTGCATTTATAGCCAGACCTTCAGAGCCCTACTTACGGCCCTGAGAAAACACGAAATTGTTTAGTACTGTATTCCATAGATCCTGAGAGATCATTTCTCGACACTATTTTATATTATATTGAATTAAAAGGGATTTTTTTAAAGAGGATCGAGTCAAGTAAAAGCAGAGTTGTAAAACCCCATTAATTCATGCGATACAGTTTACAGTACAATTTGTTTTGTAATTATGATTTCATAATAATAATATGTAGTGATTATAAAATAGAGTGTAAACATTTGAATAGCTGAAAAAAATACTAATTTTCGCTTTAATATTGCAAGAAATAGTGGAAAAAATGGAAGAAATAAGTAATACATTACTTTCTCAATGCATTACTTTTTTTCCATTTTTTCAAAAGGATTATCGTGAATTTTTATTGAAAAATAATAATTTTTCCAGCCATTTCAAAGTTTAATCATCGTATTACAATCGATACATGTTATTATTATAAAATCATAATTATAGAGCTAATCGTATCATCATCATTATTTCTATTTTTTTACAACAATTAATCATAATTACAAACAAAAAAAAAAAAATTTAAAGTTGGTTCCACACTAATGGTGTTAATCTTGCCGCGGAGAAAACGAACGTAATTGTATCAAAAGCATAACCGCAATTTCTTTATACAAGCTAATAAAAGAATTCTCTTCTGAAAAATTCTTGCTGCCTATAGAATTTATAATGGAATTTATTTGGGATATCAGTTTCTAAATGGAATCATATTGCTACGCCGAAGGTGGCGGTTATTGAAAAAAATGTCAGTCATGAAGCATGAAAAGAAATAAAGATTCTGCTTCACAATGGTTTCATATTTATGAAGCATGAAAAGAAATTAAAATTCCGCTTCGCAATGGTTTCATATTCGTGAATAATACAAAGAAATTAAAATTCCGCTTCACAATGGTTACATATTATCCAAAGCCGATTAATAAATATAACCACAGCAAAAGGGAGTAATATTGATTATAGCTTGTGACCTTGTACTTTGACAATTTACAGCGAATTAGCCATAGACTGTTGAAATTGCAGGGGTATGTCCACTTTATTTTTTTCTTTTTTTGCTTCCTCATAGAGAAAGCTTTGTTTTCGTGAAATTTTTTTTTTCGTGATTTTCATGTCAGTATACTCAGAATAGTCCAAAACGTCGAGAAAAGTGATTTAGAAAAAATGTCTGTATGTGTGTATGTATGTGTGTATCAGAGTTGGGCAGCAAAAATTACTTAGTTCAGAAATTACTGCTTTAATTACAATTACCTTCAGTAATTGTATTGGATTTCAAATTAAATACAATTACTTTCAGTAATTGTATTGGATTTCAAATTAAATACAATTACTTTCAGTAATTGTATTGCATTTCAAATTAAATACAATTACATTTTGTAATCGTATTGGATTCCAAAGTAAATACAATTACATTTTGTAATTGTATTGGATTTCAAATTAAATACAATTAATTTCAGTAATTGTATTGCATTTCAAATTAAATACAATTACATTTTGTAATTGTATTGGATTCCAAAGTAAATACAATTACATTTTGTAATTGTATTGGATTTCAAATTAAATACAATTACATTTTGTAATTGTATTGGATTTCAAATTAAATACAATTACATTTTGTAATTGTATTGGATTCCAAATTAAATACAATTACATTTTGTAATTGTATTGGATTCCAAATTAAATACAATTACATTTTGTAATTGTATTGGATTCCAAATTAAATACAATTACATTTTGTAATTGTATTGGATTTCAAATTAAATTCAATTACATTTTGTAATTGTATTGGATTCCAAATTAAATACAATTACATTTTGTAATTGTATTGGATTCCAAATTAAATACAATTACATTTTGTAATTGTATTGGATTTAAAATTAAATACAATTACATTTTGTAATTGTATTGGATTTCAAATTAAATACAATTACTTCCAGTAATTTGTATTTTGTAATTTTCCATTACAATTTTGCCCAACTCTGGTGTGTATGTATGTTACACGCTCAAAAAATGTAAACCTTTATAACTCGGGAACGCCTCGAGATATAGAGCTGAAATTTACACCATAGATAGAGGGGTCAATCCTCATCGTTCATACCAATTTTTGTAGAAATCCCCATGATCATAAAATTTTTACGCGGTTTTGAATTTTTTCAAAAATCTCTGTTAACGCGATAACTCTTTTAATTTTCGAGATATTAAGCTCAAAATTGGTATGTACGTGAGCTTTCATACACCGGTGATCCCTATTAAATTTGGTTAAGATCGGTTGAAACGTTAAAATTTTATGAGATTTTGATTTTTTGAATTTTTTGATTTTTTTTCTGCGATGCGAATTTTGGTATCAAATATCGAGGTGGGAGTCAAATGAGTGCCAAATTCATGATTAACAGAAAAATACGTCAGATATAGCCCAAAAATGTTGAACGATAACATATTTTCATAGCGATGTTGTACAGTCTATATTGCGAAAAGTAGCGATTTATGTCGTATAAACTAGCCATATCCTTGCTTCCCAATGAAATTTCGGAAACCACCGATTTCTATCGTGTTCTACAAAAAAAAACAGAGACGATAGAGTATCCGAGGGAGTTTCTGGACCGTTTGTCCTTATTATATTTTCACAAAGCGAGAGTATGCGCTTATTTATGTTTATTTAAAACAAGGATGCAAAGCAGAACCTCGCACATTGCTTCCTCATTATATTTCGTTTTTTACAAAGCTTTCTCTATGAGGAAGCCAAAATCAATTCCCATACTTTCTCTTAGAGGTTGCTTTGTAAAAAGCGAAATACAATGAGGAAGCAATGTGCAAGGTTCTGCTTTGCATCCTTTTTTTTCTTTTTAAGGGATCTTTCCAGTGTGACGGCCCGAAAAATACCCTATTTTCACGATTTTTTTTCGGACGGTTACTATACGCCAATCAATCTGTAATTTTTATGACACGTTAAGGTAATCATGAATAACAGAAAATGATTTTTTATAAGACGATTTTTATTGTTTAAATATATTATTTAATTGATGAAAATAATATTGATAAAATAGATAGCCTCATGGTGGACATCCTAGGGGTCGCAAATTTGATCTGAAAAAAAAAAAAAAAATAAAAACCCAAAGGATTATTAATTAGTATGCGATTGGCTATCGCGCTATGGAGGCTTTTTGTCATCAAAATTGACAAAATGGTGGCGGTTTGAACAAAAAGTACCAATTCTAGCCATTTTTTCGACAGTTTTTCTTTTAAAAAAATGGGAAGATTTAAAAAAAAACTTCCATAGCACGATAGAGAGTAGCGTGAAGAATGTTCTCCTAAAATTTGTAAACGATCGCTTGAAAACTGTTCCCTGGAGAATGTTCACCGTTTTGAAAAATGTCGACGCCTTTAAAGTTTCGAGTGTAAAAATTTCATATACCTAAATTGTGTACTTGCGACTTATCGGCGATGCCAAGTCCATAAAGTATGCCAGCGAAGTATTTCGAATTTTGCTTTATAAATTTGAGAGGATGTTTTTGACCGTATATACTAATAATGGATAAGACCAAAAAAAAATTTGGATTTTTTTTTTCACTTTGGAAAGATCCCTTAAATAAAGTCAGGCTCTGCGAGAATCCGGAGTCACGAGGATACACTCTACGAGTGTACATCGAGAGCCTGTTGAAGAGGAGGCGTATAAGCGCCACATTGTTTGCTCGTATACTACACGTACATATAGTGTATACTGCAGCGTTTCAATACTACCCTAAGAGCAAGAAGTGTATTACACTCTCGTGTGCGGCTGAGGCACCATATACATAGATAATAATGGGCAGCCGGTCTGGTTGGTTGTCTCGGGTATATACGCGCATACATTATAAACTTATGTATACATGTTTGTGTGATAGACATATATGTACACATCTATGGGGAATTCCAGCTGAATTTTTCATACACTCACCCTGAGCCCGTTTAATAATTTGGCCAATTTTTTATCAAATAGTATTTTGAAAAAGAAAACACACGTATTTTTTTGTTTGGCCCTACAAGCAATATTTTCAACACACGAATTTTTGTAAAAATTTTGGAAATTTTCGTTCCAGTTCTATCGAAAAATTTCCAAGATTAAATTTGTTTAGGTTGCAAAAAGCTACATAATGCATGTTGAAAATGTTATTTTAGTTTTGATAAACAATTTGTTGTACGGCGTTAAACAACAATATATTGATTTGCAAAAAAGAGCCACTTTTTGTAATTTTTGTATACTTACAGAAAAATTCTGTCTAAAATTACGAAGATTTTGAGACCCTATACAGGCTGGCAGGATTTTTTTTCAAAAAGTTCTACGTAGTTGAAGTTTTATGTAAGAATTTGGGATATTAAAAAAACTTCAATTCAGTAGAACTTCTTGTAAAAAAATCGGCCCATTCTGTATAGGGTCTCAAAAATTTCGTAATTTTAGACAGAATTTTTCTGCAAGTATACGAAAATGATAAAAACGTGGCGCTTTTTCACAAAACGATATATTGTTGTAAAACGTCATATAAAAAAACTGCAGGAAACGAAAAATAAAATTTTCCCTATACATTATGTAGCTCTTTACAAACCGAACAATTTTCATCCTGCACATTTTTCGATAGGACCATTAATTTCCAAGATATTAACGATCCAAAAATCTACAAATCCAAAAACTTCAAACTTTTCAAAAAATTCGTGTGACCAAAATATTGTTAGTAGCGTCAAACAAAAAAATACGTGTATTTTCGTTTGCAAAATACTATCTTGTAAAAAAATCGGAAAATTATTGAAGGGGGTCAGGGTCAGGGCTTGAATAATTCAGATGGAATTCCCCATATATATATATATAAATATATGTATACGAGATGCGCTTGCACCTCGACGAGTCCCTTTGGCTCTTTCGAGTAACAATACTCGTGGTCGCGCGCGCAGTATTATTATAATAAATGGTTGCGTGTTGCTTGTCTGTTGCAGAAAAATTACTGAACAGCGAGGGCCGCGAGCTGCGACGGGCACTCTTCTCCCTCAAGCAGATCTTTCAGGTGGGTTTGCGAGCGGCAGTCCGCGCTGGCTATTTTTAAACTCCGAGACTCGTTCTCTCATCTCATCTCCTCTACTCTCCTCCTCCTGCTCTCTTTCTCACTTCCAACTACCGCCCGAGTAAATATTTGCCAGAGAACCCATCTCCCCTCCTCCACACCCCCGCTTACTGCCTCTCGCTTCTTATTCTTACTTTCCTTTCTTTCTTTCTTTACGGTATTTCGGCGTACTGCTACGATATAAACGGCAACGAGAAGTGTCTCCGCGCTCCACTTTTCCGACCACATACTTTTCCCGTATTGTCATTCTTACCAAGTTCAAATGGAGAAATGTTTCGTAATGTTCTCTCTCTCACTATTTTTCTTTCCGTGAAATACGAATACTTGGCTCTTTGACAGTTTTTTTTTTCTTCGCAAACTTTTTTAAAGTAGATGCTGCGATGCAAATTCGTGACGGGAAATTCATTTTTTAATTTTTTTAAAAATTGATTCGTGAAGATTGGTAGTAATGCTGTTTTTTAAATTTTTATTAAAGACGTTGAAAATGAAAAATAACTTCCAATCAATTGGACAAATTTTTTTTTTTTTCGTGTTGAGGAAAATTTCCTCAGCACGAAAAAAAAAAAAATTGTCCAATTGATTGGCAGTTATTTTTCATACTGCAAATTGGTGACGGGAAATTCATTTTTTAATTTTTTTTAAAATTGATTCGTAAAGATTGGTAGTAATGCTATTTTAAAAATTTTTTTTTAAAGAAGTTGAAAATGAAAAATAACTGCCAATCAATTGGACAAATTTTTCATACTGCAAATTGGTAACGGGAAATTCATTTTTTTTTTTTTTTTAAATTGATTCATAAAGATTGGAAGTAATGCTATTTAAAATTTTTTTTTTTTAAACAAGTTGAAAATGAAAAATAACTGCCAATCAATTGGACAAATTTTTTTTTCTCTTTTGAGGAAAATTTCCTCAACATGAAAAAAAAAAATTTGTCCAATTGATTGGCAGTTATTTTTCATTTTCAACTTCTTTTTTTGTGTTGCGGAAAATTTTCTCAACACGAAAAAAAAAAAATCGTCCAATTGATTGGCAGTTATTTTTCATACTGCAAATTGGTGACGGGAAATTCATTTTTTAATTTTTTTTAAAATTGATTCGTAAAGATTGGTAGTAATGCTATTTTAAAATTTTTTTTTAAAGAAGTTGAAAATGAAAAATAACTGCCAATCAATTGGACAAATTTTTCATACTGCAAATTGGTAACGGGAAATACATTTTTTTTTTTTTTTTTTTTAATTGATTCATAAAGATTGGTAGTAATGCTATTTAAAATTTTTTTTTTTAAACAAGTTGAACATGAAAAATAACTGCCAATCAATTGGACAATTTTTTTTTTTCTCTTTTGAGGAAAATTTCCTCAACATGAAAAAAAAAAATTTGTCCAATTGATTGGCAGTTATTTTTCATACTGCAAATTGGTGACGGGAAATTCATTTTTTAATTTTTTTAAAATTGATTCGTAAAGATTGGTAAAAAAAAAAGTTTCTCCAATTGATTGGCAGTTATTTTTCATACTGCAAATTGGTGACGGGAAATTCATTTTTTAATTTTTTTTTAATTGATTCGTAAAGATTGGTAGTAATGCTATTTAAAATTTTTTTTTTTAA
Source organism: Ephialtes manifestator (assembly GCA_963970395.1). Taxonomy (NCBI): domain Eukaryota; kingdom Metazoa; phylum Arthropoda; class Insecta; order Hymenoptera; family Ichneumonidae; genus Ephialtes; species Ephialtes manifestator. Next base: position 25,146,001 of record OZ019981.1, on the reverse strand, counting down.
AGAAGTTGAAAATGAAAAATAACTGCCAATCAATTGGACAAATTTTTTTTTTTTTTTTTTTCGTTTTGAGGAAATTTACATTTTACTTCAGATTATACAGAATTCTCGGGTAGGAATGATACAAAAAAATGGGCAGTGTGGTAATCGTATATTTTATCTATTATATTAGTGTATTAAAAATTTAATGCAATTTTGGATATAAACAATTTTTCTGGATTTTTCAAATATTCGATGTCTACCGGTTTTTTTAAATGTTAAGAAGAAAATTATTATAAGCAGAATCAATAATGTTCAATTGAAAAAAAATACGTACATTTTTCCATGCTTAAAATAGTCTGCGAACAACTTTCGTTTCTTTCGACACTTTTCTTGTGCAACTCACAAGAAGTTTTTCAAAAAAAGATTTGTGTAAAAAAATCTATAATAGAGAATTTTCACTTTCATTTTTCAAATAATAAAATAAATCTATAAAAAATTATGTTTATTTTCGTTTCTATTCAATTCTCGCCAAAATATTGAACTCTTAGTAAGACTCGAAAAAAAAATTATTAAAAATGATTATTTAACTAGAAAAAATTCAGAAAAATTATTTGGTTAGAACTACCAAAAAAACATGGTTAAAAATGTTGCCTAAAAAACTTCGTAATCACAACCAAGTTATTTGTCAACATAACCAAGAATTTGGTAAGACAGTCAAATATTCAATACACCTAACCAATAATTTGTTTGCGCCTATCAAATTTTCCTAGGTACAATTTAAACCCAATATCTTGATAATCCTTTTTAACCAAGTCTTTTTCTCAGTGTAGCTGTGTCTGTAAATTCGATTGACAAACGAAGAGAGCATTTCTTGGTAATTTCAATTATAACGTCACACAAGTCCATTATTCATGTAGGCAAATAGAAGAGCGAGGGGAAATATTGCGGTGCAGACAGATTTCAATCAAACTTCGTAGATTTTCCATTATGCGAGTGACTTCTCATTCGGCGATATAACTAATTCCATTTGAACCCACTGAGGCTCTATCGCCGTGGGCTTAGATTCCTGTGGAAACCGAGAGACAGATTGAAGGGTTGAGTCTGACGAGCCTCCGAGTTCTCTGAGAACCTTCTCGAAAGGCTTTCCCATTCCTCCACCATCGTCCCAGATCCAATTGCGATATTTCCCCTCCCCCTTCTCCCATCTCTCTCCTACAGTTCTCCTGGATTTTCCATCATCTGATATCTAACCGTAAAGCTAGAGCTCATCACAGAGACATACAAATGCAAACTGTCGTCGCCCAAGGGGGCAATGACATATGTCCTCATATTCATCAAACTGATCGTACCTTTTTTCATTTTACAGGAGGACAAAGATTTGGTACACGAGTTTGTGCAAAATGACGGACTGGCCTGTCTCATCAAGGTCGGCAATGAGGCCGACCAGAATTATCAAAATTATATATTACGCGGTAAGTACATACTGTGATCATTCGTCGTTCAATTAACGTTACGCACTACGACTATAGACCTTTAAGTTATGTAAATTCCTACAAATGGGGACAAAAGGATATTAATGGAAACGAGTATTTAAAATTATTTTGAAATATTCATGATAATTTGTTGAGGTAATTGGTGAGGAGGTGAAGGACGGAAGAAATGGCAAATTTTAGTAGCATAAATTAATACATTAAATTAAAAGGTTGGATATTTCTTTTATACGCATTTACACATAAAAATGTCAAAAGCGAATAATAAAAAAATTGCAATTTTTTCCACTATTTTGGATTAAAAAGGGTCCAGCACTTTGAATATTATTTTTGTTCAACGAAAAAGGTTTCCTTCCGAAAAAAAGGAAACTCTCGAAAATGAAATGAAAAATATCGATAAAAAACGAAACGTTGAAATTTCAGCATTTGGTTTTTGACGAAATCTATGATAGTATAATTTCCTAGGAATTAGGTATAGTTTTAAAAATTAAACACTCAAATAAAGGCGAAGAGGCGTTAAATTTAATTCAACGCGTTCCACTATTTTTTGCAGTGAAGAATTTTTAAAAATGCAATCAAAGTATCGGATTGCTCACAGAATATTAATAAAAAAATGTACAGAAGTGCTTCTTCATTACAATGATTTATTTATTTAAATTTTCAAAAATATCAATTAACATTCGTAATTGTCGATTTGAACTTTACAACTAGATTTTAACTGAGGCCAAATAATCAGTTGAATCCAATTATAAAATTTCAAAGTCTTTACGATTTTAGGGTAGTTTGATCTCGAAATTGAGAAGAAGAAAAACACACACACATACTTTTATTCAATTACCATTGAAGTACTTCTTCACTGTAATGATTTATTTATTTGAATTTTCAAAAATACCAATTGAGCCTGTAAACAATGTCGAAATAATTAATTGCAGCAGACGTTGGTGTGACGCCCGCGGAAAAAATGACAAATTTAGTAGCAGAAATTAATACATTAAATTAAAAAGTTGGATATTTTTTTTTATAATTGGGGAATATGTGTATTTAAAGACATCCTTTTAAATTTCGATTAAAGGTATCGGACAATATGAGAATTAGTGCCTTTCACTTGGGAATGCATCATATATTTTTATTTTTTAAAAGAGATACGCATTTACACATAAAAATGTCAAAAGCGAATAAAAAAAAATTGCAATTTTTTCCACTATTTTGGATTAAAAAGTGTCCAGCACTTTGAATATTATTTTTATTCAACGAGAAAGGTTTCCTTCCCAAAAAAAAAGGAAACTCTCGAAAATGAAATGAAAAGTATCGATAAAAAACGAAACGTTGAAATTTCATCATTTGGTTTTTGACAAAACCTATGATAGTATCATTTCCTAGGAATTAGGTATAGTTTAAAAAATTAAACACTCAAATAAAGACGAAGAGACGTTAAATTTAATTCAACGCGTTCCACTAATTTTTTCAGTGAAGAATTTTTTAAAATGCAATCAAAGTATCGAATTGCTCACAGAATATTAAGGGGAGGGAGTCAGGTCAAAAAAATTGATTTTGGAAATTCAATATCATCCAAATCCTATTGCATATAAAAATGCCCAATGCACTATATTGTTGGTGCTCGATGAAAGGATTTTTTACTGTCGTCTGACTTGCATATGCTTTTCAATATTATCTTAAGCAAAGTTCTTAGGTTTTCCATTCTGCGCATGATTCAGATCAAACTACTAGGCAGATTGGAATGGTTGACGTCTCATTTTCTTCTTCATGAAAAGATACACCGGCTAAATGGAGCAAACTATTTTTTTTTCATTCTGAAAGCAAAGTTAATCACTGATTTAGAAAATAGCATAAAATTTATTTATTAATAATTATGTCACTTAAAAAATATTACTTTTTATTAACATTTGCTCCATTTAGCGGGTATATCTTTTCATGAGGAAGAAAATGAGACGTCAACCATTTCAATCTGCCTAGTAGTTTGATCTGAATCATGCGCAGAATGGAAAACCTAAGAACTTTGCTTAAGATAATATTGAAAAGCATATGCAAGTTAGACGACAGTAAAAAATCCTTTCATCGAGTGCCAACAATATAGCAAACTATTTTTTTTTCATTCTGAAAGCAAAGTTAATCACTGATTTAGAAAATAGCATAAAATTTATTTATCAATAATTATGTCACTTAAAAAATATTACTTTTTATTAACATTTGCTCCATTTAGCCGGTGTATCTTTTCATGAAGAAGAAAATGAGACGTCAACCATTTCAATCTGCCTAGTAGTTTGATCTGAATCATGCGCAGAATGGAAAACCTAAGAACTTTGCTTAAAATAATATTGAAAAGCATATGCAAGTTAGACGACAGTAAAAAATCCTTTCATCAAGTGCCAACAATATAGCAAACTATTTTTTTTTTCATTCTGAAAGCAAAGTTAATCACTGATTTAGAAAATAGCATAAAATTTATTTATTAATAATTATGTCACTTAAAAAATATTACTTTTTATTAACATTTGCTCGATTTAGCCGGTGTATCTTTTCATGAAGAAGAAAATGAGACGTCAACCATTCCAATCTGCCTAGTAGTTTGATCTGAATCATGCGCAGAATGGAAAACCTAAGAACTTTGCTTAAGATAATATTGAAAAGCATATGCAAGTTAGACGACAGTAAAAAATCCTTTCATCGAGTGCCAACAATATAGGGCGTTGGGCATTTTTATATCCAACAGGATTTGGATGATGTTGAATTTCGAAAATCAATTTTTTTAACCTGACTTCCTCCCCTTAATAAAAAAATGTATTGTCAGCTTCTGTTGACTCTATAGTACTAAATATAATTACTGGAGTGAGAGGGTCGTATGTCAGTTCGTCTTCCCACAATATCGTCCTCATCTTCAACCGCGTATTCTGAGTAAGACAAGCGATGTTCGCTGAACATGACGAGAACGTAGCTCGACGAGCTAAAGGTCGTTAACGACAGGAAATCTCACAATCTTCTCGATAATAATCGTCTCTGTCCCTTGGTAATGCCTCTATCCCCGTTATCGATGTATCTCAAGCAACTAATGAAGTTGCGATTGCATCTCTCTCTCTCTCTCTTTTTCTCTCTACCGATCTTCGCAACAACCTCTCGACGATTTCGCTTTTCTCGTTCGCTGCAGATATCTACTGTACCGACTCATTCAGGGCATCGCTCTAATTCTCGATTGGCTTTCCATCAGCGTTTGTAATGGCCCATTACTCCTGAATTTCACTCCATTTGTTTATTTTTTCCGTAAATATTGCGATATTTTTTTTTTCGAATTTCTGACTGAATATTTAAAAAAAATAATAATAAAATGAATTTCGTTTAAAGAGAAACAAGAGGTTTTCCGGAAATATTCATTACCAAGTGTCACGAAAATGAAATTAATAAAGTAATTAATGTGTCATTATTTTTATGAAATTTTTGTCTGATTTTTATATTTTTCAAATTTATAAAATTTCTATTTCTCACGAATATGGTTCGCTATTCTATAAAAAATAGTGAATATAAAATTATTTATGGATTAAATAAAAAATTGGAGTGAGTTTGGCGGTAATGAGTGGTTTAAATAAATAAATAAACATTTATTTATATATTATACAATTATATTATTTATTTAAATAACTAGTAAATTTTTTTTACTGCAATTTTTTTTACGTCGTTAATTAGGACAAAAATTCTTTGTAATTTTTTGGAAAATGTAGGAGAATCCTAATCCTAATGATAAAGAAATGAGTACATTTTGTTTTAAATATAGGTACAAGCACAATTGAAAGCTTTTTCGGAATATTGAGATTTTTAAATTTTTATTCGTTAAGCTACTTTTGGCCAGGTCATGTTGTATGTCAATGGAATGAATAGAGCGATGGAGCATGTTCAAACTATTCCGTGGATGTGCACACACACACACATACTTTATTGCAAAAACCGCCATTAACTGTGCATTCGTGCTCGGTGTATATTTTATCAGCATTTGCCTCCCAAATTCGCATTTACGTTTTATAATTAATTAACATACACACGCGATACTCCATAAACAAAAGTATTACTATTTCATTGAAGTTCCGTTTGTAACGAATGAGCTGCATTTAACGAACGATGTAACTAATGAAGTTGCGTGCTCAGCGAAAACGTCATATAGTCTTCGCAAATATTAATTATTAGTCTAGACGAATATTTCTATAGTTATGGTACACACCCATAGAAATTAATTTGATGAGTTCATTTAAATCAAATATGGATTCCATATGAAATAAATAAAATTTCATTTGAATCAAATACAGTATATACTATTAAAATTAAATTACTACTATAGTGGATATTTAACAAGAAATTTATTTAATGGCCGGCCTAATAGAATTTAAAAAAAAATTTTTAATCAAATGGAATTTATTTCATTGAAATAAATCATATTAAATTCAAATAAAGTCTATTTGAACCAAATAAAATTTGATTCAAATAAGCGACGAAAAATGAATAGTCGTTATTTTATATTTCAATAAAACCTTATGTAGATAAAACATATGCACAAAAAATATATAATGACAATATGAAAGATTACGACCCAAAAAAATTCTACCTTATATTTATAATATATTTTCATGACGATATCTTTGATATTTTGCGCATCCATTTTTTCGTGTCACACGAAAAATTAATAGTCGTCACTTAGTAGTTCAATGAATACTTTTGTAGGTAAAAAAAAATTTTACCTTATATTTATAACATATTTTCATGACGATATCTTTGATATTTTGCACATCCATTTTTTCGTGCCACACGAAAATTGACTAGTCGTCACTTAGTAATTCAATGAATACTTTTATAGGTAAAATATATGTAAAAAAAAATATAACGACAATATAAAACAAAACGACCCAAAAAAAATTCTACCTTATATTTATAGTATATTTTCGTGACGATATCTTTGATATTTTGCACATCCATTTTTTCGTGCCACACGAAAAATGAATAGTCGTTACTTAGTAGTTCAATGAATACTTTTGTAGGTAAAATATATGTAAAAAAAAAATATAACGACAATATAAAACATAACGACCCAAAAAAAATTCTACCTTACATTTATAATATATTTTCATGACGATATCTTTGATATTTTGCACATCCATTTTTTCGTGCCACACGAAAAATGAATAGTAGTCATTTAGTAATTCAATGAAAATTTTTATAGGTAAAATGTATGTGAAAAAAATATAACGACAATATAAAACCTAACGAACCAAAAAAAATGTTACCTTACATTTATAATATATTTTCATGACGATATCTTTGATATTTTCCACATCCATTTTTTCGTGCCACACGAAAATTGAATAGTCGTTACTTAGTAATTCAATGAAAACTTTTGTAGGTAAAATATATTTAAAAAAATATATATCGACAATATAAAACATAACGACCCAAAACAAAATTCTACCTTACATTTATAATATATTTTCATGACGATATCTTTGATATTTTGCACATCCATTTTTTCGTGCCACACGAAAAATGACTAGTCGTCACTTAGTAATTCAATGAAAACTTTTGTAGGCAAAATATACGTAAAAAAAAATATACCGACAATATAAAACATAATGACCCAAAAAAAATTCTACCTTACATTTATAATATATTTTCATGACGATATCTTTGATATTTTGCACATCCATTTTTTCGTGCCACACGAAAAATGAATAGTCGTTACTTAGTAATTCAATGAATACTTTTATAGGTAAAATATATGTAAAAAAAAATATAACGACAATATAAAACATAACGACCCAAAAAAAATTCTATCTTATATTTATAATATATTTTCCTGACGATATCTTTGATATTTTGCACATACATATTTTTTTTCGTGCCACAACCATCTCGTTCAATGGATTGCTTTGCCTCTCTATGGACTCTCAAGTAACTTGTCGAGTTTAACGCTGTTAATCAAGACAGAGCGGCATTGCATGCAAAAGCCGTAAAACTTTTTGACTTTCGACATGAAAGAGCGATGAAGTGCGTTAAAGCTCGAGAGGCTAGGTCGGGGTGAGAGAAAAACCCTATATAGTTCCCGCAAAGCTCATTCCCGGCTTCATAAATCCAAGGGGGTGTGATACAAGCCCAGGGTGAACAAATACCCGCGACTCGTTCTCCTGGATAACGAATGGTCCCGTAGACTTGTGTATGTTTCGTAGTTTAATTAAAGTTGCTCCGTCCGTTAGCGTGATCCCATTGAAAGTGTGGAAAAAAAATATATAAATTCGACAAAACAACAACAAAAAAACTAAGCAATTGCAGAGGGTTGGTAATTCTGGGAGTTTGATGATCGCTGGGAAAACCATCGGTGGGTGGCTTAGGCGTTTGGGGAATTACGAGCTCGTTGATTAACCCGCGATAATAATTCCTACGTACCGCACCTGGATTCCAGATAATGACTCCAGGGATGTGCGGAGCTGCAAAACGCGTCGAGATAATTTAACCGATCGGTTCCATCGCGTTGACTCCTCGAGTTTTCACGTGCTTTTTAAACTCAACTCGATCGAGTGTGAAACGATATGAAATTTCAACTAGTTTCTCTCTCGAGTTCCAGGAACTTCCAGCGGTATTTTGCATCAAAAACTGGAAGGGTCTCTTGTCTTCCCTTGGAAATCGAATTATACCACTATAATCAACGGCCTTTTCACTCCATTTCTTTTAATTCTTCGCGCAAACCTTATTCGTGCGGCAGAACGTTCTTCGCTGTCCGCATAAAATGGAATAATCGACGAGCCCAGACGATGCGATAATTACGCCTGGAGAATTCGAGCGAGAACGTAGAAAACTCGAAGAACTCTCGTTCGCTTGGCAAATAGCGCTACGTGGCCGAAGTATTTCAAGCGCGAGAATTCCTTCGTTTACCGCACTCGGCAGCTTCAAAGTTTTGTTTTTTTTTTTTACTACAACACGTACACCAAAAGTTTTCTCTTGTGCTTTTTTTTTTTTAATTGCGAGATTGCAACTTGACCCGTAAATCAATAATTAGCATGCTTCGATGACCCTTGAATTTTGAATTTTAGCAAACTCGGATTATTCTTATGCTCGGAGATTCGGTGTATAAATGGCGGAATAATATAACACTGCTTGTTCGACGAAAAGCTAACCACTGGACGCTTCGCTGTAGACTGAATAAATATTGAGAGAAGTTCCGCTGACGAAGTGTTTGTAAATAAAAGCTATGGAAGGGCTTTTTTTTATTCTTCACAAGACGGTGTTTATATTACGATTTTATAATTCAAGAACAGCTCGAAATAGGAGAGACGATATTTGTCATGAAATTAGAGGTGTTGTTCTCTTTTATTGGCACAAACCAATTTTGTTTATAGCGATTTGCGCAAATTTTTGTTATTGATCATTTTTTTTTTTTTTTACTTTTTTATTATTCATGTTTTGGTTAAAATGTGCCTATCGAGATGAAAATTCTTCGAGAATAGCGGAAAACAATAATGCAGCTAATTGCAAAGTAATGAAAAACTTGGATAGTTTTGTGAAATCGTTCGTGCTGATGTTTACCGTACAGGTAGAACAATTACTCCCTTTTGTTTCCGGAAAAATTTGAATTTTCAGAGAGGGCAAGATTTTGTTATATTTCGGTATTTTTGGTTTATTCTTTGATAAATAAAAACACTGTGACTTTCGGAATAAAAATAGTGCAGTAATACGGAAAAAAACAATGAAAAAGATAATTGCCAAGTGATAATTATACTTTTTTTAAATTCATAAACACAATTATTTATAAGATTTATAATTTTCTCTTTTTAAGGGGAGGGAGACTGGTAAAAAAAATTGATTTTGGAAATTCAATATCATCCAAATCCTATTGCATATAAAAATGCCCAATGCACTATATTTTTGGTGCTCGATGAAAGAATTTTTTACTGTCGTCTAACTTGCATATGCTTTTCAATATTATCTTAAGCAAAGTTCTTAGGTTTTCCATTCTGCGCATGATTCAGATCAAACTACTAGGCAGATTGGAATCATTGACATTTCATTTTCTTCTTCATGAAAAGATACACCGGCTAAATGGAGCAAACTATTTTTTTTCATTCTGAAAGCAAAGTTAATTACTGATTTAGAAAATAGCATAAAATTTATTGATTAATAATTATGTTACTTAAAAAATATTACATTTTATTAACATTTGCTCCAATTAGCCGGTGTATCTGTTCATGAAGAACAAAATGAGACGTCAACCATTCCAATCTACCTAGTAGTTTGATCTGAATCATGCGCAGAATGGAGAACCTAAGATCTTTGCTTAAGATAATATTTAAAAGCATATGCAAGTCAGACGACAGTAAAAAATTCTTTAATCGAGTACCAACAATATAGTGCGTTGGGCATTTTTATATGCAATAGGATTTGGATGATATTGAATTTCCAAAATCAATTTTTTTTACCTGACTCCCTCCCCTTAATCTCAGCTCTGAAAACTGATATTTCAATGTTTTTGGTTTTATTCCTCAATAAATAAATAAAACTGTGGCTCTCGAGATAAAAATAGTGCAGTAATGCTAAAAAAAATAATAATGAAAAAGATAATTGCCAAGTGATGATAATCATATTTTTTTAAAATTTATAAATATAATTATTGAAAGTTTCGACGGAATATTTAGATTTATAATTTTCTCTTTTTAATCAGCTCTGAAAACTGATATTTTATTGTTTTTGCTTTCATTCTTCAATAAATAAATAAAATTGTGGCTCTCGAGATAAAAATAGTGCAGTAATGCTAAAAAAAATAATAATGAAAAAGATAATTGCCAAGTGATGATAAGCATATTTTTTTAAATTTATAAATATAATTATTGAAAGTTTCGACGGAATATTTAGATTTATAATTTTCTCTTTTTAATCAGCTCTGAAAACTGATATTTCAATGTTTTTGTTTTATTCTTCAATAAATAAATAAAACTGTGGCTCTCGAGATAAAAATAGTGCAGTAATGCTAAAAAAGATAATAATGAAAAAGATAATTTCCAAGTGGTGATAAGCATATTTTTTTTTAAATTCATAAATATAATTATTGAAAGTTTCGACGGAATATTTAGATTTATAAGTTTCTCTTTTTAATCAGCTCTGAAAACTGATATTTCAATGTTTTTGTTTTATTCTTCAATAAATAAATAAAACTGTGGCTCTTGAGATAAAAATAGTGCAGTAATGCTAAAAAAAATAATAATGATAAAAAGATAATTGCCAAATGATGATAAGCATATTTTTTTTAAATTCATATATATAATTATTGAAAGTTTCGACGGAATATTTAGATTTATAATTTTCTCTTTTTAATCAGCTCTGAAAACTGATATTTCAATGTTTTTGTTTTATTCTTCAATAAATAAATAAAAATGTGGCTCTCGAGATAAAAATAGTGTAGTAATGCTAAAAAAAATAATAATGAAATAGATAATTACCAAGTGATAATAAGCATATTTTTTTAAAATTCATAAATATAATTATTGAAAGTTTCGACGAAATATTTAGATTTATAATTTTCGTTTTTTTTTTTTTGTTTGTTTTTGTTGATCAGCTCTTGGCCAGGTGATGCTATACGTCGATGGAATGAACGGTGTTATGGAACATGGTCAAACGGTTCAGTGGTTGTACACTCTGATAGCGAGTCGTTTCCGTCTGGTAGTCAAGACGGCGTTGAAACTTCTGCTAGTTTTCGTTGAGTACGTCGAGACGAATAGTTTGTTACTAGTACAAGCAGTGAGATCCGTCGATACTTCGCGCGGCATGATACCATGGACCAACGTGATGAAGTTACTCAAAGATTACGACGCTGCCGATACGGAACTCCTAATATATGCAACAACTCTCGTCAACAAGTGTCTCAATGGAATTCCTGACCAGGATACGTACTATGATCAGGTCGATTGCTTGGAAGAGCAGGGCATTGAGGGTATCATTCAAAGATACATGTCAAAGCAGGGAACGGATCTCGACCTTCTCCGTCAATTTCAAATTTACGAAGCCGTTTTACATCACGAAGATGGAAACGATCGTGGCTCACCCATAAGACAGCTGGATGACAACATCAGGTATGTAATATGTTAAAGTTTTCGAACGGAAGTCAAACCTGTGAATTTTGGAATCAGAAACGGAAAAAGCCACTTTTTTTTAAATCATGATAAAAAGACATATAATCGGTATTTTTTGGGGTAGAATATGCGACTTGAGAATGATAGTGAAGGACAAAATTCGATATCTTGACGAAAAAAATTTAGGTTGGATTTTCCAACTGGAAGTTTGATCTGTGAATTCTGGAATCAGAAACGCAAAAAAAATCTCTTTTTTTTTAAATCACGGTAAAAAGGCATGCAAACGGTATTTTCTGGAGTAGAATATATGACTTGAGATTGATAGTGAAGGACAAAATTCGATATCTTGAAGAAAAAAATTTAGGTTGGATTTTGCGACCGGCAGTCGGATCTGTGAATTCTGGAATCAGAAACGCAAAAAAATCACTTTTTTTTTTTAAATCATGATAAAAAGGCATGCAACCGGTATTTTCTGGGGTAGAATATGTGACTTGAGAATGATAGTGAAGGCCAAAATTAAATATCTTGAGAAAAAAAAATTTACCTTGGATTTTCCGACCGGAAGTCGGATCTGCGAATTCTAGAATCAGAAACGGAAAAAAGCCACTTTTTTTAAAATCATGATAAAAAGGCATGTAACCGGTATTTTCTGGGGTAGAATATGCGACTTGAGAACGATAGTGAAGGCCAAAATTCGATATCTTGAAGAAAAAAAATTGTAGGTTGGATTTTCCGACCGGAAGTCGGATCTGTGAATTCTGGAATCAGAAACGCAAAAAAACACTTTTTTTTTAAATCATGATAAAAAGGCATGCAACCGGTATTTTCTGGGGTAGAATATGTGACTTGAGAATGATAGTGAAGGCCAAAATTCAATATCTTGAAGAAAAAAAAATTTAGGTTGGATTTTCCGACCGGAAGTCGGATCTGTAAATTCTGAAATCAGAAACGGAAAAAAGCCACTTTTATTAAAATCATGATAAAAAGGCATGCAACCGGTATTTTCTGGGGTAGAATATGTGACTTGAGATTGATAGTGAAGGCCAAAATTCAATATCTTAATGAAAAAAAATTTAGATTGGATTTTCCAACCGGAAGTTTCATCTGTGAATTCTGGAATCAGAAACGCAAAAAAAATCACTTTTTTAAAAATCATGGTAAAAGGCATGTAACCAGTATTTTCTGGGGTAAAATATGCGACTTGAGAATGATAGTGAAGGCCAAAATTCAATATCTTGACGAAAAAAAATTTAGGTTGGATTTTCCGACCGGAAGTCGGATCTGCGAATTCTAGAATCAGAAACGGAAAAAAGCCACTTTTTTTAAAATTATGATAAAAAGGCATGTAACCGGTATTTTCTGGGGTAGAATATGCGACTTGAGAACGATAGTGAAGGACAAAATTCGATATCTTGAAGAAAAAAAATGTAGGTTGGATTTTCCGACCGGAAGTTTGATCTGTGAATTCTGGAATCAGAAACGCAAAAAAAAATCTCTTTTTTTTTAAATCACGGTAAAAAGACCTGCAACCGGTATTTTTTGGGGTAGAATATGCGACTTGAGAATGATAGTGAAGGCCAAAATTCAATATCTTGAAGAAAAAAATTTAGGTTGGATTTTCCGACCGGTAGTCGGATCTGTGAATTCTGGAATCAGAAACGCAAAAAAAATCACTTTTTTAAAAAATCATGATAAGAAGGCATGCAGCCGCTATTTTCAGGGGTAGAATATGCGAGTTGAGCTTTCTTTTTTTAAAATTTAAAAAATTTGTAATTCGATTACGTTTAATGAATCGAATACATCTACATATAAAATTATGAAAAAAATCACATAAGCTTCTTTTAATATTACCAATTACATAAAAAAAATACGCAGAAGATTGGAAGAAAATTAAAAAAATCAATTACCCGAAATATTTTTTTAAAAATGGGTAAAATGCGTTCTCCATCTTGGGCTTGTGCTTAAAATGTTTGGGACTCCATGTAGTATATTCGTGATTTTTTGTATTGAAATCGGAGGGGGCCAAATTAGCGAAATGGTACCTTTTCTTGGTAAAAGACATAAATAAAATAGAAGTTATGTTTATTTTTTATTTTGATTATTTTTACCGTAAACTGTGTTGAATTACAAAAATTTTGACCTAGTTATTTTTGTCGATATCATTATTCCACTTGACGTCAGATTTTTTTTCATTTTTTTCACCTTTTATTTTATGGCTCGTCGAAATATAAGAACAAAATTCTCAAAAAATTTACAGATGCTCCGTTTGACATAGTCAACAATATAAAAAAATTAGGCGAAAATTGGAGTCGGTCGGGTTTTCTTTTGTGCGAAATCCCGTGGTATGACCCATATATTCTTTTTCTCTTTGATATTAATATCCGTGTGACTTAAAAAATGGTTTTTATTGTACTAAATGTTATCCTTTTCTTTATCGTGCTTTTTCAGAAAAACTCTGCGCAACAGGAAGTCCCTGGTGGACTCTCATGAGCGCAGAAAGTCAAGGAGGCACTCGACGGGAACGTCACCTTTGTCACTGTCCCTGAACGCTCGTCTCAGTCCAAGGCTGAATCACTCTCTCGGTCTGAACTCTCTCAACGGTACGCTTAACTCGAGCTTGCCCGACGACGACGATGAATCCAGCAGCTCGCAAAGCTCACAGGGTCTCGGCGAAGTTCAACTCAATGGCAGCTACAAGGAAAACAAAACTGGATTCCCAGGTATTATGCTTTATGTAAACTCCAAATGAAATAGTGCTTCAAACAAAATACAGTTAGATACAGAAGTGCTTCCTCATTATAATGATTTATTTATTTAAATTTTCAAAAATATCAATTAACATCGGTAATCGTCCATTTGAACTTTACAACAGATTTTAACTGAGGCCAAATAATCAGTTGAATCCAATTATAAAATTTCAAAGTCTTTACGATTTTAAGTTAGTTTGATCTCGAAATTGAGAAGAAGAAAAAAACACACACACATATTTTTATTCAATTACCATTGAAGTACTTCTTCACTGTAATGATTTATTTATTTGAATTTTCAAAAATACCAATTGAGCCTGTAAACAAATTGGGCCTGAAAAAATTACAAATTTAGTAGCAGAAATTAATACATTAAATTAAAAAGTTGGATTTTTTTTTTATAATTGGGGAATATGTGTATTTAAAGACATCCGTTTAAATTTAGATTAAAGGTATCGGAGAATATGAGAATTAGTGCCTTTCACTTGGGAATGCATAATATATTTTTATTTTTTAAAAGAGATACGCATTTACGCATAAAAATGTCAAAAGCGAATAAAAAAAATTGCAATTTTTTCACTATTTTGGATTAAAAAGTGTCCAGCACTTTGAAAATTATTTTTATTCAACGAGAAAGGTTTCCTTCCCAAAAAAAAGGTAACTCTCGAAAATGAAATGAAAAATATCGATAAAAAACGAAACGTTGAAATTTCATCATTTGGTTTTTGACGAAACCTATGATAGTATCATTTCCTAGGAATTAGGTGTAGTTTAAAAAATTAAACACTCAAACAAAGACGAAGAGGCGTTAAATTTAATTCAACGCGTTCCACTAATTTTTTCAGTGAAGAATTTTTTTAAATCCAATCAAAGTATCGAATTGCTCACAGAATATTAATTAAAAAATGTACAGAAGTGCTTCTTCATTATAATGATTTATTTATTTAAATTTTCAAAAATATCAATTAACGTCCGTAATTGTCGATTTGAACTTTACAACTAGATTTTAACTGAGGCCAAATAATCAGTTGAATCCAATTATAAAATTTCAAAGTCTTTACGATTTTAAGGTAGTTTGATCTCGAAATTGAGAAAAAGAAAAACACACACACATACTTTTTTTATTCAATTACCATTGAAGTACTTTTTCACTGTGATGATTTATTTATTTGAATTTTCAAAAATACCAATTGAGCCTGTAAACAATGTCGAAATAATGAATTGCAGCAGACGTTGGTGTGACGCCCGCGTTGAGAAGACGACGCGAACGTGCTGAAAGACAGCGAAGCTTCATCAGAGAGCAGCAAGAAGCGACAGCGAACATGAGGGCCTCCATTGGAACACCGGACGATCAGGAAGGTGAGAATGTCTCTTTTGCAGTGTATTTTCTTTCCAAGTGAGTATTAGATTCGTTACGAGAGTGACGTTGAGTCTCGTTGGGCGCCTCTCTGTCATGTAAATGAGGCAGTTTCCGCTCGCTGATTCAGGGAATACTCACTTCGTCGGCCCGGGTGCGAGGTACTCTTTCTATTATTCTTCGCGACGAGGAGCGATGGTGCACTTTGTGTATTGCTTCATCCATTTATCGTGCACTTCGCGAGCCCTCTGTATGTATATAATGGAATAGAATGTGCAGTATACGGGTTCTTCGATTCGTCGAGACGTTGCGAAGAGCATTCGTGGGTTTTTCGCCCTCAACACTACCAGAGAATCTCCCGGGAACGCTTCTTCCTATTTCGGAGTTCTCCAATAGTCAATGCTACATCGATTTCTACGGGATTTATTGCTTATATTGCAATAAATTCCATCAACTTTCCGTGATATTTTATAGATGGATATTTTATATCACAACTTACTGTCCAATCTCGCTTTTATGTATTTATATTTATACTATGAGGTTTAAGATTTCTGCATATTCAAAATAAAACTTTGGCAAGCTATATCTTTCAAATTACGATATCAAGAAAAAAACTAAAAAGTAGAAAATGTTCGTTTTCGTATTCTCTGGTGGACGATTTTTTTATTTTTTTTTAAGTCCAAAATTAAGGTAGTTGTTCTTGATTCAGTACTTTGGCAAGCTATATCTTTCGAACTATAATATCGAGAAAAAAAGTAAAAAGTAGAAAATGTTCGTTTTCGTATTCTCTGGTGGACGATTTTTTTATTTTTTTTTAAGTCCAAAATTAAGGGAGTTGTTCTTGATTCAGTACTTTGGTAAGCTATATCTTTCGAACTATAATATCGAGAAAAAAACTAAAATGTAGAAAATGTTCGCTTTCGTATTCTCTGATGGACAATTTTTTTATTTCTTTTTTAAGTCCAAAATTAAGGTAGTTGTTCTTGATTCAGTACTTTGGCAAGCTATATCTTTCGAACTATAATATCGAGAAAAAAACTAAAAAGTAGAAAATGTTCGTTTTCGTATTCTCTGGTGGACGATATTTTTATTTCTTTTTAAGTCCAGAATTAAGGAATTTGTTTTTGATTTAGTATTTTGGCAGGCTACAACTCTTAAAAGCTCCGCGGAAAAAACTGAACAGTAGTAAATGTTCGTTGTCGTATTCTCTAACAGACGATTACATTTTTTTTGTCCAAAATTAAGGGTGTTGTTGTGGTTTTTATATTTTAGCAAGCTATAACTTTTAAGTTCAAGCTCCGCGGAAGAAACTGAAAAGAATATGTTTGTTGTCGGATTCTCTGATGGACGATTTAAAAAAAATTAAGTCCAAAATTAAGGGAGTTTTTTATCCGCGAAGTAAACTACTTCGAATGAAAAAATCGTCCACTAGAGAATACGAAAACGAACATTTTCTACTTTTTAGTTTTTTTCTCGATATCATAGCTCGAAAGATATGGCTTGCCAAAGTACTAAATCAAGAACAACTCCCTTACTTTTGGGCTTAAAAAAAATGAAAAAATTGTCCACCAGACAATACGAAAACAAACATTTCGTACTTTTTAGTCTTTTTCTCGATATCATAGTTCGAAAGATATAGCTTGCCAAAGTACTAAATCAAGAACAACTCCCTTAATTTTGTACTTAAAAAAAAATGAAAAAAATCGTCCATCAGAGAATACGAAGACAAAAATTTACTACGTTTCAGTTTTTTTCTCGATATCATAGCTCGAACGATATGGCTTGCCAAAGTATTAAATCAAGAACAACTCCCTTAATTTTATATTTAAAAAAAAATGAAAAAATCGTCCATCAGAGAATACGAAAACGAACATTTTCTACTTTTTAGTTTTTTTCTCGATATCATAGCTCGAAAGATATGGCTTGCCAAAGTACTAAATCAAGAACAACTCCCTTACTTTTGGGCTTAAAAAAAATGAAAAAATTGTCCACCAGACAATACGAAAACGAACATTTCGTACTTTTTAGTCTTTTTCTCGATATCATAGTTCGAAAGATATAGCTTGCCAAAGTACTAAATCAAGAACAACTCCCTTAATTTTGTACTTAAAAAAAAATGAAAAAAATCGTCCATCAGAGAATACGAAGACAAAAATTTACTACGTTTCAGTTTTTTTCTCGATATCATAGCTCGAACGATATGGCTTGCCAAAGTACTAAATCAAGAACAACTCCCTTAATTTTATATTTAAAAAAAAATGAAAAAATCGTCCATCAGAGAATACGAAAACGAACATTTTCTACTTTTTAGGTTTTTTCTTGATATCATAGTTCGAAATATATAGCTTGCCAAAGTACTAAATCAAGAACAACTCCCTTAATTTTGGACATAAAAAAAAAATAAAAAAAATCGTCCACCAGAGAATACGAAAACGAACATTTTCTACTTTTTAGTTTTTTTCTTGATATCGTAATTCGAAAGATATAGCTTGCCAAAATTTTATTATGAATATGCAGAAATCTTAAACCTTATATTTATACTACATACCTGAAATACTTGATTTATAAAAAAAACGAAAAAAACGTATTAATTTTTCATTGAAGCTCCGTTCGCGTCGAATGGGATGCGTTTTACGAATGGCTCGCCTTACGAAAGAAACGCCGACTCGCCGAGTAACAAATTATCCCGAGCGAACAGCCGGAAGGATCTGACACCGCTGATGAATGCCGCTAACAAACTCGACTCCGAGGAAAAGAAACCATGGTATGGGAAAAGCCCAGACGAGGGTGTCGAATGTGACGAGGGCAATCACACTGATGAGGAGGAGGATCGCAGGGTCGTCGTGCCGATCAAGCGTGAGGGCACCGTAAAAGACTTGACGCAGAAATTGGCTGCCCAAAATCTTATACCAAGCAGCCCAGTCGAGGATAAAGTCTCCAGGTAAAATTGAAATACAACAAAATCTGTAATATCTCGCTTCCCTGTCATCCCTCCGCTCGAATTTTAGTAAAATTACTCCCGATTAGAATAGGAATTAACGATTAATTTTTGTGGATATCGGAAAATTATGCATTGAAACAAAAAAGATTTGTTGTGTTGTCAAGAAAAATATATAATACAAATTGAAACGCATTTTGCTTTAGTGTATTTCTACCAGAGTTGTAAATCCCCATTCATTCATGAGATGTAGTTTACAGTACAATTTGTTTTGTAATTATGATTTGATAATAATATTATGTAGTGATTATAAAATAGAGTGTAAACATTTAAATAGCTGTAAAAAATGCTAATTTTCGCTTTAATATTGCAAGAAATAGTGGAAAAAATGGAAGAAATATGTAATGCATTACTTATTTTTTTCCATTTTTTCAAAAGGAATACCGTGAATTTTTATTGAAAAATAATCATTTTTGCAGCCATTCTAAAGTTTAATCATCGTATTATAATCGCTACATGTTATTATTATAAAATCATAATTATAGAGCTAATCGTATCATCATCATTATTTCTATAAGTATTAGGCATTTACAACTCTGATTTCTACTTATCATGAATCAATACATAGTTTCGTTAGTTGCTGTAAATATTCAAAATTGTATTGAACAAATTATAAGCGACATACAAATTTATATTCCATATTTTCTTTCATTTTTCCATCACCATGTTCTAATTTCGTTGTAAAGAGAATCCAGAAGGTTTTCACTCCCCCCAAAAAATGTGCTTGTTACAACATAGGAGACATGAGTAGTTCAAAAGAATATATAACAAAAATTAAACCGCATTTTGCTTTAGTGTATTTCTATTTATCATGAATCAATACGTAGTTTCATTAGTTTTTGTAAATATTCAAAATTTAACTAAATAAATTATAAATGACTGAAATATTTCTTTAGTTGCTGTAAATATTCAAAAATTTTACCGAACAAATTATAAGCGACATAAAAATTGACATTCCATATAAACTTTAGATTTCCATCATCATTTTCTATGTTTGTTGTGAAGAAAAAGGTTTTCAACTTCAAAAAAAAAAAAATTCGCTTGTTACAGGATAGGAGACATGAGTGGCTTGATATCGAAGGCGAAGGAAGGTCTGGCAAAGTCAAAATCGAAAGCCGATGTTCTGAAGTCGCCCACAGGCGATGCCCTGCCCAAACTCACCGAGGCGAAGAAGTCAGAGAACGAACTTCACTGGGAGGAACTCGTGAACCAACTTAAGCGACCCTTGGCTTTGTGTGACCTTGATTTTACGGATTTGAACTCGGACGACGAAGTGGATGTGTTGGGTCCTGTGAACGTTGCAAATGGTGTACCACCGCCTCCACCACCGATGGTCGCAACACCACCGAGTGGTTTCTGCCGTGCGCCACCTCCTCCTCCGCCCGGCGGCGGCAGATTTCCTCCGCCCTTTATGAACGGACCACCGCCTCTCTTCGGTGTCAATCTAAAATCCGCTCGGTCTGGCGCACCAAGCGAAACCGCAAATTCACCAAAAAATCCTCTTGCCGCTAACGCGACAACCACCAGCTCGACTAATAACCCCGCCGCTTTAACCAAGAAGAGCAAAAAGACCGTGAAACTCTTCTGGAAAGAGGTGCGCGACGATCCGATTATTCTCTCGCGTCTCGACAAGAACAAAATGATCTGGGACGAGCTTTTACCGGTGCCTGTGGACACCCAAAAACTGGAACATCTCTTCGAAAGTCGTGCCAAGGATCTCATCACGAAGGTGAGCGATCTCGCTTTTTTTATTGAGTCCTATTCTTCTGTACTTTCGCACGCCCGTAATTTGTCCGTTTGTACGTCTTTAGAAAAGGGATTTTAACCGAGGCCAACTAATCAGTTGGATGTAATTATAAAATTTTCTAGCCTTTACTTTTTTAAGGTAGTATGATCTCGAAATTGATTAATTCATATATTATTGAATTTTTTATACACAATAAACAATCCATAGATGTAACATTCTCTGTCAATTCAGCCACTTTTTTTTCGACCCTCTCCGAGTTGCCCTGTAATTGGTTATATGAAAGCACCACTAAAAGACACTCTATGTGAATTTTTTCAGATATATCTCAGAATTATATCTCAAAAAAAATATCTCAGAATTTTGAAGTTACTGAAAAAAAATGTCACCACATAAAAGTTGTCGTTTATTGTTAGCTTTCGAGCGGCATATTCCAAATAATTGTCACGTTCCTGTGAGTATGATTTTTTCCCGAAAAATGGAGGAATTATTTTTTAATTAAAAAAAGGATATTTTTTTTTTACTGAAAAAATTACAGAGTATTGCTACATGACTGTTGATATCACAAAAAAATCGCCAGAGTGGTACCGGTCGATCTTCTGGTATTAAAAAATGCATGTGTTTGAAAGATCCGAAAAACGGGGGCATTATTATTATTTTGATAAAAAAAGGTTACTTTTTTTTGGCTAATAAAATTACAGAGTATTCTTGCATGACTGTAGATATTGCAAAAAAATCATCAGAGTGGTACGGATCGAGCTTCCGGTATAAAAAAAAATAATTCCCCCGTTTTTCGAAACTTCCACACGAATAATTTTTTTTAATACCGTAAGCTCGATCCTTGCCACTCTGATGATTTTTTTGCAATATCTACAGTCATGCAAGAATACTCTGTAATTTTATTAGCCAAAAAAAGTAACCTTTCTTTTATCAAAAAAAAATAAGGCCACCGTTTTTCGGAACTTTCACACAAATGCATTTTTTAATACCAGAATATCGATCGGTGCCACTCTGGCGATTTTTGCTTCCTCATAGAGGAAGCTTTGTTTTCGTGAAAAAATTTTTTTTCGAGATTTTCATGTCAGTACACTCAGAATGGTCCAAAACATCGAGAAAAGTGATTTAGAAAAAATGTCTGTATGTGTGTGTGTGTGTGTGTGTGTGTGTGTGTATGTGTGTGTGTATGTTACACAATCGAAAAATGTAAACCTTTATAACTCGGGAATGCCTTGAGATATCAAGCTGAAATTTGGACCATAGATAGAGGGATCAAGCCTCATCGTTCATGCAAATTTTTGTTAAAATCCACTTCATCGTTAAATTATTACGCGTTTTTTAATTTTTTGAAAAATGTCTGTTTACGCGATAACTCTTTCAATTTTCGAGATATTGATCTAAAAATTGGTATGAATTTGAGCTTTCATATGCCAGTGATCGCTATTGAATTTGGTTAAGATCGGTTGAGCCGTAAAAATTTTATGATGTTTTGAATTTTTCAAAAAATTGACATTATCGCTCTATTGTAACTTTTGCAAAACTTAAGATAGCGAGCTCAAATTTTGTATATAAATAAAACAATATTCAGCCATTATATATGTATAATTTAGTGACGAACGGTATGAAATTTTTGATTTTATGGAATGTTGAATTATTTTTAAAAATATACATTATCACATTCACTTCGGAAACGCTCTAATAATCACGAAATAACGCAATAACGAAATAGAAAAAGCGAATCTACAACATGTATATTTATCTAATTAAAACAAGGATGCAAAGTAGAACCTTGCACATTGCTTCATCATTATTTTTCGCGTTTTACAAAGCTTCCTCTACGAGGAAGCCAAAAATTGAATAACATACTTCCTCATAGAGGTAGCTTTGTAAGAAGCGAAAAATAATGAGGAAGCAATGTGCAAGGTTCTACTTTGCATCCTTTTTTTGTGGTATCAACACTCATGTAGCAATACTCTGTAATTTTTTCAGTAGTAATACCACTAGTGCTTCAAAATTATCGGATATTTTCCGATAGCTTCGTTGCCTAGGAACGATTGTGTCCAACTTCGCAAGCTTAAAATCCCGAGTGCGAAGCACGAGGGATTTTTCTGCAAAATTTGACACACTCGTTCCTAGGCAGGGAAGCTTGAGGAAAATATCCGATTAATTTTGAAGCACGAGTGGTATTTGACGGATTACTGCAAAATAAATTTAAAAAAATAAAATAAAAATTATTTTTTCCTCTCGGACTTCAGTCAATCAGAGTGCAGGAAACAGCATCTAGATATTTTTTTTGAGAAAATTTTCCAAAGCGACTCATTTTTCAATCACGTTTAAAGTAACCATCTGTTTTTATGTCACATAGAATACCCGTGCAAAAAAAATTGTATGAAAAGAGTATGAGAATAGTATTAAAATGGAAAGTATGAAGTATGTCGCATTGGACGAAATCATACTCCAATTATACTCATATTCGAGTATTAAGTATGAAATGAGTGTACGAAAAGATACTCGAATATCTTTCCGTATATATATTTCATACTTAATACTCGAAAAAAGATACTTGAATAACTTTTCGTATACTCATTTCATACTTAATACTTGAATATGAGTATAATTGGAGTATGATTTCGTCCAATACAACATACTTCATACTTTCTATTTTAATACTATTCTAATACTCTTTTCATACAATTTTTTTTGCGCGGGTAGTTAGTGTGAAATGCGCCGAAGATGAGGAGAAACATATGAAAGCTCATCGGAAGTTTTTAAAAAATTTCCGATATAAAACTGTTGGGTAGCTTCAAACACTGCGCTCTGATTGGCCGAAAACCGAGTGGAAAAAATAATCAGTAAAAAAAATATCTTTTTTTTAATTAAAAAATAATTCCTCCATTTTTCGGAAAAAAAATCATACTCACAGGAACGTCACAATTATTTGGAATATTCCGCTCAAAAGCTAACAATAAACAACTTTTATGTGCAGACATTTTTTTTCAGTAACTTCAAAATTCTGAGATATTTGCACTTGAATAAAAAAAGCCATTTTCTGAAAAATTATTTTTTAAAATCTGAAAAAATTCACATAGAGTGTCTTTTAGTGGTACATTCATATAATCAATTACAGGGCAAATCGGAGAGGGTCGAAAAAAAAGTGGCTGAATTGACAAAGAATGCTTCAGATGTGCTTGTGTAATTCCAAATTCAAAAGATTTATCACGGGTTTTTTAAATGAAAAAAGTATTACGATCGCTCTTTTATCAAATGAAAATTTAGAAGATCTTGAGCTATCAAATCCTTTTTAATAATCCAAAAAATCGGTATTTAAGATTAGTAAATTAGTTCAACCGGTTAAAAAATAATCGTGAGAAGAGTGTGACAATTATTATCCCATCTTGCCGCAGGGGATTACAATATTATTGAAAAAAACGTCGGGTTACCTGGAGTTCTAATGTAAATTTGGTAGTTACTGTCAGCGATTAATTCGCGAGCATAGAATTGACGGTAGACGAAAATGCCAACACCATGAATTCAGTGTCACTGGTTTATTAGCGGTGTTAACTAATTAGTTTGGATCAGAATCCCGCGGACATATAGACGCGCAAGTAATTTGTGTACTCATCAATAATTTCTAACCGTGAAATTATGGTAATAAACTGCGTTTCAATATAACTCATCGATACAGATTCTATTTTCCGGTAACGCAATAAGAGTTCATATTAAACCTCTCTCAATACTTAACAAATCGTAAAAAAATGTCTCCAAGTAAAATCGTACTTAATCGTATTGTTATTTTAAAGGAAACTGAAACGGGGCAATTGTTCAACATTTTCTTAATGCTTAATTGTTTCTGTTACTCTGACCATACTACCTTAAAATCATTCTTCCAAAATTCAGACTCTTTGAATTAACACACAAAATGTGTTAATAAAAAACTAAAAATTAAAAAAAAATAAAAACTGGGTATTCATTTTTTACGTACGTTCGTTTTTTTATAATTCCTTCCAACTGTGTGTGTATTACGATGCTGGAAGCAGTTCCGGTGTATCAAACGAAATAAAAAAAAAAGATAACGCCAGTGTCGAGTGCATTTGAAAGACGAAGCGAAGAATTTTCGACTAACGACACACACGATTCGTTAGACTTTCTAGAACGTTGCACATTTGTGCGCTGACTGTAAAGGACACTCTTTTCATCGCGATGATATATGCCTGGGTTTTAAAAAAACGCATATCTAGACTGTGGCTTAGACTAGGCGGGTCAGTGGCTAGCAGAAGATATCTTGTACATTAAAGGGAATAGAGCCTTTTTTTTTCTCTTTTCTGTGTTTGTCGAACGGTCGACAAAATAAACAACTGCTTCACAAACTTTTTTCCATCTGTTATAATATATATATATATTCTTCTTTAATGCTAAAACTTTAACGGTGTCGCTTCTTTTTCTTTACGCCTTCTTCATCTTCGTACTTTTCATGATTATCTACGTACACCTGCGAGCTGCTATTGAATCAGGCGTCTGTCGAGTCTTGTATCCGTGCGACGAGATGTCACATAAATGGAGAAGGTGTAGGTTCGAGTCGATAAAGATTTATCAAGACTTCGGTGGGTTTCGTGAGGACTGCAGTAAGAGACACCGTAGAGAGACGCATTCAATAGAATTCTCGACGATATCTCATGGGAAATTTACTTTCGCGAAAGTTTTTGTTCAAGGATAAAAGATTTATCGTGTTTTTCGATATTGTTATTTTTTTTCTTCACCAATTGGTCAATTGAAGTATAAATACAGTAAATAATAATAGACATAATAATTCGATAATTCAATATTCTAGTATGTTTAATATTTACTAATTAGTATATTTTAATAACTCTTCTGTTTGAAAGCCAAATTTTTCACGGCATCGACATTTAAAAATACTATTCCACACACAGAACGCTTATTTTTTTTTTATACACTTTTTTCATCTCGTTAACGATTTAAAGCCGAGACTAACGAACAGCAATTACGAAGCCCGTCTCGACGAAAGCCGCCAACTGTGGATAAAAATATAAAATTTAGCCGTCTAGCTATTTTCACATTCGCGTGCGTGTTTTTTTTTTTTTTTTTTTTTTTTTTTTGCTTTTGATTCTATTTCACACGTGTATATGAGAAAACGTTTTATGTCGCGTCACTTAACGCGCCACTACGGCTAATTACTTCGAGTCCCTATAATTGCGCGTGCGGTGCGTAGGTACGAAGGTACCGTGCAGCTACTATGGCCGAGACACAGCTCAACCCTTTTATTTGCATGCTTCTCTCGACTGGGCACATAACACAACCTTTTTACTTCCGCGCGAGAGAAGCTCGCCCCCTCGTTACTTTTCTCGTTGGCCGCGCTTGTGCTTTCACTACTTTTACTCATTTTTCTCCGCCCTCAACATTTTTCATATCAACTCTGCGGTTAAGCAGTATTTAAAATGCGGTGTAAAAGACAGAAAAGATGCGTTGGTGTAGAGAAAGAAAATGATCGTCAGGGAATAATAGTCGCTCTTGCACAGAATTATCGTAAATATACTATCCGTCCCTCGATGTGAATAAGTTACGGACTCGTTCGTTGGTAAAGTTCTTTTAAGTTTTGTGACCCGCAACTTTAGTACCAATAAAATCTTGGATTTCTTGCTCGCTATGTCCACTCGTTGATACGTAGAAATTTACTGCAACATATCGATTCTATGCTAGCTCTAGAAAAATTACAGACGACCATTTTTTTAATTATATATAAGGTAAACGCCCCAATAGTCGGCCATCTTAGGGAACAGGAAACTGTAAAGTTATATTTCTTATACTAAAATGACCTTTCTATAATTGTAACCATAACTAATGTAAAGCTTAGCTTTTCTACTTTTCAAAACGCATCCATTAATTCATGTCAGGGGTATAGTTTATTGTTAAAGTTAGCAAACAATTGAGAAAGTCGATGGACTAGTACCCGACCACCGATTTCAGGTAATGTCTAAATACCCGACCAAGCATGCCCCTATACGTAACCACCCGCCGATACGAGGCTATGCGATTCATTGAAACTTCATTTTATTTCTTAAATTACACGCAACGTTTGGGATAATTTATGATAAATAATAACTAATAAAAAGGCTCACCGTGACGTGCAACCGGCATCAACTTGCCATAGAGGTTATGTTCGCTGAGTTTGTGTTGGCCGGGAATAGGCCGCGGTTGGATATCGGTACAACATACTGCGAATGCGCCCCAATAGCCAACCATGGAAATTGACGACTTAGCAGTGGTTTTTCGCAAATTTTAATGGAAGATTTATAAAGTCTATTTATTCGCGAATACCACAAGCCACGAATTATTGTGGAAATCGTGAAAATAACAGCGCCATAAGCTTAACAACGTTACGCCAATTCTTAACGAACTGGCGTAACGTTGTTAACTGGCGTTTGCAGTGCACAATATCTTTAAAAAACGTCAACAAAAAAATTAATGACTATTTTTATTATTGGCCTATGCAGACATAAAGAATTGCAAAAATGGTAGCACTAGTTATTTATTTATTTCATATTCATAATTTCTTAATATTAGTCAATATCTGTGTCAGTGGTTGGAGACTGGTACATGGTTGGGTACCGGGGCGTTTACCTTAATAGAGGCTTCAAAGCAACACTCTTCGTTAAATCGTTCTCGAGGTTTCTTTAGGAATAATTCATTTAAAGGGTATATTTCTGACTCTACCATTAATTTCACGACCAAAAATAACAATTTTTTTTTTTTTCTAAAAAAAAAAAAGGGGGTAGAAGTACCGGTTGTGGCCACTTTAAATTTTTCCCATTTTCAAGTACTTGTGATTGGGACCAAATATCATAAAACTGTTTTAGACCTATACTTTTCATATCTGAGAAGAATATAATTTCAGATTTCTAGCATTAAAATCTTGATATGTGTCGAGAAAACACTGGAAAATAGAAAAAAGTAGGAGCATACCCATTTCACCAGTTCTGGCCACCTATGCAGTAATGTACCGGTTTTGGCCATGCTTAAAATTAGAATAACTCAATATTCATTGCACTTGAAACATTTTTTAAGGTTTGTTTAATAAATCAAAATCGTATTCTTATGAAAGCATCCAATTCCTCTACACGAAAATATCTTTAAAGCACAGATGCCATCTGTGAACCTAACTAACCTTTTTTGACATTCGTCTCCTTCGTTTTGCACTTTTTTGTAGCAGCTTTCTTTGTCACAAATAGTCATACATTATATTAATGTTTTACTCTTTACACTTTTATTTTTATTTTTACCAGAGTTCTTTCCGAAAGTAGATTTTCGCATTGCATAATGATGGGAATCTTGAACATGAAAGGTGTTCCACCGCTTTACCTTCTTTTTTACTATACATTTCTAAGGATATATTTTTCTTAGCATTTTTTCGTTTTTTTGTTTCTTCTTTACGAATTTATGAATTGATTGTGTAATAATTAACGAAAAATTAATGATTATATTATCATGGCCATATCCGGGGCAACATGCTTATTCCATGTACCAGTTGTGGCCATCGTATTTTTTATAAATGTATAGCTTTATTTCAAACTTTTAGTACATCAACATTTGCAGTGATGACTCTTAAGATTGATATGTGCAAAGCTGCATTCAATTCGCCAACTATATAATCCGAATATGTATCTAGAGCTTTCGTCAAAATCTTGTCGAATTCCGTAAGGAGTTGACAATTTGATGAATCAGCTGATGATACTTTAATTACTGATACAGTACTTTTTGTAATGGAGACGAACGGGCGTCAAAATGATGATAAATGTTTCCAAAATACACAACGTTATGAAAAATTATGATTAAATACAGGTACAGAATTAAAATAGCCACGAAAAACGTACTTAAGTGTGGGGGCGGCCACAACCGGTACTTGTACCCTACTCGTTATAAAAGTGCAAGATAATTTTTGGGTGACGCTGATGGTAACAAGACTAATGGTTAAAAAAGTCAATTTGTATTTCATAGTACGCTTATAATTTGGCAATATTGTAATTAGGATAGAAATTTTCTTATATTTATTTATCATTTACACATAAACGTATAAGCTTTAGAAAATTCCCACCTTCATCAAAAGTTAAGATAAAAATACTTTAAAAACATGTTTTTGAGAATGTCCCTTTTATGATGATTTAAAAAGAAAATACATCATATTCTGAACTGTCGGACTAAAGTAAAAAAGTCTATTAATCCCACGATAAAGAAATATACACGCGAGCGCTATTGTCTCCCTATCTTGCACTTTTATAACGAGTAGAGTAGAAGTCTCTACTCGTTATAAAAGTGCAAGATAATTTTTGGGTGACGCTGATGGTAACAAGACTAATGGTTAAAAAAGCCAATTTGTATTTCATAGTACGGTTATAATTTGGCAATATTGTAATTAGGATAGAAATTTTCTTATATTTATTTATCATTTATACATAAATGTATAAGCCTTAGAAAATCCCCAGCTTCATCAAAAGTTAAGATAAAAATACTTTAAAAAACATGTTTTTGAGAATGTCCCTTTTATGATGATTTTAAAAAAAAGACATCATATTCTGAACTGTCGGACTAAAGTAAAAAAGTCTATTAATCCCACGATAAAGAAATATACACGCGAGCGCTATTGTCTCCCTATCTTGCACTTTTATAACGAGTAGAGTAGAAGTCTCTACTCGTTATAAAAGTGCAAGATAATTTTTGGGTGACGCTGGTGGTAACAAGACCAATGGTAAAAAAAGTCAATTTGTATTTCATAGTACGGTTATAATTTGGCAATATTGTAATTAGGATAGAAATTTTCTTATATTTATTTATCATTTATACATAAATGTATAAGCCTTAGAAAATTCCCAGCTTCATCAAAAGTTAAGATGAAAATACTTTAAAAACATATTTTTGAGAATGTCCCCCAAGTGAAAATATTATATGAAGATTATATATAAATATTTATATAGAAGCTACATGCGAAAATGGACATATAGAATATTCACATATTTTGTATAGTACATAAGAACTTGTGTAATTAATTTTTAAAGAACTATATAGAATCAATATATGATACTATATAGAATATATTTGATTCTATATAGTTTTTAAAAAATTAATTCTTTAAATTCATATGGACTATACAAAATATATCAATATTCTATACGTCCATTTTCGCATATAGCTTCTATATAAATATCTATATATAATCTTCATATAATATTTTCACTTGGGCCCTTTTATGATGATTTAAAACAAAAAGACATCATATTCTGAACTGTCGGACTAAAGTAAAAAAGTCTATTAATCCCACGATAAAAAAATATACCCGCGAGCGCTATTATCTCCATATCTCATTTTATGTTCAGTATTTTCTACTTTCTTGCTACCCGGAAAAAAAACGAACATCTCCAACGAATCTGCAACAAAACATCGAAAGACTGTCATACAAGATTTTCTGAAACTTCGTTTGAAACTTTGTCCCGCGAGATTTATCGTGACTGCCATATGAAAAGCAGCTCGGGTTTGGAAAACAGAAATTCATCCACCGAAGCGTCGGAAGATTATCCGATTGAAAGACTAAGCAGCAGCGACGTGAGAAAACCGGGATTTTCCGTTGTTTCCGAGGGAATAGTTAAAGCAGCAGTTCAGATGGTATATAATACGTATCTCAAGTACGGAAAGCCCTGTTAAATATTAAACTTTATGCGAGGGACGAGTTATACGTGCTCGTATATACCTACTTCGTAGCTCGTCTGTTCCCTGATCCGCCGTGAGAATTTACGGGCACGCGATGAAACGACATAGTTGTCCTAATGAAAATGAAATTGATATTGAGTACGTATACATGATGTAATTGATCGATATCGGTGCGTGTCGCACGGAAGATAATAACAACAACGACTGCACGAAACCTAACGTTAATGCAACGATAATGAAAATTATACTGTCGAAGCGCAAGAGAACGATAGTACTCAAATCAAAATCCCCCCGTAGTACGTTGTATGGTGATGGTTTATCGCAAACGACTAATCTGTTCTTGTATTCTTTGCAAAATATTGTTGGTGCTCGCACGAAAACAAAATGGCATGCTGGAATTTTACAGGAGGTGAGTCTCAATTTCTTAACTTCTTTTAACGAGATTAGGCATCACTCGATGTGATTTCTCTTCTCCCTTTTATTCTCTATTTTTATTTCCTTTATCTTAATAAACTGTAATATATGAATAGTGATTTTCATTCTTGTACATGTTAAATGCTACACTGTTAGAAAATACTACAAGTTTTTATGCATAAATTCGTCATCTTAATTAATTGCACAATTGTGTTATAAAATTATAGCAGATTATTAAAATTCACGTAAATTATTGAATTTTCTTTATCATACATCGATTTTTCATCACATTTTTATATTACATTTTCTAGTTTATGCATAAAAACTTTTAGTACTTGTACATTAAATTTTAATGTAGATTTTTTTATAGTTTAGCTTTGTGAAGATAAATCACGTCGTTGATGTTCTGTATCGAATATCGATGCTGTTTGTAATTATTTGTACTTGATATAAATGACCTGCTTTGGGAAACTTTTTGGGATATGCTTGTGATCCGCTTTTCTCGGTTTATCCTCTGTAATGACTGAATCGGAATGTCACGATGCTACGTGATAAGCGACATCTAAATTACTCGTCGTCTCAATTGTACAATTGTGTTATAAAATTAATGTAGATAAAATTAAAGCAAATTATTAAAATTCAAGTAATTCTACTGCAAAATTAAATCAAATTATTAAAATTCAAGTACACTGTTAGAAAAGATTGGAAGTTTTTATGCATAAACTCATCAATTAAATTCAATGTCCATTTGTGATATAATATGAATATACTTTTACAGCATATTTAATAGAAACTATTAAAATTAATGTAATTTTACAGTAAAATTAAAGTAAATTGTTGAAATTACTATACCATACATTAATTTTCCATCGTACTTGTATATTAAATTTAGTGTATAAATCAAATTAAATTAAATTATTAAAATTCAAGTACACTGTTAGAAAAGATTGGAAGTTTTTATGCATGAACTCATCAATTAAATTCAATGTCCATTTGTGATATAATATGAATATACTTTTACAGCATATTTAATAGAAACTATTAAAATTAATGTAATTTTACAGTAAAATTAAAGTAAATTGTTGAAATTACTATACCATACATTAATTTTCCATCGTACTTGTATATTAAATTTAGTGTATAAATCAAATTAAATTAAATTATTAAAATTCAAGTACACTGTTAGAAAAGATTGGAAGTTTTTATGCATGAACTCATCAATTAAATTCAATGTCCATTTGTGATATAATATGAATATACTTTTACAGCATATTTAATAGAAATTATTAAAATTAATGTAATTTTACAGTAAAATTAAAGTAAATTGTTGAAATTACTATACCATACATTAATTTTCCATCGTACTTGTATATTAAATTTAGTGTATAAATCAAATTAAATCAAATTATTAAAATTCAAGTACACTGTTAGAAAAGATTGGAAGTTTTTATGCATGAACTCATCAATTAAATTCAATGTCCATTTGTGATATAATATGAATATACTTTTACAGCATATTTAATAGAAATTATTAAAATTAATGTAATTTTACAGTAACATTAAAGTAAATTGTTGAAATTACTATACCATACATTAATTTTCCATCGTACTTGTATATTAAATTTAGTGTATAAATCAAATTAAATCAAATTATTCAAATTCAAGTACACTGTTAGAAAAGATTGGAAGTTTTTATGCATGAACTCATCAATTAAATTCAATGTCCATTTGTGATATAATATGAATATTCTTTTACAGCATATTTAATAGAAATTATTAAAATTAATGTAATTTTACAGTAAAATTAAAGTAAATTGTTGAAATTGCTATACCATACATTAATTGTCCATCGTACTTGTATATTAAATTTAGTGTACCAGTTTATACATAAAAACTTCCAGTACTCGTACATTAAATTCCAAGTAGATTTTCTTTACAGTGTAATTCTACTGTAAAATTAAATCAAATTATTAAAATTCAAGTAATTCTACGACAAAATCAAATCAAATTATAAAAATTCAAGTAATTCTACTGCAAAATTAAATCAAATTATTAAAATTCAAGTACTTCTACTGCAAAATCAAAGTAAATTATTGAATTTGTTGTACCATACATTAATTTTACATCAGACTTGAATAAAATTTACTATACCAGTTTATGAATTAAAAATTCCAGTATTTGTACATTAAATTTTAAGTAGATTTTTTTCACAATTTAGAATTTGTGAAGATAAATCACGTTGTTGTTGTTCTGTATCGAACAACGATGCTGTTTGTACTTGATATAAATGACCTAGCTTGGGAAATCTTTTTGGGACATGTTTGTGATCCGCTTTTCTCGGTTTATCCTCTGTAATTACTGAATCGGAATGTCACGATGCTACGTGATAAGCGACATCTAAATTACTCGCCGTCTCAATTGTACAATTGTGTTATAAAATTAAGGTAGTTAGAATTAAAGCAAATTATTAAAATTCAAATAATTCTACTCTAAAATTAAAGCAAATTATTAAAATTCAAGTAATTCTACTGTAAAATTAAATCAAATTATTAAAATTCAAGTAATTCTACTGAAAAATTAAATGAAATTATTAAAATTCAAGTCATTCTACTGCAAAATTAAATGAAATTATTAAAATTCAAGTAATTCTATTGTAAAATTAAATGAAATTATTAAAATTCAAGTAATTCTACTGCAAAATTAAATGAAATTATTAAAATTCAAATAATTCTACTGTAAAATTAAATCAAATTATTAAAATTCAAGTAAATCTACTGTAAAATTAAATCAAATTATTAAAATTCAAGTAATTCTACTGCAAAATTAAATCATATTATTAAAATTCAAGTACTTCTACTGCAAAATTAAAGTAAATTATTGAATTTGTTGAACCATATATTAATTTTACATCACACTTGTATAAAATTTACTATACCAGTTTATGCATTAAAAATTCCAGTATTTGTACAATAAAGTTTCAAGTAGAATTTTTCAAGTTGATGTTCTGTATCGAACAACGATGCTGTTTGTACTTGATATAAATGACCCAGTTTGGGAAATCTTTTTGGGACATGTTTGTGATCCGCTTTTCTCGGTTTATCCTCTGTAATGACTGAATCGGAATGTTACAAGACTACGTGATAAGCGAGATTGTCTTGTTGAAGTGATAGAGAAACTGAAGACGGTGGTGAGCTGTTTGTTCGAGTGCCCACGATACACTAAGGCTCTCAAGAGAGAAACCTAACGCAACCTCCCTAAGGGCGTTGTTCAAAGGGTTGTTAGCTCTACGACGTTTAGTAATAGCCTCTGACGATTGTTTCAATTGATCCCAGTGTTGTATCGTATTAAACATACTAATGCTCGACTCTCCGAAGAGTTAACGCTTGGAATTGATGCACAAACCAACGCTAATGAGCATGCACGGAATTAACTCAAATTTTTAACACAAATGTAACGATACGTGTTAATATTGATCATCCGGAAACCACCTTATGACGAATATATTCCTCTGTGACGTATTAGAAGCAACAAGAGATGAATAAAAACAAGGAAATCATCGTTCTGGACCACAAACGATCGAACGCTATCAACATCGGTATGACAAAACTTCCACCGCCCAGATCCATAAAAACAGCTATTTTGAAGATGGACGCAACGATTATGAATCGTGAAGGCATCGAGGTGAGCTGCAGTGTATTTTATTTATATATATAAATTAGACGGCCTCAAAAAGAAATTCTTTTTTTAGGATAGTATTATCTGAGACTCAATATTATAGTATAGACCGGGAATTTCAGTCGTAGAAACAAAATTATTAGACTTTTTAATAAGCATTCTATTGTCAAATAATAATAATAAGAATAATAATCACGAATGATGCTAAATTGTATGAAAGATAGTTTTTACATGTCCTTGACCAATTTTATACAAATTTTCACAGTATTTGTACCAAGAAAAACGGCAGTTTGTCTTAATTAAGAGGAGGGATTCAGGTCAAAAAAATTGATTTTGGAAATTCAATATCCTCCAAATTCTATTGCATATAAAAATGCCCAACGCACTATATTGTTGGTAATCGATGAAAGGATTTTTTACTGTCGTCTGACTTGCATATGATTTTCAATATTTTCTTAAGCAAAGTTCTTAGGTTTTCCATTCTGCGCATGATTCAGATCAAACTACTAGGCAGATTGGAATGGTTGACATCTCATTTTCTTCTTCATGAAAAGATACACCGGCTAAATGGAGCAAACTATTTTTTTTCATTCTGAAAGGAAAGTTAATCACTGATTTAGAAAATAGCATAACACTTATTTATTAATAATTGTGTCACTTAAAAAATATTACCTTTTATTAACATTTGCTCCATTTAGCCGGTGTATCTTTTCATGAAGAAGAAAATGAGACATCAACCATTTCAATCTGCCTAGTAGTTTGATCTGAATCACGCGCAGAATGGAAAACCTAAGAACTTTGCTTAAGATAATATTGAAAAGCATATGCAAGTCAGACGACAGTAAAAAATCCTTTCATCGATTACCAACAATATAGTGCGTTGGGGATTTTTATATGCAATAGCATTTAGGTGATATTGAATTTCCAAAATCAATTTTTTTGACCTGACTTAATCGTTTTTTGGAAAAGAAAAAAAACTTCTGTTTATGCAAAATTTAATATCTCGGACACTACACAGCCTCAATTTTTTTACGATACACAGAATTTGAGGTAATTATTCAAGCTATTAAATGCAACCATAGATTAGCACCGTCCATGGGGTTGAAATATAATCGTATCAGTTCAACGGAAAGATTCGATTTTTTACGTGTCAATCAAATGGGAAATACAAAAGATCATTGAGCCATGTCTAAAAAAAAATTGGTACGAAGTTTTCCTTTATCTAGGGCCAATATTAGAATCTAGATTATAGATTTTTTTGATGCGGCAGGTAAAAAAAAAGACGGTTTTTTTCTGAGGCAGTCTAATGTGTATATAAAGTTTTAACGTCGATACGATAAGCTGCTGTTTTTGTTTTCTCCTGCGTTTACTTCTCTACGAGTTTATCGTATTTTTCTCATGTTTTACTTTTCTTTTGACTTACTTTCCGTAGAAACTCTTAACGATGTTGCCGACCGAAGAGGAGAGATCCCGAATTCAAGAGGCGCAGGCCGCCAATCCAGATCTTCCTCTGGGATCGGCCGAACAGTTTCTTCTTACTCTCGCGTCCATCTCCGAATTACCAGCGAGATTGAAACTTTGGGCCTTCAAACTTGACTTCGAAAACTCGGAGAAGGTTCGTCGATGTTATATCCCGCGCTGCTTCGCTCAGAGGTTTTTTTTTCGCAAGCTTTATCGTGTGGCCGAACTCTGCCCCGAGCCTCTGAAAAGAGTCTTCTTGTGTTCAATCGATGTATCGAAATATAAAGGGAAACAAATTATTCAACAGGAGTTTATGAAGATGCCTTAACTTTTCCAATCTGTGCAGCCACTGTTGTTTGAGTTTGGTTTCACTGAGAATCTGTCTGAATTTATAAGTATTTTTTAAAAATAATTTGCCGAGATATTAAGGGTCAAAAGTACACAGATTTTGAAAACTGTCTAGCAAACTTTTTCTTCATTTACTCAAAGCACGATCTTGTTGAGAATTAGCGTTGAGTTGTAATTTGCAAATTGTATTAACGTTTCTGTTTTTCAAGATTCAACTAAGAAATATTCTGTAAGATAAACGGCCCAGTTTGTGACACCTTTAGAGCAGCGGGGTCGATTTTCTGTTATTTACAGATGCGTGATATTGTTAAAGTGAAAATGAACGTTTTCAATACGTGCATTAAAACCTTCTGAAACAGATTAGACTATTCTTCAAAGGCAAAATGTGGAGAATAGTAATAAAAACATTATTTAAATATTGCTTGTCTACTGCCGGAGTTCCTGACCCTGCAGAACCACTCATGTCGTAGCTTGTGACCCTCGCGTGTACCGGGTTTGTGACACTGACGCCGTAGATCCTGACCCCCGCGTGTACCGAGTTTCTGACACCTATCCGGATTTTTCGAAGTCCTATTTGGAAAAAATATCGATAATTAAGTGAAAACGAAACCATAATAACGTTAAATGTTGAAATTTATACAGTATTCAATCCTAACCTAATTTTCAGCAACAAGTAAAAATCGTAAATATTGAGAGGGTCAGCAACTGTGTCAATAACCACAATTGCGTTGGGAGTTATTGACCCTTTGAGTTTACGGGAAAAACTAATCAATAGCTTAAGTACTCTATTTCTTGTCGATAAAGCTAATTATTGTGATCATTTTCATATAATTGTTATGTTGTATTATACGTACTTAAGAATGGAAACGATCAAATACGCGACCGATGCAGCTAGTGAGCTCCGTCTAGGAATGGCGCTTCAAACTCACTGAGACACAATACCACGGCTTTCACCGGTGAAATGTATTTCTAAATTATTTGTTACGAAATTTGTTTATTGCAGAAAAAAACTATTAAAAAAGCTCTTTAATTTGGCGATAATAAGATTATAATTCGACGTAAATTACATTTATGACAGTGTAAAATAGCTATCGGGGGTCACAGACCGAGGCAGGGTCACAAACAGGGCCGTTTACCTTACTAAATAATTGACATTGAACGACTAATATATCAATATCTTTTCGAATTTCACGAATTCGGTAATATAATTCGTCAGTGTTCTATGATTTGCAAATATTAATGCGCCAGAGATTTTCATAAACTTTTTGTAATCAGTGCAGTATTTTCGTTCTGTAAATATCTCAGTGTATATAAAAAGTAGCGCCATTTTTACGCAGCCCTATCTTAACAAGTGCTGGTTGAATTACAGTATACAGCAGCTCGTAAGAAAACAAAATAATCACGGGGATCTTTGTGACTGCAGGAAATTGCGGACCCTTTGATGGATCTGAAGCAAGGAATGGAAACGCTGAGAGTGAATAAAACGTTTCGCGGTATTCTGAGCACGCTTCTATCGATCGGGATATTCCTCAACGGAAATGAGGTGGGTATTGAAAGCGAGCCAAATGATATCCGGTTAATCTGCCTTTTGTGGTGAATCTCGTCTTCTTCTCGCTCTATCTATCGTATCGTCTCGTTATCGCCGATATTCCCGTAACTGTCGGCCTTTGAAATGAAGTATAATCACAACTAGTGAGATGCATTGGAAAAAAGAACGCAACATTACATACTAAATAAAAGAGCGAATAAACAGACTGTTAGACACTCTCTAGACAATCATGTTGTTCCGCCATTGTTCCTATTACAACCTACTTACTTCTTCGACGTCTTGTTCCTTCGTAGGTGAAGGGCTTTCAGATGGAATACCTCGCCAAAGTGCCCGAAGTCAAGGACACTGTGCACAAGCACTCTTTGCTCCATCACCTCTGTCACATGGTGATGGAGAAGTTTCCGGACTCGACGGACCTTTACTCAGAGGTGAGTGGTTTCGAAGATAAAAAGAAGAAAAAAAAAACGAAAATAGCACGTCTAGGACGTACGGCAATTCAGCCCACATACTTCGAGAGACTCAATTTGTCAAAATTATGAAAGCGAATTTCGTGTCATAATTCGATGATCGACTTGGATTTTTTTAAGTGGAATCAACTTGTGCAAAAATTACCCCTGAAATTAAATCTTCACAGCGTTTTACAGCAACATAATATATGTTGAAATAGCGAAATCGAAAAAAAAATTAAAAACGACTGTAGAGGCTGACAATTTATTTTGAAAACGAATTTAATAGATCGGTGCCGTGACGAGAGCGTCAAAAATCGATTTTGACGAACTAGCATCAAACATCAGCAAGCTCGAGAGTGAGTGCAAAGCATCGTGGGACCATTTGAAGCTGATTGCCAAGCACGACGGATCGACAATGATGAAAGTCAAGTAAGATTCGCATATCCCAAAGTCTTTTTAATCCAGCCGATGTAGCGAGGCGTTACCCAAAGATTTTCAACTGAAAACTCTCCTGCGAAATTGCAGAAGACGCGAGCTGCTCCGTCTAAGAGCAGGTCCAATAAATTTGCGAGTTTTCTCTCTCGCTTGCTCCGGAGAAGTTGGCTCGGGCCCAAGCAACCCTCCATTAATTACTCGAAGCTTCTTCAGCAACCCACCCCCTTGCTTTCCTCCGCCTCTTGCCGTTTTCCTCAGCTCCTCGTTGCCTTTTTTCTTTACGTTTTTATTTTGTTTCTTCCCCCGTGTATATTGACCCACGCCTTTCATCTTACTTCGTTTTTCTCTTGTCTTCAATCTTATCCGTTCTCAGGAAGTGAAAGTCTTAGGAAGAGTAGAAAGCGAGCTCGATGGATCGAAACACATCAAGAGAGAGAAAGAGAAAGAGAGTGAAAGAGATACAGCGATAATCTTTTTAATTTCTTCCTCGTTTTCAGGATGTCCGATTTTCTAGCCGATTGCGCGGAAAGGATAATCGTGTTGGGTATCGTTCATCGCCGAATCATAAATCGATTTCACAAATTCATCCTCTGGCTTGGAATACCTCTTCATCGTGTTCAGGATACAAAACCGAACGAATTCTGCAGGATAGTCTCGGAGTTTGCACTGGAGTACAGAACAACTCGCGAACGAGTGATTCAGCAACTTGAAAAAAAGGCCAATCACAGGGAGAGGAACAAGACGAGAGGAAAGATGATTACCGAGGTTCGTCTGCAACACAGCCGTGCTTTTCTTTTGAGTGGCTGAAAAGAAACCCACGGTTTCTCTTGTTTCCTCCACCGCCCGCATTTTCTCGTTATTTTCTCAAGACCCGGTATCTCTTTTCTTTTTCCAGGTGGGTAAATTCCGCACGAAAGAGGACAGAGCCGACGCTGAACTTCGGCAGCTTCTCGGTAGCGACATTTCCGACGTTGAGAGTATACACGGAACTCTACCGTGGAGAAGACAGCGCAAAGATGGTGAGTTTCGATATTTACTCATGCGTGTTACTGCATAAGCAAAGCGACTCGAAAGAAATTCCATTGCAAATGACAATATGCGTAGGTAAGGCATAAAAGCATTCTCCTATTTCCTTGCTTCATGGATGTCGCGTATATGATACGTTTCAGCAAGCGTAATCGCTCGGGGTTACCGGGATAAATGTTAGAGCCATGTGTTCTACGAAGGAGAAGAAGAAGAAGAAGAAGTAGAAGTAGGAGCGCGAGAAAAGCATCGGGCGCGGCTCCGTAACGTGAGATTTAAGGAAACTGTCCAGTCTCATAGCCCCGGAGCTTATGCGACATACGAGCGGCGCTTAAATATCATACAAATTGAGCCTTAACCGAGGTAGACTTTATGTCAAGCACAGCGTTTGCGAAACTCTGGTGGAATATAACGTTTTACCTCGGTATGTGAAGTAATCGGGCGCGGTTGGCGGTCGTCTTCTCGTGGGGTTTGAAGAACGAAGCAACGTATTGCGCTGGTTGGCGTGTCTGGTGACGTCTCCTCGTCTCATGGTAATCGTTGCACGGGGGCGACGAGGCAAAATATGATACGCCCGGAGAGTTCCGGCGTCGACTTACACTCCGCCAAGACATATCGGGCAGTAAAGGCGAACTTGCTTCCGTTCGGGGATGGAGGATTTTTATCCAGGGAAAGCCGCAACCGCTACCGCAACAACCTCCTCTCACCGCCCCTCTCACATACTAACACAGATACACACACACACACACACACACTCTCACAACAACATCAACGTGTAACCCATGGCGGTACAACGACGCTCGTAAAGTTTAGCTCTGCGAGCGGCCACCGCGTTACAGACGTGCGGTAATAACTTCGCTCCTTTATTCCTGTATACCCAACGACGGAAACTGTATCGTACCGAGTTAGTGAACGAAGAGTGCGGACGATGTACAACAGTGCCTTAGTTGACATACACCGTCACAAAACCACGTTCTTAAACTGTACTCGACGGCACACACGATCTTGACTCTGCTAGTTCTCGTCCACTGCTTGTTTAACACCTAACTTCTTTGACCTGGTTTTTATTATCTCACTTTACGTTATATATCCTACGTACTTTTATGAAATATCACTTTATAGCTCTTTAATCTTTGACTCTTAACGATTCTGAGGATTCAATAAATTCACTATAACCTTGCGCAGTTTTTTCTGTTCCGGACACTGGTCTGGAAACTACGTGGGCACGTGGAAAAAAATAATTGGCCGAATAGGCTGCAAGTGACAAAATTGGTTGGGATAATAAACTCGTTGGTTATAGAACCAACTCAGTTCGTTAAGGCGATAAAATAGTTGGATGGGCCAGCAAATTAATTGGTTGGCGACTACCGAATTGT
Source organism: Ephialtes manifestator (assembly GCA_963970395.1). Lineage (NCBI taxonomy): Eukaryota > Metazoa > Arthropoda > Insecta > Hymenoptera > Ichneumonidae > Ephialtes > Ephialtes manifestator. Next base: position 25,105,136 of record OZ019981.1, on the reverse strand, counting down.
GTGTCAGAACTAGTTTGTTGATCTTACCAAAATAATTTGTTAACCCAGCCACTTTACTCGCTTGGAGTGTATTTAGCAATGCCAATGGTTGGGACAGGATTTCAAACTGTACTTGACAGCAGTCACGATTTTGACGTTGTTATTCTCGCCCACTGCTAGTTTAACACCGAATTCCTTTGACCCGATTGTTTTTATTTCACTTTAGGTGATAAATTCTACGGACTTTTGTGAAATATCAATATTTATAGCTATTCGATGAATTCGTCATATCCTCGAGTGTTCCTTTCTGCTCCCGCAATGGTCTGAATGCTGATAGCGACCCAAACTGCTTTTTAAACTGTCCTCGGGGGCAGACACGATCTCGACTTTAACCCACCACTTGTTTAACATCAAAACTCTTTTGACCCAGTTCTTTATTATCTCACTTGACGTAATAAACCTAACGTTCTTTTCCGTGAGGAATTTTGAATAATCCAGGACTGTGACTCCCTCGATTCTCCTATACAGCGGCGACGGCGAGATATTTTTATTATATAGAGAGTTTATAGCTTCTTAATGTTATTATGCGTCTTTGACTCTTGACTATTCTAAGGATTCAATGAATTCGCCATTTTCTCACACGGTCCTTTCTGCTCAGTCAGTGGTCCAGTGTCTGCATGGATATGGAAGGATAAATTCACGTCGAGAAAGAATAAAGAACGAGGAGCGTGAAGAGGGACGGAAGAATGTGCCGTCGACGTTTCTTTGAGACGAACCCGTGAGTTTGAAAGAAACTCCGGGTGGTACGGAAGCCATTCAGTAGGGTCTTTCGTCCTGAAGCTTTATAATAGCTGTCTCTCAGTATAAACTTTTATTATTCCTCTCTTTCTTTATACCTTCTAGCTTGAAAATCAATAGCGCTGATAACGATATAAGTACATTACCGTGGTGATAATATATCTGTTATTTTTAAGGAAACGAGCTTGAGGGAAAAGTAAATGTTGACGCGGTGTTTTTAAATTCCTTGTTGCAGGAAGAACTGCCCTTGGACCGATAATCAGGGACGAGAGAGGCAACGGAAATGTGACGGATGGAGATGATGAACTCCTCGAATCTTTGGTTAAAACGGCGACGAAAACACCAGCGACACGTACGACTCCGCGGGAACGCAAGCGGACAAGACACGCCGACCGTAAGTCTTGTAAGTGCGATCCCCGCACCCTGCACGCAACCATGCCGCACATTATCACGACAACCGATTAGAAACTGTATGTTTCTCTTTCATATTCGGTTGTCAAACGGATCGTGACTTATTCTGTAGAATTTTCTCTCACTGTGTTATTATTATATTTGTATTCTGTATACAATATTACACAGCGATTTATGTAAGGATGGAGTCCGTTCTTTGAACGTTGTTTTTGTAGTGAATTCTGGTCGCGAAAAACTCACAAATCCCAAAAATTATCACGACAACCGATTAGAAACTATATGTTTCTCTTTCATATTCGGTTGTCAAACGGATCGTGACACAGCGATTTATGTAAGGATGGAGTCCGTTCTGTGAACGTTGTTTTTGTAGTGAATTCTGGTCGCGAAAAACTCACAAATCCCAAAAATTATCACGACAACCGATTAGAAACTGTATGTTTCTCTTTCATATTCGGTTGTCAAACGGATCGTGACTTATTCTGTAGAATTTTCTCTCACTGTGTTATTATTCTATTTGTATACTGTGTACAATATTACACAGCAATTTATGTAAGGATGGAGTCCGTTCTTTGAACGTTCTTTTTGTAGTGAATTCTGGTCGCGAAAAACTCACAAATCCCAAAAATTATCACGACAACCGATTAGAAACTATATGTTTCTCTTTCATATTCGGTTGTCAAACGGATCGTGAAACAGCGATTTATGTAAGGATGGAGTCCGTTCTTTGAACGTTGTTTTTGTAGTGAATTCTGATCGCGAAAAACTCCCAAATCCCAAAAATTATCACGACAACCGATTAGAAACTACATGTTTCTCTTTCATATTCGGTTGTCAAACGGATCGTGACTTATTCTGTAGAATTTTCTCTCACTGTGTTATTATTCTATTTGTATTCTGTGTACAATATTACACAGCGGTTTATGTAAAGATAGAGTCCGTTCTTTGAACGTTGTTTTTGTAGTGAATTCTGGTCGCGAAAAACTCACAAAAACTCTTTCATATTCGGTTGTCAAACGGATCGTGACTTATTCTGTAGAATTTTCTCTCACTGTGTTATTATTCTATTTGTATTCTGTGTACAATATTACACAGCGATTTATGTAAGGATGAAGTCCGTTCTTTGAACGTTGTTTTTGTAGTGAATTCTGGTCGCGAAAAACTCACAAAACCCAAAAATTATCACGACAACCGATTAGAAACTATATGTTTCTCTTTCATATTCGGTTGTCAAAAGGATCGTGACTTATTCTGTAGAATTTTCTCTCACTGTGTTATTATTCTATTTGTATTCTGTGTACAATATTACACAGCGATTTATGTAAGGATGGAGTCCGTTCTTTGAACGTTGTTTTTGTAGTTAATTCTGGTCGCGAAAAACTCACAAATCTCAAAAATTATCACGACAACCGATTAGAAACTGTATGTTTCTCTTTCATATTCGGTTGTCAAACGGATCGTGACTTATTCTGTAGAATTTTCTCTCACTGTGTTATTATTCTATTTGTATTCTGTGTACAATATTACACAGCGGTTTATGTAAAGATAGAGTCCGTTCTTTGAACGTTGTTTTTGTAGTGAATGCTGGTCGCGAAAAACTCACAAATCCTTTGTGCAAACATGGAGAAACCGTTTTTGTTGGGTCAACAAATATTTTATTATTATAGTGATAGCATGCATTTTTTTCTGTCCAAGCAAAAAGATTTGTTAATCTAGAAAGAAGATTTGTAAAATCAACCAATTTTTTAATTAGGATAGCAAATAACGTAATTTTATCATAATTTTAATAAAAGATGCAAGCAAAAAGATTTGTTAATCTAGAAAGAAGATTTGTAAGATCAACCAATTTTTTAATTAGGATAGCAAATAACGTAATTTTATCATCATTTCAATAAAAGACGCAAGCAAAAAGATTTGTTAATCTAGAAAGAAGATTTGTAAGACGAACCAATTTTTTAATTAGGGTAGCCAATAACGTAATTTTATCATAATTTTAATAAAAGATTTGTTGGCTTAGCAAAAACTGTTTTCTCCATATAGAAGATGACGCTGCAGCAGCAGCAACGTTGAAGATTCGCGTAGGGTGTAAAACTACGAACAATGCCGCATATTATCATGGCAATCGATTAGAAACTACATGTTTCTCTTTCATATTCAGTTGTCAAAAGGATCGTGACTTATTCTCTACAATTTCATCTCACTGTGTTATTATTCTATTTATATTCTGTGTACGATATTACACAGTTTATGTAAGGATGGAGTGCATTCTTTGAGCGTTGTTTTCGTAGTAAATTCTGGTCGCGAGAAACTCACAAATCCCTTGTGCATGGAAGATGATTCTGCAGCAGCAACGTTGAAGATTCGCGTAGGGCGTAAAACTACGAACCACGTAGTACCGTAAGAAAAGTATCCTTTCAATGGCTTTCGGAAATTGATTTTCTTGGTACGTTCCAAGGATTTTCTCAGAAGAATGACTTGTGCTGTTGCCTCGAGGGGCGAAGGGTGAATACGTATCCGGAGTGATGTTCGCTTGAAACGAAACGTAGAATAGAAATACGACGACTGTCCCAACTCGTCCGGATATCTCGCTCGTAGATCCCGCGTCCCAGCCAGAAATTGAGTTACCTCCGGTACTTGCAGTTTCTCTTGAAACATGAAAACCATAGTATCCACGAGCGCAAGGTGAAACTCAACTTGAGATGAGGTCGGGTGTGTATTGTAAGGAATATCGTCAGTAACAGGTTTTCAGGAGACTGGCGACAGCGACAGATAGCCAATGACATACTGTCAGAGTCAAATTCGATAAATTAACGAAGTTTCCGGAGTTGTAAGGTTTGAAGATATATTTCAAATTTTATACCTCTAAATAACATTTTAGTCAGCACTCTGACAATCATCGTGCGGATGTTTTATTCTACAAATAGAGACACAACTCTGATAGTAAATACAAAATTTGGGTCAGCTTCAATCATTGGCGCTTTTATCGAATTTCTACAACGTGAAATTATATTTTTATACTTATTCGATGAATAACTTGATAAAAGCTTGGACATTTTTGAAGCACTAGAAAATTGTGGTTGAATGTATAAATTGTATCTTCCTATTTATCGTAAAATGATTCTGCACAATATTTTTAATATTTCCAATTACATTACAAATATGGAAAATAAAATGTTTGTTAAAGCAAAGTTACAAATTCATAAACACTAATTCAATGAGGAAGAATGTTGTTTTTTTTTTGTAGGGCTTGTTGTAACCTTTGTGGCGACTTCGTAATCTTTCTTACTCTAAACGACATCTTACTCAACATTCTAATAAATAGAGTACGAAAGTTTTTCTGAAAATCGACGTAATACGAAGAAATACGGCATCTGTGACTTCATCCGGCGCCAGCTCGAGTCATGAAACTCCAAAGTTTTAACGAGTTTCCATAGCCTTGAGTACAAAATCTAGAAACGAGTATAAAGTAGTGTGAAATTATATTTTTATACTTATTGCATAAGCAACTTGATAATAGTTTTGTAAATCTTAAAATCTTAGATACTATAAAATAACAATGGAGGTGATGAGTTCAACGGTAGTTCCTATTGATCGTAAAATAAACTCTGCAACAACACTTTTTATAATAATCTCATTTTTCATGTTTGTAATATAATTCGAAGCACGCGAACTGGAATGAAAAACCAAAGTGCTTCTGTCGGGAAGAGGCTGCGACAGAATAACGCTCATCGATTTCGCGATCCTCGATGGCAATACAGGAGATTATAAAACGGTAGAAGCTCGAGAGTAGCGCATCGTTCTTGACATTTACTCGTGGATTTTCTACCTTCGTTCAAGTGGGAGCTTTACCCGAGTATTCCTCTCATCCTGGACCTACCATTGTCACACTCAACCGTGATTCTGTTCTGATATTTGGAAGGAAGCGTTCCGAAGTTTCATTTTTTTTTTCAATCAATCTTCGTTTCTACCGCGTATAAAATAATCCTGATGGCTCAGGAGTCTGACACGCGCGCGCGTTCCCCCTTAATCCTCTCGGACGTTGGAGTGAGCCAATCGATCCTTTCGACGTATTTTCGGATAGAATTATTGATTAGTCTCTGATGCTGAATTCAATAATCCGCTGCAGTGTAGCGCTTTAGATTATATATATATATTTTTTACGAACAGTTAAAATTGTTATATTCCAAAGCTTTTATTACTTTTATTATAATCTACACTGAAGAAGCATAGAAAAAAAATTGCGGCTTTAAAGGTAGCGTTGGCAAAGGGTGTGGTGATGGTTCTTAATTACTTTGGTGGATGTCTCAGTCATCATTGGCCAATAATTCGTCATTTCTGCATCAGAATATTTGTTTAATCTCTAAAATAATTAAATAATTGTTTAATCTCTAAAATTGATAAAAATATATGATTGGACATTGAGAATAATTTTTATTTCAAAAGATTCATGATGAAAATGAAATAATTATGGTGGATAAATGAGTGTTGATGATATGATTAATATAAAATTGTTGGTTATCAATTTTATAAATAACGATAATTTTTTGACGTACCGTTTGAGCAAAGCCTGTAGATGACTGCGATATTTGCCTTGATGTAATGCTGGTGGCGGTGTTTAAGGGGCTGCCTAGCTTCTGCGTTACTCTTTTCTGTCCGACAGTGAAGCGATCACGCACCCGGGAGAACAACACAACGCCGGAAGGGTATCAACCCTGAAGGGTCGCTCGAGATTCTCTCGTGATCGTGTGACCCAGGATAAGGTTCGCACTGCTTTTTCGATAATCTCAGCTTGCATGGCATGTTATCGTGCAAACGTTGCTATAGGTCAGCATGATATTTTCCTCCGTCGTTTCTTTTCAGAAAAAAAAAAAAACAAAGCCTTCGTGTATTGTGTGCATATGTTGTTTTTATTGTTTTTTTTTATTAACCTTTAATGTTTTGGCTCTACTTTATCTGACATTTATTTGAATTTTCACTTTTATTATATTTTACAGGCAACTCGTATATCATTTGTGCGTGCGTGACTTTTCAGTGCGTTTATCAAACTCGGAGAGAATTTGCGGTCTCGGTTTTGCGGTTGGATCTGTATAACCGTTTATCTCAAATACCGAAATGAGCTATTGCGGCAAGAGCGGCTGTATTATCAGTGTATTGTGTAGAGAGAATTGTATGGCACACTACAATGATGAGTGGGTAGCAAGCGAGAGTAGCAGGCGGACGCGCTAGTTAGTGATAGCGATTCCAACTGCAACAGCTCTATTCCGCTATGAAACGCGTGCCGTCCTACCAATAATTTATTGACATCACCGTAGGTTCCGAGACACACGCAACCAACCGATGGTTCATCGATTATACGCGCAGCTATATGGTGCTGAACCACGCGATACATTCATCCCATAGGGCTTTACTCACGGTTTAATCGTCGGTTTCTCGTCTTTTACATAATCTTCGTATTTTCCGCCCTTATTTCAGTAAATAGAAGGTACAACCTTGCACATTGCTTCCTCATTCTTTTTTTTCTTTTTACAAAGCTTCCTCTATGAGAAAGTATGTTAATCAATTCCTCGCAGAGGAAACTTTGTAAAAAGCGAAAAATAATGAGGAAAGAAATTTGCAAGGTTCTAGTTAGCATCCTTTTTGTTTTTTTATATCATGGTAAAAAGGCTTGTAATCGGTATTTTCTGTGGTAGAATATGCGATTTGAGAACGATAGTGAACGTCAAAATTTGATATCTTATAGAAAAAAAATTAAGCTTGGATTTTCCGACCGGATGCCAAATCTGTGAATTTTGGAATCGGAAAAAGTCTTTTTTTATTATGGTAAAAAGGCTTGTAATCGGTATTTTCTGTGGTAGAATATGCGATTTGAGAACGATAGTGAATGCCAAAATGCGATATCTTAAAGAAAAAAAATTAAGCTTGGATTTTCCGACCGGAAGCCAAATCTGTGAATTTTGGAATCGGAAAAAGTCATTTTTTTATTATGGTAAAAAGGCTTGTAACTGGTATTTTCCGTGATAGAATACGCGACTTGAGAACGATAGTGAATGCCAAAATGCGATATCTTAAAGAAAAATAATTAAGCTTGGATTTTCCGACCGGAAGCCAAATCTGTGAATTTTGGAATCAGAAAAAGTCATTTTTTTACTATGGTAAAAAGGCTTGTAATCGGTATTTTCTGTGGTAGAATATGCGATTTGAGAACGATAGTGAACGTCAAAATTTGATATCTTAATGAAAAAAAATTAAGCTTGGATTTTCCGATCGGAAGCCAAATCTGTGAATTTTGGAATCAGAAAAAGTCATTTTTTAATTATGGTAAAAAGGCTTTAATCGGTATTCTCTGTGGTAGAATATGCGATTTGAGAACGATAGTGAATGCCAAAATGCGATATCTTAAAGAAAAAAAATTAAGCTTGGATTTTCCGACCGGAAGCCAAATCTGTGAATTTTGGAATCGGAAAAAGTCATTTTTTTATTATGGTAAAAAGGCTTGTAATCGGTATTTTCTGTGGTAGAATATGCGATTTGAGAACAATAGTGAACGTCAAAATTTGATATCTTAAAGAAAAAAAATTAAGCTTGGATTTTTCGACCGGAAGCCAAATCTGTGAATTTTGGAATCAGAAAAAGTCATTTTTTTACTATGGTAAAAAGGCTTGTAATCGGTATTTTTTGTGGTAGAATATGCGATTTGAGAACGATAGTGAACGTCAAAATTTGATATCTTAATGAAAAAAAATTAAGCTTGGATTTTCCGACCGGAAGCCAAATCTATGAATTTTGGAATCAGAAAAAGTCATTTTTTTACTATGGTAAAAAGGCTTGTAATCGGTATTTTTTGTGGTAGAATATGCGATTTGAGAACGATAGTGAACGTCAAAATTTGATATCTTAATGAAAAAAAATTAAGCTTGGATTTTCCGATCGGAAGCCAAATCTGTGAATTTTGGAATCAGAAAAAGTCTTTTTTTAAATGGTAAAAAGGCTTGTAACTCGTATTTTCCGTGATAGAATACGCGACTTGAGAATGATAGTGAATGCCAAAATTCGATATCTTAAAGAAAAAAAAAATTCAGCTTGAATTATCCGACCGGAAGTCAGATCTGTGAATACCGACATCAGAAGCAGAAAAAAATCACTTTTTTCAAAATTTGACAGATATTTAGATAACATACTGAATAATACGTACGCAAATTTTTATCCATCGCTTACCAATCTAAATATTACTTTAAAAAAATGTAAGCCTTGTGCACTTTTTTTTTCATTGATTTCAATGAAATAGTGCATTTGAATTTCAAAGAGAACATTTCATTGCCTGTAAATAAAGATTTACTTAGTGAGCATATAATAAAGAAGCAGTTTCATTGCTTTAAAGAGACGTTTTCATTGGTTCAAAGAAACGTTTTCATTGATCTCGCACCTAACCTCACTTTTTTGTTTTCCGGTTCTCCCGAACGAACGGCTTCGAGTTTCGAGGAGCCAGAAGCTTAGCCTATTTCTGCCGTACTTCCTTACATACTCACAAAATTTGAGCTTTATCTGCCGCGTACTTCAGGAAAAAATAGGTTTCGAAATTTTGAGGTGGTAAGAAGAAGGTTTCATTGAATCAGAGACGATATCTTTGAAAGCAATGAAAATGGTTAATTGGTTTAAAGAAATGTTATTTCGAATCAATGTCACTACTTTTCATTGAGTTTGAGATCATTCAAAGAAAAGATAGTATTGAAATTCAAGTATTTCGTTTCATTGGCAAAGATTTCCGTGAATGAATGAAACTTTTTATCTCGGTGTGATTCCTTGATTTTCTCCATAAGGAAGATATTATTTAACTCGAGCAAGAAATGTAGTCTTGCATCAAAATAGAAATATCTCCCTGAACGCGCGTCGTAATTAACTGTATAAATTCAACGGCATCTCCAATCGTTCTTGTAAAATTTGGCAGAGCGCCGGTTACGTTACCCGAGCCCAATAAATTGGATTAATCGCTTTCACCCGGGGAAACAAGATGCTGATAGTCCGTACAACAGTATTCCGGAAAGAACGGCCGCCCTCGCTCGTCTCTACATCTTTAACGTCGACCCTTACACAAAGCTACAAAGCCGCGCGAAAACCCTCTGGCTTTTCGTAAGACGATGCCAGGCCAGAAGGAGTTTAATCCCGGTTGGAAAATTAACATTTAAATAAGTTGGCTTCTTTATCCCCAGCAGACTCATGGTGCGATATGCTTCAACTGTATACATTTCACAATACTTTCTCTGTCTCTCATTCTCCCTCTCTCTCTCTTTTTTAATCCAATGTTAAACTGCTTCGGTGGAAAAGCACGGAAATTTGTAAAACTGATCGAGGGCGGTGTGCGATTGAGTTATTTCGGGCCTGAATCCTCGAGCTGGACGTTTCTCTGAATTACGGGACTGAGGATGGAGAATTTAAAATGCAGTACAGAACGAGCCCGATAATTGCCGTCTGCCGGGTATATTATAGCTGAATCGTCGATATATAGCCACGAAAGCTCTGTGATGTCGTTTTTCATGCTATTGACCTGCTCTCGGTTGGCGCGACGATTTGTCAGGCCTTAGCCCCGTTCCGGCACATTGATTTTGCAGCCGAGCGTGTTATCTCGTATAGTATACGTATACGGTTTTAGGTACATACATTCACACTCGATGAACTCGTAAACGGTACTACCATTACCGATATTTCGAGCGGGCTTTTCATTCCAAATTACTCTCGCTATCTCCACTTACCTGCAAGGACAATTGTGCAAGGGAATATAGGCTCAACGAGAGCGCAGAATCGCTTCGCGATGCTCTTCACACCATTTCGTAAAGCTCTATACTGTTTGTTCGGGTTTCCTTGCACCCTCCGACTTGAACTGTGCGGTTGAAGAGACGCAACTGCCGAGTTTGAGATAAAGTTTTGTGGGTGACAGCCGAGACGACTGTAAACCTCCGTCTTTGCACCTTGCCATCGTACCTCTAGTTTATTTCCCCACTCATAAAACAGTTAGGAAGTTGTTAGACGACTGTGAGGAATCATGACATAGTGGAATCTAGAATTGCATTGCTTAATAACTTAAGTCTTTTAAATAATCGCAGAGTCGACAACAGACTTTAATTGAACGACTTATTCCCACTGAGAAACTCGCTGATGACGTCTAACACGAACCTTACAGTTCGGTGATTACAGGGAGAGAAAAAGTTCCCTTGATCCGGAAAAAGGGAATATTATATTTTTTTAAATGAAATGTTGGGTTTGAATTTCAAAGAGAACATTTAATTGCCTCTAAAGAAACATTTACTTGATGAGCATAATTAAGAAGATGTTTTCATTGATTCAAAGAGAATTTTTCATTATTTCAGCATGTTGAAAAATGATTCTTTATTTTAAGAAAAAATTTCTTTAATTCAATATTTTCAGTACACCGAGAGAAAAAGTTTCATTGATTCACGGAAATTTTTGCCAATGAAATGAAATACTTGAATTTCAATACTATCTTTTCTTTGAATGATCTCCAACTCAATGAAAAGTAGTGACATTGTTTCGAAGAAACATTTCTTTAAACCAATGAACCTTTTTCTTCGATTTCAAAGATGTCGTCTCTGATTCAATGAAATCTTCTTCTTACCAGCTCAAAATTTCGAAACCTATTTTTTCCTGAAGTACGCGGCAGACAAAGCTCAAATTTTGTGAGAATGTAAGGAAGCATGGCAGAAATAGGCTAAGCTTCTGGCTCCTCGAAACTCGAAGCCATTCGTTCGGGAGAACCGGAAAACCAAAAAGTGAGGTTAGGTGCGAGAGAGACAATGAAAACGTTTCATTGATGAAAAAAAGGGAATATTATATTTTTTTAAATTAAATGTTGGGTTTGAATTTCAAAGAGAACATTTAATTGCCTTTAAAGAAACATTTACTTGATGAGCATAATTAAGAAGATGTTTTCATTGATTCAAAGAGAATGTTTCATTATTTCAGCATGTTGAAAAATGATTCTTTGTTTTAAGGAAAAATTTCCTTAATTCAATATTTTCAGTACACCGAGAGAAAAAGTTTCATTGATTCACGGAAATCTTTGTCAATGAAATGAAATACTTGAATTTCAATACTATCTTTTCTTTGAATGATCTCAAACTCAATGAAAAGTAGTGACATTGTTTCGAAGAAACATTTCTTTAAACCAATGAACCTTTTTCATTGATTTCAAAGATGTCTCTGATTCAATGAAATCTTCTTCTTACCAGCTCAAAATTTCGAAACCTATTTTTTCCTGAAGTACGCGGCAGATAAAGCTCAAATTTTGTGAGTATGTAAGGAAGTACGGCAGAAATAGGCTAAGCTTCTGGCTCCTCGAAACTCGAAGCCGTTCGTTCGGGAGAACCGGAAAACAAAAAAGTGAGGTTAGGTGCGAGAGAGAGACAATGAAAACGTTTCATTGACGAAAAAAAGGGAATATTATATTTTTTTAAATTAAATGTTGGGTTTGAATTTCAAAGAGAAGATTTAATTGCCTCTAAAGAAACATTTACTTGATGAGCATAATTAAGAAGATGTTTTCATTGATTCAAAGAGAATGTTTCATTATTTCAGCATGTTGAAAAATGATTCTTTGTTTTAAGGAAAAATTTCCTTAATTCAATATTTTCAGTACACCGAGAGAAAAAGTTTCATTGATTCACGGAAATCTTTGTCAATGAAATGAAATACTTGAATTTCAATACTATCTTTTCTTTGAATGATCTCAAACTCAATGAAAAGTAGTGACATTGTTTCGAAGAAACATTTCTTTAAACCAATGAACCTTTTTCATTGATTTCAAAGATGTCTCTGATTCAATGAAATCTTCTTCTTACCAGCTCAAAATTTCGAAACCTATTTTTTCCTGAAGCACGCGGCAGATAAAGCTCAAATTTTGTGAGTATGTAAGGAAGTACGGCAGAAATAGGCTAAACTTCTGGCTCCTCGAAACTCGAAGCCATTCGTTCGGGAGAACTGGAAAACAAAAAAGTGAGGTTAGGTGCGAGAGAGAGATCAATGAAAACGTTTCTTTGAACCAATGAAAACGTCTCTTTAAAACAATATAACTGTTTCTTTATTATATGCTCACTAAATAAATCTTAATTTACAGGCAATGAAATGTTCTCTTTGACATTCAAATGCACTATTTCATTGAAATCAAAGAAATATTTCGTTGGAATCAATGAAAAAAAAATCAATCCACCCATTTCATTGGCGTCAATGAAATCTTTTCTCTCGGTGTATATTTAGTCGAATTTCTGATCATTCAAAGAAAATATAATATTAGCTTAAGTGTGTTATTTTATTGATTTGAAATAAATGTTTCATAGGTTGGGATTTTAAAGAAATTTCTTTGAATCAAGAAAACTTTTTCTCTTCGATGCCATCGAAAATATCTTTGCACGAGAAAACTTTTATTCCGGTCCATTACACGAACTGTTATTATCACAATCATCATGACAGTTAAATTAGGCGAAATAATGAGAAAAAAGACCTGGAAAAATAATATCGCTAATTTTTCAAGGAGCTACCGGGCGTATTTGCAAAACGTTCAAAAGGCATTCAAAATATTTGTACAATTAAAATAAAGCTCGCCCAAAACGTATTGTCAATTTTTTTAACGAATCCATTCTTTACGTTATGTAGTAAATTTTGATTAAAAAATATAGTTATTACACTTTAGATTTTTTTTCTTCTTTTTTTGCTCGAACTATTATTCCATTTTCGTTAGCCTGTGATGTAAATGTAAATTTTGTGCGACGAGTCTTTGACACCCACTTTCTCTTTAAAGAGACAAGCAGTGCCTCGGGAGTAGAGTTACGAAAATTGGTTGCGCTCACGTGACGTGCGACAAATTCCCTCAGCGCATAATCTCCTATTCGTCGTTAGCTACTCGCAAATTTTGGCATCACCTGAGGCTAGACAGTTTCTCTTAGGAATTCAAACTTATGAATAGGAGTAGGTAACATACAAAGGCTACGGTTTTCCATTCTCTATGGTATAACTACAGGAGTACACGACTCCTGAGATTTAGGACTGCGCAAACATTGTTAAAACATAAATTGTGCCAAAATTTGCGATTCAAAACTATCATTTTATAGATATATCATTTTCACCCGAATAACCATACCTTTATTAAAAAGTTAGTTGTAGCATGAATACAATTCATCATACACCGAGAGAAAAAGTTTCATTGATTCACGGAAATCTTTGCCAATGAAATGAAATACTTAAATTTCAATACTATCTTTTCTTTGAATGATCTCAAACTCAATGAAAAGTAGTGACATTGATTCGAAGAACCGTTTCTTTAAACCAATGAACCTTTTTCATTGATTTCAAAGATGTCGTCTCTGATTCAATGAAATCTTCTTCTTACCAGCTCAAAATTTCAAAACCTATTTTTTCCTGAAGTACGCGGCAGATAAAGCTCAAATTTTGTGAGTATGTAAGGAAGCATGGCAGAAATAGGCTAAGCTTCTGGCTCCTCGAAACTCGAAGCCGTTCGTTCGGGAGAACCGGAAAACAAAAAAGTGAGGTTAGGTGCGAGAGAGAGATCAATGAAAACGTTTCATTGATGAAAAAAAGGGAATATTATATTTTTTAAAATTAAATGTTGGGTTTGAATTTCAAAGGGAACATTTCATTGCCTCTAAAGAAACATTTACTTGATGAGCATAATTAAGAAGATGTTTTCATTGATTCAAAGAGAATGTTTCATTATTTCAGCATGTTGAAAAATGATTCTTTGTTTTAAGGAAAAATTTCCTTAATTCAATATTTTCAGTACACCGAGAGAAAAAGTTTCATTGATTCACGGAAATCTTTGCCAATGAAATGAAATACTTAAATTTCAATACTATCTTTTCTTTGAATGATCTCAAACTCAATGAAAAGTAGTGACATTGATTCGAAGAACCATTTCTTTAAACCAATGAACCTTTTTCATTGATTTCAAAGATGTCGTCTCTGATTCAATGAAATCTTCTTCTTACCAGCTCAAAATTTCAAAACCTATTTTTTCCTGAACTACGCGGCAGATAAAGCTCAAATTTTGTGAGTATGTAAGGAAGCATGGCAGAAATAGGCTAAGCTTCTGGCTCCTCGAAACTCGAAGCCGTTCGTTCGGGAGAACCGGAAAACAAAAAAGTGAGGTTAGGTGCGAGAGAGAGATCAATGAAAACGTTTCATTGATGAAAAAAAGGGAATATTATATTTTTTAAAATTAAATGTTGGGTTTGAATTTCAAAGAGAACATTTCATTGCCTCTAAAGAAACATTTACTTGATGAGCATAATTAACAAGATGTTTTCATTGATTCAAAGAGAATGTTTCATTATTTCAGCATGTTGAAAAATGATTCTTTGTTTTAAGGAAAAATTTCCTTAATTCAATATTTTCAGTACACCGAGAGAAAAAGTTTCATTGATTCACGGAAATCTTTGCCAATGAAATGAAATACTTAAATTTCAATACTATCTTTTCTTTGAATGATCTCAAACTCAATGAAAAGTAGTGACATTGATTCGAAGAACCGTTTCTTTAAACCAATGAACCTTTTTCATTGATTTCAAAGATGTCGTCTCTGATTCAATGAAATCTTCTTCTTACCAGCTTAAAATTTCAAAACCTATTTTTTCCTGAAGTACGCGGCAGATAAAGCTCAAATTTTGTGAGTATGTAAGGAAGCATGGCAGAAATAGGCTAAGCTTCTGGCTCCTCGAAACTCGAAGCCGTTCGTTCGGGAGAACCGGAAAACAAAAAAGTGAGGTTAGGTGCGAGAGAGAGATCAATGAAAACGTTTCATTGATGAAAAGAAGGGAATATTATATTTTTTAAAATTAAATGTTGGGTTTGAATTTCAAAGAGAACATTTCATTGCCTCTAAAGAAAAATTTACTTGATGAGCATAATTAAAAAGATGTTTTCATTGATTCAAAGAGAATGTTTCATTATTTCAGCATGTTGAAAAATGATTCTTTGTTTTAAGAAAAAATTTCCTTAATTCGATATTTTCAGTACACCGAGCGAAAAAGTTTCATTGATTCACGGAAATCTTTGCCAATGAAATGAAATACTTAAATTTCAATACTATCTTTTCTTTGAATGATCTCAAACTCAATGAAAAGTAGTGACATTGATTCGAAGAACCATTTCTTTAAACCAATGAACCTTTTTCATTGATTTCAAAGATGTCGTCTCTGATTCAATGAAATCTTCTTCTTACCAGCTCAAAATTTCAAAACCTATTTTTTCCTGAAGTACGCGGCAGATAAAGCTCAAATTTTGTGAGTATGTAAGGAAGCATGGCAGAAATAGGCTAAGCTTCTGGCTCCTCGAAACTCGAAGCCGTTCGTTCGGGAGAACCGGAAAACAAAAAAGTGAGGTTAGGTGCAAGAGAGAGATCAATGAAAACGTTCCTTTGAACCAATAAAAACGTCTCTTTAAAACAATATAACTGTTTCTTTATTATATGCTCACTAAATAAATCTTTATTTACAGACAATGAAATGTGCTCTTTGAAGTTCAAATGCACTATTTCATTGAAATCAATGAAACAAAACCAATCCGCCCATTTCTTTGGCGTCAATGAAATCTTTTCTCTCGGTGTACAATCATCTTAATCTTAATAGTAGAACGTCGATGATCCGAACTAATTGAGACCGACAACCGTTCGCATAATCGAAAAATCAGTTGATCAAACAGAAATCATTTGTGTATTCAGCGATAGTTATTTTTTTAAATACATTATTATAGATTTAGTCAATTAATACTAGTCTATTTTCTATTTTTTTGGAAAAAAAAATGGAGGATTTTCTTCTATTTTACAACAGAAGCACGTTTTTGCGATGACAAATGACAAAAGTTCTGATAAACTTAATGTTTGGATGAATCAAATCATCATTCGGTTGATTGACGTTCGAATAATCGACGTTCTACTGTAGTAACAAATTTTTCTTTGCCCTCTTTGCTTCAATTTGTTTTTGCTTATTATCTTGAGCATGACTTGTCAACGTAGATCCATTCATGTACATGAGTTGTGCACGAATCGGTAATTTAGAAATTAGCAGTATCTCGTCATTCGATGCCACGAGTCATTGGTTGGTCGTCTAGCACGCGATCGTTTCCTCGGGTCTCCGCAATTCGAAGCATGAACGTCACTCACTAACTAACGGTGAATAACTGCACATGCCTCGGCAGAGTTTGTCCGAGTTTCGTGCAACGAGCGATAACCTGGCTTCTATCGATGCATTTGTATGCAACCCTTGCGCATGCATCGACACAAATTTTCCTTGAAGAGAGAATCTGAGGAAGCATGAATCCAGACTCCATATCTTTGAAATTCCACACAGATTTGTTTTATGTACAGTTTTCACGCAGATTACAAGCATAATGCAAATACATTAAATAAAAAAGTATAAAATACTATGATTTAACACAAAATAATTATTTGCCAAATTAACTCGAACTTTTTTTTGACAATTGTATCAACGAAATTCATCAGAATTACAATTTAATTCTTTACTTTTATTCAATGCAAATACATTAAATAAAATGTATAAAATACTATGAGTTAAAACACAATAATTATTTGCCAAATTAACTCGAACTTTTTTGTCAATTGTATCTAATTCTTTACTTTTATTCAATGCAAATACATTAAATAAAATGTATAAAATACAATGAGTTAAAACACAATAATTATTTGCCAAATAAACTCGAACTTTTTTGTCAATTGTATCAACGAAATTCATCAGAATTACAATTTAATTCTTTACTTTTATTCAATGCAAATACATTAAATAAAATGTATAAAATACTATGATTTAACACAAAATAATTATTTGCCAAATTAACTCGAATTTTTTTTTTTACAATTCTATCAACGAAGTTCATCAGAATTACAATTTAATTCTTTACTTTTATTCAATGCAAATACATTAAATAAAATGTATAAAATACTATGATTGAACACAAAATAATTATTTGCCAAATAAACTCGAACTTTTTTTTCACAATTGTATCAACGAAATTCATCAGAATTACAATTTAATTCTTTACTTTTATTTAATGCAAATACATTAAATAAAGTGTATAAAATAGTATGAGTTAAAACACAATAATTATTTGCCAAATTAACGCGAACTTTTTTTTGACAATTGTATCAACGAAATTCATCAGAATTACAATTTAATTCTTTACTTTTATTTAATGCAAACACATTAAATAAAATGTATAAAGTACTATGAGTTAAAACACAATAATTATTTGCCAAATTAACTCGAACTTTTTTTTGACAATTGTATCAACGAAATTGTATCAACAATCTGATGAATTGAAATTCATAAGAATTACAATTTAATTCTTTACTTTTATTTAATGCAAATACATTAAATAAAATGTATAAAATACTATGAGTTAAAACACAATAATTATTTGCCAAATTAACTCGAACTTTTTTGTCAATTGTATCAACGAAATTCATAAGAATTACAATTTAATTCTTTACTCTTATTCAATGCAAATACATTAAATAAAATGTATAAAATACTATGAGTTAAAACACAATAATTATTTGCTAAATAAACTCGAACGTTTTTTTTGACAATTGTATCAACGAAATTCATCAGAATTACAATTTAATTCTTTACTTTTATTCAATGCAAATACATTAAATAAAATGTATAAAATACTATGAGTTAGAACACAATAATTATTTGCCAAATAAACTCGAACTTTTTTGTCAATTGTATCAACGAAATTCATAAGAATTACAATTTAATTCTTTACTTTTATTCAATGCAAACACATTAAATAAAATGTATAAAATACTATGAGTTAAAACAAAATAATTATTTGCCAAATTATCTCGAACGTTTTTGTCGATTGTATCGACAAAATTGATCAGAATTACGATTTGATTTTTGTAAATTTTGCGCGAAAGTAAAGAAAAAAATATAGATTGAACCGAGAAAGTTCTTGTTATAATTTTAAAAATGATTACATTTGAACAATTTTTCATTGAGTATTCAAAATTCAAAGTGATAAAATGCTTGTTATCAGCGTGAGAAAAATTTGTTTCGTAAAGTCGAGGGTTTATAAAATACGTTTTACTATTCATCTTGGAATGCACATGGAGTTCCTTTCACAGTGATTTCGTTGGTTTGTCTTGTTTGTCACACCCTGAATGTCCGCTTGAATCTTGCCGCAAAAACTACCCAACAAGAATTTCCAACTGTAACCTTTTTGAATTTGTTACAGTGCGTAGAACGCTGAAGAACGGTCTCTCGGAAGAGGAGAAGAAGCACATTGCCGCATACATCAAGGGCTACTAACTGTGATAATCTTGCCCAGATCTACTAGCGATAAAGGTAAACACAGAATTTTCGCGGCAGGAAAATTACAACAGCCGTAACCGCGTGATTAAACTCAACGCTAAAAAGAAACAATACTCCGCGACGCCAGAGAATGTCAATTAACGTATCCTTCCGTCTAATATCAAACTATTTAAATGGCTGATCTAAATGACTGGATGCCACGTGGCCTTAAGAGCGATTAAACAGATAATTTTTCGTCCAACGACGTCCTGAAATTACTGTTTTTAAAATATCCGACATTAGAGTAGGTTGAGTGGATCGAAACCCACTTAATCGTGTCAGTCGTCTTATTTTTTTTTTGTTTTTTTTTTTTAAACCTCGTCTCTTCTCTCGCTTTTAATGCGTAATTGTAAAGTGTAAAATTACGAGCCACGAGTTAATCGATTGCTTTCTGCTGGAATTCGTGATTTCATTCGAGACTATGTAATAAGCGAGAGATTAAGGACGGAGAATGTGGAGAGAAGAGACGAGATATGGGAATTTGCGGTGGAGGGCCCTCGCAAATTGTGTTCTAACGTCGTTGGCTTCGGTTCGTAGCTTCGAAATTCACAGGACGTCGAATTTATGGAAGATGTATATAGCTCGTTGGCTATCTAAAACGAGTATCGATAATTAATGTAACAGCTGTGCCCTCCCGAAGCAGAATAGTAGGTAATACGCGCTACCTATAGCTCCATTTCAATAATAGATAAACAAAACTAGTATTTTTCTACGCCAGCATCAACGTAGATTCGTGATTACGTGTCAAGCCAGAGATTTATCAATTCGTCCAGCCAGTCAACTAACTGCCTTATTGCAACGAGCCTCCAAATAATATACGGAAAATACAAAAACGATAAACTTGATATATCGCCTGGAGAGTTATTTGTATCAATAGCGAAGAAACCAAGTAAATCGAACTAAACTACTATGTACGTTTCTGTGAGAATGTTTAATGAAATAAAGAATGATGAATAAATATATATATAAATATATATATATATAGTACTCTATTTGTTGAGTGTACATTTACTTTCCTCTCCCTCGACTTTTCCTCTCAACTAGATATATATTGACGTGTCGAAAAATCGAAGTGGAAAAAGCAGTAAGAATAATAAAAGCAATAACATTGGCATGTTCTTCTCAATAATAGATAAATAAAACTAGTATTTTTATATGCCAGCATCCACAAAAATTCGTGAGTACCCGTTAAGCCTCTATTCAGTCAACTAACTTCCTTATTGTACGAACCTCCAAATAATATAAGGAAATACAAATATATAATCTTGATATATGGAGATTTTTTGGAGAGTTTTTGTATCAATAGCGAAGAAACTAAACTACTATATACGTTTCTGTGAGAATGTTTAATGAAATAAAAAATGATGAATAAATATGTATATAAATATATATTACTTTGCTCTTTGAGTGTACATTTACTTTCCTCTCCCTCGACTTTTCCTCTTAGCTGGATATTCATTGACGTGTCAAATAATCGAAGTGGAAAAAGCAGTAAGAATAATAAAAGCAATAACATTGGCACGCTCTTCTCAATAATAGATAAATAAAACTAGTATTTTTATACGTCAGCATCCACAAAAATTCGTGAGTACCCGTTAAGCCTCTATTCAGTCAACTAACTTCCTTATTGTACGAACCTCCAAATAATATAAGGAAATACAAATATATAATCTTGATATATTGCCTGGAGAGTTTTTGTATCAATAGCGAAGAAACTAAACTACTATATACATTTCTGTGAGAATGTTTAATGAAATAAAAAATGATGAATAAATATGTATGGGGCATTCCATACCGATTCGACCTGGGTCGGACCCTCGACCTCTCGGATTTGGTCGAAAATTTTTTATATGATTGGACCAACTCCAAAAAGTACTGGAGAATTTTTTCAGATTTTTTTCATTTATTTATTTTTTTTTTACGATTTTTTAAAGGTAACATATCGTTAGCCGAAATTTAAAAATCTGAAAAAATTCTCAAAAATTCTGCATGAAATAACAAAATTTTTGAGCCTAAAGCCAAAGTGGGCCGGTTTTTGCATCTATTTTTTTTCTATAAAAAACTATTCAAAAATTTAGAAACGAAAAAGGAAAAGTTATCAAATTTTTCTAAACTGCGAGTTGCATAAAATTACGAAAAAAAAAAAACATTCCTCGTGGAGCACAGGGTTGAGTCAGATAACAAAATTAGATTTGTTGTGCGGTAGAATCTAATTTGATTTTATTGTTTGTTCATCTCAGCTGCACTCGGTGAGCTTGAATTATTTTTGTATGCGAAGGTGCGATCGCTTTTTAAATTATCATCATTGACATCTGATATTATCAATGGACTCCTTTGATTGGCGCGGCTTATCAATTCTGATTCATGAGTATTTTTTTGGAAATAGGACAAAATATTCGATAAGAATGTTATATAATTCTAGAAATTGCTGTATTACAAATAATAAAAAAAACATGAAAATTGAAATTTTCACAGCACTTCCTCTTTTTTTTCCATAAACATTCTTCCGCAAGAAATTATATCGTTATTATTTGGCTTCCTCAGAGAGAAACTCTGTTTTGCGATTCCGGCCTGAATTAACAGTGAACATATTTTCTATGAATCGCATTTTTTTTTTACAAAAAGAAAGCAATATTTTAGAAAAATTTCATAACTTTTCCTCGTTCGTTTCTAAATTTTTTAATAGTTCTTTATAGAAAAAAAATAGAAGCAAAATCCGGCCCACTTTGGCTTTAGGCTCAAAAATTTTGTTATTTCATGCAGAATTTTTGAGAATGTTTTCAGATTTTTAAATTTGGGCTAACGATATGTGACCTTTAAAAAATCGTTAAAAATAAATAAATAAATGAAAAAAATCTGAAAAAAATTTCCAGTACTTTTTGGGGTTGGTCCAATCATTTAAAAAATTTTCGACCAAATCCGAGAGGTCGAGGGTCCGACCCAGGTCGAATCGGTATGGAATGCCCCGTATATAAATATATATTACTTTGCTCTTTGAGTGTACATTTACTTTTCTCTCCCTCGACTTTTCCTCTTAGCTGGATATTCATTGACGTGTCAAATAATCGAAATGGAAAAAGCAGTAAGAATAATAAAATTTATAACATTGACACGTTCTTCTCAATAATAGATAAATAAAACTAGTATTTTTATACGTCAGCATCTACAAAAATTCGTGAGTACCCGTCAAGCCATAGATTTAGCAATTTCTCTATTCAGTCAATTAACTTCCTTATTGTACGAACCTCCAAATAATATACGGAAATACAAATAGATAATCTTGATATATTGCCTGGAGACTTTTTGTATCAATAGCGAAGAAACTAAACTACTATATACGTTTCTGTGAGAATGTTTAATGAAACAAAAAATTATGAATAAATATGTATATAAATATATATTACTTTGCTCTTTGAGTGTACATTTACTTTTCTCTCCCTCGAATTTTCCTCTTAGCTGGATATTCATTGACGTGTCAAATAATCGAAATGGAAAAAGCAGTAAGAATAATAAAATTTATAACATTGACACATTCTTCTCAATAATAGATAAATAAAACTAGTATTTTTATACGTCAGCATGCACAAAAATTCGTGAGTTCCCGTCAAACCATAGATTTAGCCATTCCTCTATTCAGTCAACTAACTTCCTTATTGTACGAACCTCCAAATAATATACTGAAATACAAATAGATAATCTTGATATATTGCCTGGAGACTTTTTGTATCAATAGCGAAGAAACTAAACTACTATAAACGTTTCTGTGAGAATGCTTAATGAAATAAAAAATGATGAATAAATATATATTACTTCGCTCGTTGAGTGTACATTTATTTTCCTCTCCCTCGACTTTTTCTCTTAGCTGGATATTCATTGACGTGTCAAATAATCGAAGTGGAAAAAGCAGTAAGAATAATAAAATTTATAACATTGACACGTTCTTCTCAATAATAGATAAATAAAACTAGTATTTTTATACGCCAGCATCCACAAAAATTCATGATTACCTGTCAAGCCAGCGATTTATCAATTCGTCTAGCCAGTCAACTGACTGCCTTATTGTACGAACCTCCAAATAATATACGGAAATAGAAAGAGATAAACTTGATATATCGCCTGGAGAGTTATTTGTATCAATAGCGAAGAAACCGAGTAAATCGAACTGAACTACTATGTACGTTTCTGAGAGAATTTTTAATGAAATAAAGAATTATGAATATATATATATATAGTACTTTACCTGTTGAGTGTACATTTATTTTCCTCGGCCCGACTCTTTCTCCTAGTTGGATATTCATTGATGCGCCGAATAATCGAAGGGCAAAAAGAATGCAAGGAAAAAGCAGCAAAAGAATGACACGTTCATTATTAACAAACTGTGCTCAAGACACATGATTTATTATTAACCTTCGTCCAACTTTAACAACATACAATATAATGTAGTAATAAAACGTATCAGTTACGATAATAATGATAGCGACGGGAACGTCCTCTCCATTCACTTTTTCATTCACTTTCGTGTGTTTGTTATTTTTTTTATCGCGTTCTTTTTTTATTTTTCTAATTATTTTTGTTTTCTGACTCCGCAGAGTTTTTCCTCGTTAAGGTTTGTGGATATTGCCGTGGAAAGTTTGAACGAACGAACAGTTCCGGGACAACGTATAATAAATTGATCGGCGGAGACATACGTGGGGATATGATTGGAAAAAGTAACATCACTCCGGATGTTATTTTCTTTTTTCTTCGTCTTTTTTTTTTTTTAAACAATTTCGTACAAAATAAAAGAAAGAATCACTTTCACTTAGGAATGCGAGCGGCTCAGCAGTTCGTTTTTGTTTTGTTTTTTTTGTTTCTGTTTAAGTCCGTTGGGGTTGTGTGTTCTAAACGCTGTCTCACGCGTGACAATTTGATGAAAACTTCGCACTGTGGAAACTTGATGAGAGATCTCGCCAGGCATATTTAGTGCGACGTCAAACTCGCTTCATATTGTACACAATTTATCGTGGTTCTTCTCATTCGCATCATAAACTTCGTTTCCTCTTATCGGACCAACTTTACAAGCGCTTCAACCCTTAGAAGTGAAAGCTCTCGCAGGAAGGTCTCGAAAGAGGAGGAAAAGGGATGAACGGCGAGTAGTGGCGCAAGCTGAGAAAAGCCCCGATGGGAATGAGAATGGGTTGGCTTCTGGGCGTCCACGACCTCGACGAGACTCATCCGCGGCTGGAAGACGAAAGGCCACCAGCAGCTCACAATTCGTCGTGCTTTGGTCCGCTGAACTCGTCGTGAGAGATGAAGCCATTCTTGTCCGTGTCTTCATGCTGGAATATCTCCTCTACGAGTTTGTCGTGATCGGCGAGCATTTTCTTGACGTCCTCGCTCTCGCCACCGTTCGATTCTTCAGCCTCCAGCATCTGTTTCCTCAAGTATTCGCTGACCTGTCGTGAGAAAACCGAGAAACACAGAAACGAGATAAAATAAATGTCTATTTTTTTACACACCAATTTATTGTTAAACGTCATGCTCACATAAGTTTTTGTCAAAATAAAAATATAACGCTTCGTTCCTTCGATTCTAGACTCTTGGTTATGTGTATTGCCAATTTAATCCCTCAAGTACCGTAGACTTTAAATTGACAACGAATTTTTTATTTACAGAATCAAGTATTACAGAATTGAAACTCTGTACAACTTTGTTTCTTTGCATTTTTTAATTATAATCTTCTTCGTATTTTCGATCTTCTGCGCCATTCAACAAAAAATTGAGTATTTAATAATAAACGATACAATTTGTTGTGATAAATCGTTTGAAAAATCATGAAAATTGAATGAAGAGTGAAATAAATAATTTTTTCATTATATCATCATCGTGACAGTTTTTCGTGAATTATTTTTGATAAAATACAGTTACTAGAAAAAAATAATGGACATCGTAATGTATTAATGGAACAAATAAAGTAATAGGCCAAGTTTACAAGTAAATGAATACAGTTTCGGACACAACGACTTTTCTTGAATTATTCTACCATATTTTGATGGTACAAGTTCATAAATTTTGTTTATAAATAATTCAAATATCGTTACTGTTAAAAGACAGCGGTACATATTTTCGTCATTGGTACTTAAGGGACAAGCTTAACGCTGCACTGAATAATTCACACTTGAATCGAAAATTCGTGGTTGTTTAAAAATTCATTGGAAATGGCGTTGCGATTTGTCTTATCAAACTCGGACATTCCGGCGTTGCAATATTGACATATAAATTTCATATGAGGTTTTCGTGAGGATTAAACGGTGTCGCATTAAACTGTAGAAGTTTTAATGGTGAATTGCTGCAAATACTACCAGCACCAAGACGCCCCGAATAAAGGAATGAAAAGATATCTTGCCATTGTCCTCACCTCCTCGCGAGAAAGCATATTGTCTTTGTCAGCGTCGATTTCTTTGAATACATTGGCCGTTGGTGGCGAGTCACTGATGTTGATGAGTTCCACGTCAAAGAGTAGAGTCGCTCCTGAAATGATAAGTGGCCCTGTTAATAAGGAATAATAAGGAAGCGGAGGAAGTGAGTATCAACATAGATAGCCAAATGTATGGTGTAGGGATCGTAGATTAAACGTAAAAAAAAATGACAAGGATTTAAGTGCTCGTAAAACTTTAAACGCGTTTTTCTCGAAAGCACTTTTTTCAAACTAGGACGACGTATTACTTGAACACCGTTGCATGGATCGATTCGAAATTTTTATAGTAGCTTCGCAATTACATTCTCTATCAAAGTACCTAGCCGTTTTTTTATTTAGTGTAAACTTTTTTTTTAATGGACAATTTACTGCTTATCTTTTGGCAAAAAACGATTCATTTTTTCAAAAGCGCACCATTTCTACAAAATTTGATTTAAACAAAAATCCCTAGGTAGTTCCATAGGCAATTGTATATGGATTATAAAATTTGTTGGTTTTTTGCTCCAAGTCTTATACTTTACGAGAAAACCGTCTTCCCGTGAAGGTGTTTAAAAAAAAAAGACGATTTTCAAGATTTGCTCTGTCAACGCCATTTTGTGTCGAAATGATAATAAACAATTTTTTTTCCGTACTTCAATATGTGTTAAATAAACCCTCTGAAAATAAATGCTATTCCTTTTTTCGTATTCCTAAAATAAATCGTCAAAGTTAGTCAGACCTTCTTTTCTGCTGCTAGATTAGTGTTACCCTTTAATAAAGAAACTACCGAGCAATAAAAATAATAAAAGTATAATTAAAAAGAGAAAATATCAAAATTTCTGGGAGCTTCTGTACAAGAGACAATAAATCGGAGAATTTCGAGAGCTCCCCAACGAATCATCGGAATAGCCAGAAGCCGCAACGAATCGTCTAGTCTTTCTCTCAGTGGGCGAAGCCGAGACCATCCGCTGTCCAACCGACGGCACAACGACGACCACGAAATTCATCCACGTCGACGAGCGACCGATGAAACGACGAAACAGCCGAGCTGGACTGATTGCCCGAAACCCGATAAAAATCCAATACGTCCAGGACGTCGCCACGTGGGAGCTCTCTAGCTTCGTCCTTTTCTGGCTTCCTCCGGATTTCGTACAACGTACATCGCTACTATCTATATCTGAAGCTCTGTATCACTCCGCCCCTATGAGATAAATTTTAGCTCCACAATATTTTTACTAAATATAGTCTTTTTTATCTTGTATATTTATGCTAAAGAACTGTAAAAACCTTTGCTTGTCCATTTTTTTAAAGGTTTTTTTATGATTTTATTAGAGATGACAAAATATTATTGGGGCTTAGGACACGACCGCAATCGAAAACCTATTTTTTTTTAAACGAGTATCGATAAAATATAGCCTCGATTTTTGAGCGACATAAAAAATTGCTGGATTCTCGAGTTGTCCTTTATTTTTATTGGTCGTCTTTCTATTTTTAGTCAATAACGGTCTGATGAACCGATCAAGAGTTTCGTATGACAAAATTAAGTGACATCGCTGGTGAGAAAAATACGAAATGTCATATGTCAAAAATGAGTGATTGATTAGTAGATCTGTTTTGCTGTTTTTATAACTTCGCGGTCTCGTGATGTTTATATTCGATGTGTTCCATACATTGAAAAAAATCGAAATCGTTATCCACATGTTGACGTATGCTGTCAAACGTATATTAAAATAAGAAATATTATACGTCGGAATAGATTTATTGAATATGAAAATAATTTTATAGTCAAATTGGCAGATTAAAAAATCATAAGGATTATTCATCGTGTTGATTAAATATAATTGATTTTTGGGAGGAGAATAATCTCCTAATATGATTATGCGAATATAATATAACACTTTTCCAAATCAAAAGATTTATTTGAAAAATCAAATTTCGTTTTATGAAGACATTGATAGGTGAAGACAATTTTTTTACTTCGGTAAACAGTTGAAATTTTGGTGGAGCAAATTTATAAAATCATTCCTAATTTGCGTAGTAGTAGGTAAGGCAGTAACTGTATCAAGGGTTGAGAAACTGGGGCGCCCAAGTGTACACCTTGAGTCTACAAATTCCAATGCGCCAAAAGTCGTTGCTGCAATACGAGGCACTCTAAGTAAATGCTGATCAAGTTGTAGGAATGTGTGTTACAAGTCGACCTGAGCGCCTCGCGGAAGACGAGGTCAAGCGTTACGGAGAATATAATCGCGTGTGA
The DNA here is from genome assembly GCA_963970395.1 of Ephialtes manifestator. Classification (NCBI taxonomy): domain Eukaryota; kingdom Metazoa; phylum Arthropoda; class Insecta; order Hymenoptera; family Ichneumonidae; genus Ephialtes; species Ephialtes manifestator. Next base: position 25,077,868 of record OZ019981.1, on the reverse strand, counting down.
GTATCTCGACTTCTAACAGCATACAAATAGTTTAAAATCTAACAGGGAGAGTTATTGATTTTATGTCTCACGATGTAGGCACGAAAACAAGAAATATCGATGTCCTGTGAGTGGTAAATAATTTGAAACACAATTACAACTCACTGGCTAACGAATCGCGTTATTACATTATTATTACGTTACTACAACGAAAATTATTTGGACGGCATTTGGTCGATATAAACTTCATCAATTGGTCCAATATTATACCAAAAGCAAAAAATAAAAAATAAATTAGACCTAATAGAGATTCCTGGACGGTTCCGTAATTTTTTGAATGTAACCAGAGTTGTAAATCCCCATTAATTCATGAGATATAGTTTACAGTACAATTTGTTTTGTAATTATGATTTCATAATAGTAATACGTAGTGATTATAAAATAGAGTGTAAACATTTGAATAGCTGTAAAAAATACTAATTTTCGCTTTAATATTGCAAGAAATAGTGGAAAAAATGGAAGAAATAAGTAATGCATTACGTTCTTAATGCATTACTTATTTTTTTCCATTTTTTCAAAAGGATTACCGTGAATTTTTATTGAAAAATAATAATTTTTGCAGCCATTCCAAAGTTTAATCATCGTATTACAATCGCTACATGTTATTATTATAAAATCATAATTATAGAGCTGATTGTATCATCATCATTATTTCTATAAGTATTAGGCATTTACAATTCTGAGTGTAACGTTCCTCAATGATTTCGATGAAGAAACGTTGCGAATTTTATGCTATGACTACATCGTATTTGTTACAAATATCCATAAGTCTTTCCTATATTCCACATTAAATTAAATATTCACCTCCTGCATGGAGAAAAAATGTTTGGTTGTGACAACTACGTTTACAATTTGTTGTACAGAAGGTCTAAAAAATTAGTTGACCCAACTATATCGAATAGTAGCCTCAACTATTCACACGATTAATTCTTGCGGTTAGTAAGAGTAACCAATCCAATCGTTGGGACTACCATTCGAATTGTTGGCGCTACTATTTGAGTTGTAAAGGAAATAAAAGTCTCGTCGATTTCGACTCGTTAAAAACTTGTTTTTAAGTTCTTGGCATCGAGACGTTACCGCGTCTTTTGATAGAATAACCGATTGCACGAAAAAAAGTCTTGGTTGGAACTACCAAGTGCTATGGTTATATATGCGCCAGACAATTTATTGGTTAGACCAACCAAGTAATTTGTTAGGCTGCCAATTTCTTGGTTAGTCTAACCAAGTCACTTGGTTAGCTTGAGGAGTCTCTTGGTTGGTCTAACCAAGTCACTTGGTTAGCTTACCAAGTCTCTTGGTTAGTCTAACCAAGTCACTTGGTTAGCTTACCAAGTCTCTTGGTTGATCTAACCAAGTCTCTTGGTTGGACTAACCAAGTCACTTGGTTAGCTTACCAAGTCTCTTGGTTGGTCTAACCAAGTCACTTGGTTAGCTTACCAAGCCTCTTGGTTGGTCTAACCAAGTCACTTGGTTAGCTTACCAAGTCTCTTGGTTGGTTTAACCAAGTCACTTGGTTAGCTTACCAAGTCTCTTGGTTGGTCTAACCAAGTCACTTGTTTAGCTTACCAAGTCTCTTGGTTAGTCTAACCAAGTCACTTGGTTAGTCTAACCAAGTCACTTGGTTAGCTTACCAAGTCTCTTGGTTGGTATAACCAAGTCACTTGGTTGGTATAACCAAGTTACTTGGTTAGCTTACCAAGTCTCTTGGTTGGTCTAACCAAGAAATTGGTAGCCTATTTCTTGGTTGGTCTAACCAAGTCACTTGGTTAGCTTACCGAGTCTCTTGGTTGCTCTCACCAAGAAATTGGTCGGTCTAACCAATTAATTGTCTGGCGCATATATAACCATAGCACTTGGTTGTTTCAACCAAGCCTTTCTTTCCATGTGGTTGTGTCACCTCATTTTTTTAGTTATGGCCACTAAATTTTTTTTTCCATGTGGAATAACATTTCCAGCTTCACGATCACCGGATCCCAACTCAGTGGGAGATCGTCAGCTTCCTCTTCTCGCCGATTTGTATTAGCATCCAAATAGTTAAAAATCTAACCCGGAGAATTATTGATTTTATGTCCAGTGATATAGGCACGAAAACGAGAAATATCGATGTCCCGAGTGGTAAATTTGAAACACGAAGTAACGGCAGAGAAGAGAAGGGGCTTACAACAACCCACAGGCTAACGAACTGCGCCACGACGCCGCGCATTAATTATGGACAGTCCCGGCTGCGATTAAACGCCCGCTAATGAAATATGGTCCTTAATTATTCGGTGTTTGAACGAGTTGAAATTGATATCGGTCGTGTCGAACGCAGATCGGCTGGTTGCATGGTACACGCGAGGTACCAGAGAAACGACCAACGAGGTCATATACTATAACGGCATAGTTACATTATATACCAAACATCCAAAACGTAGCTTCGGCTTTTAGGGGAGGAAGAGATGATCGGTAACGGCAGGGAGTTCGATGAAACGTCACATGGAACCGACACGCTACAGTAGCAGATGGTTCTATGGAAATTGAACAAGGATCACCATTGCACCTTTCCGTTACGCAGCGGTTTTCACTGTTTCTGCAGTCTAGTATGGCTCAGCCGGTACATAGCGTAGCTCGGTAGCGTTGATGGCTCGAGCCTAGGGTAGAGGAGGTCATACCCCAACGTGACGTTCTCTCGCAGCATCCAGGGACACACACACGATGCGCCATTCAATTTAATGGTCACCGTTGCCATCGGCCACTCGCTTTATCGGAATTCTGTCCAATTGCATTTTTGACTTCGATTTTGTGCGTTCCCTAACTATTCCCTTTGTGAGCTCTTGCGTATTCGCTTGCACTCATGACTATCACGCTATGTCGAGAGTGTAGAATGGGTCTCCCGGGTAATTTGAAAAGTGATGACCTCTCAGGCTCATCGAGAGGTCCCGCGTGCTACCTGCATCCACTCTCTCTCTCTTCGCATCTACGTTCGTCGTTTTCGACTATATATTCGCGATGTGCCACTATCCCCTCTAATCCTGTACACCGGCAATTTCCGTGAAAGAGGAAGTGGGAGAGGACGAGAACCTGGGACAGGGTTCGATAGACGAGAACTCTGTCAATTGCCAGATCGACGATCGTTATCCGACCAACGGCCGCTAATTGCTTCGTTTCGATGCACTCATATCTGTAGCATCGTCTAGACTGGTGTGGCTATCACTTTTCAGACTGGAAATTTCATTTTGCTTGTAGGATACGACACTACGATTAGACCTATTGAATCAAATGCGTGCTTGTCTCAGCTCTGAAGAATATTTCTGCCGGAACTAGATCCTTACTTGTTGACTTCAAACACTGCTAATTCTTGATGTATCTATAGTATTCTGCATTTTTTTGTAGACTGAGAAAAAATTTCTTTCGATGCCTAATACCGCCGTTCAAATAAGTTCAAGCGAATCTTTCGTTAGCTAAATTATGAATTGACGCGGAAATTTCATTTTGCTTGTACGATACGACACTACGATTAGAACTATTGAATCAAATGCGTGCTTGTCTCAGCTCTGAAGAATATTTCTGCCGGAACTAGGTCCTTACTTGTTGCCTTTGAACACTGCTAATTCTTGATGTATCTATAGTAATCTGCATTTTTTTGTAGACTGAGAAAAAATTTCTTTGGATGCCTAATACCACCGTTCAAATAAGTTCAAACGAATCTTTCGTTAGCTAAATTATGAATTGACGCCGAAATTTCATTTTGCTTGTACGATACGACACTACGATTAGACCTATTGAATCAAACGCGTGCTTGTCTCAGCTCTGAAGAATATTTCTGCCGGAACTAGATCCTTACTTGTTGCCTTCGAACACTGCTAATTCTTGATGTATCTATAGTATGCTGAATTTTTTTGTAGACTGAGAAAAAATTTCATTCGATGCCTAATACCGCCGTTCAAATAACTTCAAACGAATCTTTCGTTAGCTAAATTATGAATTGACGTGCATTTTTTATCGAACCAAACGACAAATTTGTTTGAATGTATTTGAACGCCAGAATTCGGCATCTAAGCAAAATCTTTTTTCTGTACAATATTTTTTCAATGATTAGCTGTCTAGTTTTTAGTAAAAATGCAGTTTGAAGTTACACAACATTTGGTAGGATGTTCAATGATTAAATATCCATAAGTCTTTCCTATATTTCTACATTGAATTAAATATTCACCTCCAGGAATGACATTTCCAGCTCCACGATCACCGTATCCCAACTCAGGAGGAATTGTCAGCTTCCTCTTCTCGCCAACGCACATGTCAACGAGTCCTTGATCCCATCCCTTGATCACCTGACCCACACCCAGCTGGAAGGTAAATGGTTGATCCCTGTCCAAACTGTAACAAGAAAAAAAAGGAAACATTCATGAGCTTCTCGTCACTTGAGTGAAATGCAATTTAGAGATATATTGCAGCCAATATATTCGCCTCTCGGTGCATTGTATTAGAAATACTGGTGAGAAGCAATCACCCGATATATTGGATTTGCACTCGATTGCACGATAGTGTTTCAATGAGCCTCAGTATCGATTTAAGACAACGTTGCTCACGATATATTGAATGTCAGATTGTTTGATAGCAAACAACTATAGTATGTGTTCTCTAGAATTTTGAAGGTGTAGAAGTGTAGTTACTTTGATGCCAACATTCCAATGGGTAAAACACCATTGAAGTTCAAATCTGTAGGAAAACCTTCGCAGCCCTTTGACCTTTGAGAAGACTTTTCGCTGTTTTCAGGTTCTCGCATACAGAGATAATCATTTTGTGCTGCGTCAAAGGGAATAGAAAAAAACTGTATGCGCTAAATTTTCGAGAATTAATGATTTTCTGTAGTTAAGTATAAAAAATAAATGTCGAAAAATCGGTATGTTCGGAATCGCACAAATTGGAATTTATCGTAAAACGGATAAATTCCTTTCGCGAAAAATTTTTGCATTTCGTAGATTAAATATTTCTCTTTCGAATTCAAGACCAATGGTCTTCGTTGGGCAGAATCAGCGAACGAATCGTTACGTCTGCAATGTATATATACATTTTTTTTTCATTTTACGGAAGTTTCCAAATATTTCCTGATTGCTTTTTTTCATCAGGTATTCCAACGTGATGTGTGTACAATTCGTTGAATTCAACAGAATTAAAAAAGAAATGTATTGCATTTTTTTCAGCATACATAGTCTGAATACTGGAGATGATATTTCTGAAATGTGCAATTTTCCTGTACAGAATCAGCCAACAAATCGTTACGCCTGCAATATCTTTTTTTTTTTTTTTGGACTTCAGCGAGGTTTCCAAATATTTTCTGATTGCTTTTTTCCATCATATATTCCCACAATAATAAAAAAAATTATTGCATTTATTCACTATAAACACCCTGAATATTTCAAGTATTCTTCTGAATCTCAAGTATTTATTTAAAATATTCCGAAAATAATTGACGTGATATCTGTGAAATATGTTGAATTCAACAGAATTTTTGAAAAAAAATGTATTTTACAACATACACACGCTGAATATTTGAGATGATATGTCCGAAATGTGCAATTTACGATAATAAAAATATGCAACGAGAGAAAAGATTTCATTGACGCCAAAGAAATGGGTGGATTCATTTTTTTTCATTGATTTCAATGAAATAGTGCATTTGAATTTCATTGTCTGTAAATAAAGATTTACTTAGTGAGCATATAATAAAGAAACAGTTTTATTGTTTTAACGAGACGTTTTCATTGGTTCAAAGAAACGTTTTCATTGATCACTCTCTCGCACCTAACCTCACTTTTTTGTTTTCCGGTTCTCCCGAACAAACGGCTTCGAGTTTCGAGAAGCCAGAAGTTTAGCCTATTTCTGCCGTACTTCCTTACATACTCACAAAATTTGAGCTTTATCTGCCGCGTACTTCAGGAAAAAATAGGTTTCGAAATTTCGAGCTGGTAAGAAGAAGGTTTCATTGAATCAGAGACGATATCTTTGAAATCAATAAAAAAGGTTCATTGGTTTAAAGAAATGTTTCTTCGAAACAATGTCACTACTTTTCATTGAGTTGGAGATCATTCAAAGAAAAAATAGTATTGAAATTCAAGTATTTCATTTAATTGGCAAAGATTCCGTGAATCAATGAAACTTTTTCTCTCGGTCTGTACAAAAAACCTTACATGCATAGATCCTTTCTTACACCGAGAGAAAAGATTTCATTGACGCCAAAGAAATGGGTGGATTGATTTTTTTTTTCATTGATTTCAACGAAAAATTTCTTTGATTTCAATGAAATAGTGCATTTGAATTTCAAAGAGAACATTTCATTGCCTGTAAATTATGATTTACTTAGTGAGCATATAATAAAGAAACAGTTTTATTGTTTTAAAGAGACGTTTTCATTTGTTAAAAGAAACGTTTTCATTGATCACTCTCTCGCACCTAACCTCACTTTTTTGTTTTCCGGTTCTCCCGAACAAACGGCTTCGAATTTCGAGGAGCCAAAAGCTTAGCCTATTTCTGCCGTACTTCCTTACATACTCACAAAATTTGAGCTTTATCTGTCGCATACTTCAGGAAAAAATAGGTTTCGAAATTTCGAGCTGGTAAGATGAAGGTTTCATTGAATCCGAGACGATATCTTTGAAATCAATGAAAAAGGTTCATTGGTTTAAAGAAATGTTTCTTCGAAACAATGTCACTACTTTTCATTGAGTTGGAGATCATTCAAAGAAAAGATAGTATTGAAATTCAAGTATTTCATTTAATTGACAAAGATTTCCGTGAATCAATGAAACTTTGTCTCTCGGTGTGTACAAAATACCTTACATGCATAGATCCTTTCTTACACCGAGAGAAAAGATTTCATTGACGCCAAAGAAATGGGTGGATTGATTTTTTTTTTCATTGATTTCAACGAAAAATTTCTTTGATTTCAATGAAATAGTGCATTTGAATTTCAAAGAGAACATTTCATTACCTGTAAATTATGATTTACTTAGTGAGCATCTAATAAAGAAACAGTTTTATTTTTTTAAAGAGACGTTTTCATTTGTTCAAAGAAACGTTTTCATTGATCACTCTCTCGCACCTAACCTCACTTTTTTGTTTTCCGGTTCTCCCGAACGAACGGCTTCGAGTTTCGAGGAGCCAAAAGCTTAGCCTATTTCTGCCGTACTTCCTTACATACTCACAAAATTTGAGCTTTATCTGTCGCGTACTTCAGGAAAAAATAGGTTTCGAAATTTCGAGCTGGTAAGAAGAAGGTTTCATTGAATCAGAGACGATATCTTTGAAATCAATGAAAAAGGTTCATTGGTTTAAAGAAATATTTCTTCGAATCAATGTCTCTACTTTTCATTGAGTTGCAGATCATTCAAAGAAAAAATAGTATTGAAATTCAAGTATTTCATTTAATTGGCAAAGATTTCCGTGAATCAATGAAACTTTTTCTCTCGGTCTGTACAAAAAACCTTACATGCATAGATCCTTTCTTACACCGAGAGAAAAGATTTCATTGACGCCAAAGAAATGGGTGGATTGATTTTTTTTTCATTGATTTCAACGAAAAATTTCTTTGATTTCAATGAAATAGTACATTTGAATTTCAAAGAGAACATTTCATTGTCTATAAATAAAGATTTACTTAGTGAGCATATAATAAAGAAACAGTTTTATTGTTTTAACGAGACGTTTTCATTGGTTAAAAGAAACGTTTTCATTGATCACTCTCTCGCACCTAACCTCACTTTTTTGTTTTCCGGTTCTCCCGAACAAACGGCTTCGAATTTCGAGGAGCCAAAAGCTTAGCCTATTTCTGCCGTACTTCCTTACATACTCACAAAATTTGAGCTTTATCTGTCGCATACTTCAGGAAAAAATAGGTTTCGAAATTTCGAGGTGGTAAGAAGAAGGTTTCATTGAATCCGAGACGATATCTTTGAAATCAATGAAAAAGGTTCATTGGTTTAAAGAAATGTTTCTTCGAATCAATGTCTCTACTTGTCATTGAGTTGGAGATCATTCAAAGAAAAAATAGTATTGAAATTCAAGTATTTCATTTAATTGGCAGATTTCCGTGAATCAATGAAACTTTTTCTCTCGGTGTGTACAAATTACATGCATAGATCCTTTCTTATGGTAAGACTAAATCGACAAGGGTCAATTTGTGGGTGTTTGTTGGTAAACAGGGAAGGTGCATCAATAAGCGTAGAACGTCTGTGGTATCACGTTCATACGCATAAAGACGCATGACTGTAGTGTGGCTGTTTAATTATTTCATTAACAACTGGGAGTTTACGAGCGGTAACCCAGATCTCCCTTCCCTTCCAACCCGATGTCTCAGGCGTTTACTACCGCAAGGGTTCGTAACTCGGAGTTTACTGTCCAACCGGCAAGGACCGTATTTCAACATCCGGCTCGACCCAATGGCTCGGAAGGGTTACCAACACTAAGTTGCGCTGCATCACCCTCCAGCATCCAGCGGACTATCCAGCGGATTGCACAGAGCCTCGTATTTTACCGGAGAAGATACTCGAAGCTGTAGCTCAGCCGTTGGTGACTACATGTTTGCGGGCTTATCCAAAAAAAATTTCTACTGGGCTCGCTGAAACGAGAGATAAAGAAGGTTCCGCACGTTCGAGGCAAGTAGGTGACGTGCGCTGGATAAAGGCATCAACTCGCGCGTGAGCGAAACCCACCGTGAGTTTTTTCAGGCCGAAGGCAAAAAAAAAAAAGAAAAACAATTGCTTTTGGGACTGCTCCACGTGCGTGACAATAAAATATTGTCATATACAGCTTTGGTAGCTTAATGCTTCTACCAAACAAAGTGTGTCTTATCTCTGGAGTATATGCGTCGTTCCATACCAAGTGGGACATTCATTTACCATCAATTTTTCTGTAGTTTCTGTAGAAATTTTGAGAAAAACTGAACGGGTCTGTGTCAACGAAAAAAAAATATTATGACTTTATTTTGTCAACAAATTGTCGACATTTTTTATTACAATATATTTAAAAACTTACATTCTATACAGGAACAAATTTTTTTATATGATTTTGTACGAAGTGAAAAAAATGAAATAAAACGAAATCGTAATTAAATTTTGGGCAAACCATAGATGCTAAAATTCTGAAATAATTTGTGGATGTTCGTGATACTCTAAACAAATTTTGAAAAAATTGTGCACACTTTTTGCGAACATCGTAAATTTGGTATCGCGTATCAAAGTACACATTTTTCATGTGTCACATTTTATCCCTGTTCTCCTTCGTACTGCTGTGCCATTATGCCCCGTGTTGGCAACACCTCGATTCTACAGAACCCATCTCTACACAACCTCATTTCTACACGAGCATTTGTACACCAAATTTTACTACACGCAACAAATTTACACGATGAAAGTTTTACACGCCGCTAGCTCTACACGCAAAACTTGACACGCAATAGTTCAACACGAAAAAGTTCTACACCTTAAAACTTCTACACCATAAAAGTTTGACACTGCAAGAATTCAACACGCAAAAATTGTATACGCAGAAGTTGTACACACAAAAGTCCGACACTGCAAAAGTTCAACACGCCAAAGTTCTACACGGCGCATCTCTACACCGTCATAGTTCGACACAGCCTCATACCTACACATGCTCATCTCTACACGCGCCATATTTTTCCAATTTCAGTCGGTAACGCACCATATTTGAATAATTTCGGTCGGTAGCTGTTGAAATATGGCGCGTGTAGAGATGAGCATGTGTAGAGATGAGGCTGTGTCGAACTATGACGGTGTAGAGATGCACCGTGTAAAACTTTGCGATGTCGAACTCTGGCGTGTTGAACTTTTGCGGTGTCGGACTTTAGCGTGTACAATTTTTCCGTGTCGAACTCTTGCAGTGTCAATCTTTTACGGTGTAGAACTTTTTTGTGTCCAACTTTTTCGTGTTGAACTTTTGCGTGTCGAACTTTTGCAGTGTCGAACTACGGCGTGTCGAAATTCCGCGGTGTCGGACTTTTGCGAGTAGAGCTCGCGGCGTGGACAACTTTGGTCGTGCAAATTTGTCGCGTGTAGTAAAATTCGGTGTAGAAATGCTCGTGTAGAAATGAGGCTGTGTAGAATCGAGGTGCTGCTCCCGCGTTGACGTTGTGTCCCTGTTCCATCGTGCCCCGTAGTCATTTTGCCCCGTTCTCCTCTACATGTTATAGTTGAAACCCCTCTTCACTATCTGCCGAGTTCTATCAGCTCCAGAAGAGTGACACGAGCGTTATATCTAAGTTGAACTTTTGTACCTTGTCTCTGACGCAGAGGGATTTTAACGATTCAAAAGACCACCCTGCTCCACTTTGCTCTCTCTTTCTCTCTCGTTCTCTCTGCCGCTTAACGGAGGATACCATTTGTGTGGAGATAGCAAAGAAGAGACATATCGCCGGGGGCGAGGATCGATCTTCTCTTCAAGACACATGTGGGACCTCAACGATATTACGTGAAACGACACATCTGTGTGTACAAAGGCTCTCTCGAATCATAAATTTAGAAACAGACTATGTGCAATAGCTACTGAACGGTATTTTACTTGAGCATGGCTACTATATTATAAAATATTCAAAATACAAACAAAATTTTCCAAAAAATATCGAATGAAATATTCTTTTTTTTCCTCACTGAATAATTCAGTAGATATATATATTTTTTAAACTTTGCATTATTTACTTTTCCATATTGTGAATATAGCGGTTTTTAAATGGTACATTTATAAACAAAATAATATTTATAAAATAAATAAGTATTATTAAACCCAATTTCACAGTTGGCCTTGTAAATTGTATATAGAATTTATATACACTATAAATTTCCAATTCCATATATCGGACTATATATAATTTTTTAACCTGGGACCATACTGGTATAAATGGTATAATAAATGTGATAAATTATTTATTCGTTAAGCGTACTTTCGACTTGAACATATTAAATTTATGCACACCTAACGAAAATCGTGTTTCCTCTCATTCGTAAATGATATTCTCGAACGAAAAGGGACTTTGGTTGGTTTTAGATTAAACCGAGTTGGAGTATAAAATTCAATACGCGAGAGTGGAAAATTATTACCTTATTATTATCTTATTAGATTATCTCTTGTATTAATAGGAGCGAATTTTTTAATTTAATAATAAATCATGAAAAAGAGATTAGAACAGTTTTTTTTTGGCTTTTTATTAAAAATTCAGTGGCTTGCGCATATTTAAATTTCAAGTTCATTAATTGATTGACTATTTTATTGATAATGCCATTTCCACCTTGTTACTTTTCGCTTCCATACATGCATATTACATATATGCATATGTAATTTACCGTTTATTAGCTTAAAATATATTTATCCACAAATTTATCTGACATATAGAATTTTTCGTCGTTCTACACGGAGAAAAAACATTTCCTAACATAGTGACAGCAAACTTTATTTGTTGGCCTAGAAAATGTATCTGTTGACCTAACAAATAATTTTGCTGGCTTAGCAAATCTTTTTGCTGGTCTAGTTAATTTTTTGACAAGCCTAGCAAATAATTTTTGTTAGGTTAAGAATTAAGGCTTTGCTGTCACTATATTAGCAATTGATTTGTTGATGCAACTAAAGTTTTCTCTCCGTGTATATATCAAAAACATATTCAGAAGCATATATACAATTGATCATGATTATCGCCCTATCATGTTAGCCTTGTCACTGCCATCGTTAGAAAAAAGTAGAATCGTTTCCGATTTGGCTTTCTTGCACGATATTGTTCACGAAAATATCGATTCTCCAGCTCTTCGTTCTCTATTGCGATTCCGACAAAATGGTATAGCCACGAGATCCTCGAATCCCTTTGCAATCCCTCTTTATAGGGCTAATTATGCCAATTACAGTTGGCTCCCGCGCATGATGAGATTTTGCAACAGATTTTTCACTACACGGAAAAAAAGGCTTGGTTGGAACTACCGAGTGCTATGGTTATATATGCGCCAGACAATTAATTGGTTAGACCAACCAAGTAATTTGTTAGGTTACCAATTTTTTGGTTGGTCTAACCAAGTCCCTTGTTTGGTCTAACTAAGTCACTTGGTTGGTTTAACTAAGTCACTTGGTTGGTCTAACCAAGTCACTTGGTTAGCTTACCAAGTCACTTGGTTGGTCTAATCAAGTCACTTGGTTGGTCTAACTAAGTCACTTGGTTGGTCTAACCAAGTCACTTGGTTGATCTAACTAAGTCACTTGGTTGGTCTAACCAAGTCACTTGGTTGCTCTAACTAAGTCACTTGGTTAGCTTACCAAGTCACTTGGTTGGTCTAACTAAGTCACTTGGTTAGCTTACCAAGTCACTTGGTTGGTCTAACCAAGTCACTTGGTTGGTCTAACTAAGTCACTTGGTTGGTCTAACCAAGTCACTTGGTTGGTCTAACCAAGTCACTTGGTTGGTCTAACTAAGTCACTTGGTTACTCTAATCAAGAAATTGGTAGCCTAACCAAGAAATTGGTCGGTCTAACCAATTAATTGTCTGGCGCATATATAACCATAGCACTTGGTTATTTCAACCAAGCCTTTCTTTCCGTGTATGGCTAACATTTTCAACCTATCTCTAATTCGTTATAAGACTGTGATTGCTTCTCTTTTAACACGTTAGGGTCCTAAATCATAGTTAGCTTAAGTGGGTTCAACTATAAATTAACTATAAATTAACAATGCAAATTTATATATTTTATATATATATATTTTTTTAATTGCGCGATATGATACTTTTCTCGATAAATTAAACTCACCATTGTCTCTAATAATGTATGGTCACTAGGATCTGTCCTAGTGTCCCGAAATTGGGTTCGACCCGTTCATGGTTAATAAATAAATAAACAATTTTTCGCAGATATATTATCCGCACGTCAATTTTTCTTGTGTGTATTTCTGGCTCCAGAATTATCATCTATGACAAGAAATGTCGCAGCTCTATGTTAAATAACCAAATTATTTTTTTTAAGGATAGCCCACTAACGAGTGTCCATCGTAAAAACGTAGCGACAAAAATTGAAATATTAATTGACATTTAATGAGGTTTCATTCGACCCCAGAAATGAAAATCCATTATTAGCACCATTTCCTCCATCACGTATTTTTTTTTTCTCGTTAATCCCTCTCTATAAGCGTGGAAAAACATTGCAGTTCCAATAAAGAATAAATGGAGTGACCAATGTCATGGGATTTTCGATGGTTCGAGTTCGTAGACAAATTTGCATTCACACGGGAATAGCAAAGCAAATAAATAATCCGATTGAAAACGTGTTTTTTTTTCTCCATTCCCATTATCCTCCATTAAACCAGTGTAAATCCATCCGTAGTATTTTTGTTGTATCGAAGGACTCGAAAGCGGATCAGTAATATACCATATTTTGCTGATGAATAATGCGGCCACGGTAACTCTGATTGAACAATCGTGTCTGCTACTAAAATACACCTGTTATATCAACCAGCTTCCCGTGAATTATTCACAGCTTAGCCACTCTTGCGACACGCTCGATATCGGAAAATTTTCATATCGGTTTGCGAGATCGTAGTAGAAGACTTACTCCGCATGAAATAAAATTTCTTCTCAAGTATCACCGAGAGAAAAAGTTTTCTTAATTCCAAAGAAATCTCATTGGAATTTCGGCCTATGAAAAAAAATTTTTGTAGCCAATAAAATAATATATTTAAGTTAGTATTATAATTTCTTTGAATGATCTAAAATTCACTAAAATAATCGAGACATTGAATTAATTAAAATATATATTTAAAATTTATACTCAAAATAAGATATTTAAGTTAATATTATATTTTCTTTGAATTATATTAAATTCAATAAAATATAGAGCCATTGAATTAATGAAAATTTATATTTAAATTTTATACTCAAAATAATATATTGAAGTTAATATTTTTTCTTTGAATGATCGAAGATTCAATGAAATATCGTGAAATTGAATTAATGCAACATTTTCGTTAAATCAATTAAACGTTTTTCAATGATTTAAAATGAAACGTTTTTGAGAAAAAATATTTCATTAAAAGCAATGAAAAAATGTTCTTTTTACTTGTTTCTTTGGAATCAATGAAATATTTTTTCTTGGCGTAAAGGAAGCCGAATACTTGTTTCTTTTCGTAGTTGGCGTGTAGCCGCTTCTAGTTATTAATATTTGGAAGAAAGACATAAAAACGCAGAGAAAGTAAAGGAAACAACTCCGGAAACAATGGGACTGTCTAGGCCGCGTGGAGTTGGCACGCCTCGGCGCCAGGCATTTGCATATTTCACGACAGGTGAAACTAGCCGTCCCCCAACGAAATATAAATTCTCAGCGACGGAGGTAGGCGTGTGTACAGGAGGCATATGTCGGAAGTGCGCTCAGCTCGAGAATGTACCTCGCAACCAAGTCGAATGAGTAGTTAAGACCCATAGTGAAAAATAATAGAAAATTAAGGGTGCACAAAATCATTGATAACTAATCTGGTACAAAAATTCCCAGATCTGAAGAAAATAAATTTTAGAACTTTCACTTTGTTGTAGGGTAGAAGTACCGGTTGTGGCCACCCCTACACTTAAATACGTTTTTCGTGGCTATTTTAATTCTGTACCTGTATTTAATCATAATTTTTCATAACGTTGTGTATTTTGGAAACATCTATCGTCATTTTGACGTCCGTTCGGCTCCATTCCAAAAAGTGTTGTGTCAGTAATTAAACTATCATCAGCTGATTCATCAAATCGTCAACTCCTTACGGAATTCGACAAGATTTTGACGAAAGCTCTAGATACATATTCGGATTATATAGTTGGCGAATTGCATGCAGCTTTGCACATATCAATCTTAAGAGTCATCACTGCAAATGTTAATGTACTAAAAGTTTGAAATAAAGCTATATATTTATAAAAAATACGATGGCCACAACTGGTACATGGAATAAGCATGTTGCCCCGGATATGGCCATCATAATATAATCATTAATTTTTCGTTAATTATTACACAATCAATTCATAAATTCGTAAAGAAGAAACAAAAGAACGAAAAAACGCTAAGAAAAATATATCCTTAAAAATGTATAGTAAAAAAGAAGGTAAAGCGGTGGAACACCTTTCATGTTCAAGATTCCCATCATTATTCAATGCGAAAATCTACTTTCGGAAAGAACTCTGGTAAAAGTAAAAATAAAAGTGTAAAGAGTAAAACATTAATATAATGTATGACTATTTGTGACAAAGAAAGCTGCTACGAAAAAGTGCAAAACGAAGGAGACGAATGTCAAAAAAGGTTAGTTAGGTTCACAGATGGCATCTGTGCTTTAAAGACATTTTCGTGTAGAGGAATTGGATGCTTTCATAAGAATACGATTTTGATTTATTAAACACACCTTAAAAATGTTTCAAGTGCAATGAATATTCAGTTATTCTAGTTTTAAGCATGGCCAAAACCGGTACATTACTGTGGTCAAAACCGGTGCATAGGTGGCCAGAACTGGTGAAATGGCTATGCTCCTACTTTTTTCTATTTTCCAGTGTTTTCTCGATACATATGAAGATTTTAATGCTAGATATCTGAAATTATATTCTTCTCAGATCTGAAAAGTATGGGTCCAAAACAGTTTTATGATATTTGGTCCCAATCACAAGTACTTCAAAATGAGAAAATTCTTAAAGTGGCCACAACTGGTACTTCTACCCTATATAATTGGGTAGATTTCAAATATGATTTCAGCTTTACGATATTTTTTATTCGGATCTAGGGATTTTTTTAACAATGAGCCTTGATTACCAACAAAAAAAATAGAAAATTAGGGGTGCACGGAATTATTGATAATAAATCTGGTACAAAAATCACCAGATCTGAAGAAAATAAATTTTAGAACTTTCACTTTGTTGTAGGGTAGAAGTACCGGTTGTGGCCACCCCTACACTTAAATACGTTTTTCGTGGCTATTTTAATTCTGTACCTGTATTTAATCATAATTTTTCATAACGTTGTGTATTTTGGAAACATTTATCGTCATTTTGACGTCCGTTCGTCTCCATTACAAAAAGTACTGTGTGAGTAATTAAAGTATCATCAGCTGATTCATCAAATCGTCAACTCCTTACGGAATTCGACAAGATTTTGACGAAAGCTCTAGATACATATTCGGATTATATAGTTGGCGAATTGCATGCAGCTTTGCACATATCAATCTTAAGAGTCATCACTGCAAATGTTGATGTACTAAAAGTTTGAAATAAAGCTATATATTTATAAAAAATACGATGGCCACAACTGGTACATGGAATAAGCATGTTGCCCCGGATATGGCCATCATAATATAATCATTAATTTTTCGTTAATTATTACACAACCAATTCATAAATTCGTAAAGAAGAAACAAAAAAACGAAAAAACGCTAAGAAAAATATATCCTTAGAAATGTATAGTAAAAAAGAAGGTAAAGCGGTGGAACACCTTTCATGTTGAAGATTCCCATCATTATTCAATGCGAAAATCTACTTTCGGAAAGAACTCTGGTAAAAGTAAAAATAAAAGTGTAAAGAGTAAAACATTAATATAATGTATGACTATTTGTGACAAAGAAAGCTGCTACGAAAAAGTGCAAAACGAAGGAGACGAATGTCAAAAAAGGTTAGTTAGGTTCACAGATGGCATCTGTGCTTTAAAGACATTTTCGTGTAGAGGAATTGGATGCTTTCATAAGAATACGATTTTGATTTATTAAACAGACCTTAAAAAATGTTTCAAGTGCAATGAATATTGAGTTATTCTAGTTTTAAGCATGGCCAAAACCGGTACATTACTATGGTCAAAACCGGTGCATAGGTGGCCAGAACTGGTGAAATGGCTATGCTCCTACTTTTTTCTATTTTCCAGTGTTTTTCGATACATATGAAGATTTTAATGCTAGATATCTGAAATTATATTCTTCTCAGATCTGAAAAGTATGGGTCCAAAACAGTTTTATGATATTTGGTCCCAATCACAAGTACTTGAAAATGAGAAAATTCTTAAAGTGGCCACAACTGGTACTTCTACCCTATATAATTGGGTAGATTTCAAATATGATTTCAGCTTTACGATATTTTTTATTCGGATCTAGGGATTTTTTAACAATGAGCCTTGTTTACCAATTAAAAAATAGAAAATTAGGGGTTCGCGGAAATATTGATAATAAATCTGGTACAAAAATCCCCAGATTTGAAGAAAATAAATTGTAGAACTTTCATTTTGTTATATATAATATTTCAAATATGATTTTAGCTCTACGATATTTTGTATTTCGATGTAGGGACTTTTTTTACAATGAGCCTTGTTTACCAATAAAAAAATAGAAAAATAATAGAAAATTAGGAGTGCGCGGAATTATTGATAATAAATCTTGTACAAAACTTTCCAGATCTGAAGGTAATAAATTCTAGAATTTTTGTTCTGTTGTATATAATATTTTGAATATTATTTTGGCTCTATGATATTTTATATTCGGTTCTAGGGATTTTTTAAACAATGAAGCTTGATTACCAAAAAAAAAAAAAAATAGAAAATTAGGGGTGTACAGAATTATTGACAATAAATCTCGTACAAAAAACTCCAAATCTGATGATAATAAATTGTAGAACTTTCATTTTATTGTATATAATATTTCAAATATTATTTCAGCTCTACGATATTTAATATTCCTATCTAGAGATTTTTTTGCCAATGAGCCTTGTTTATCAATAAAAAATAAAGTCCGCATTTCGTCGAAAAATCGAATCTTCTTAATGACTTACTATATGTATATATATATATATACCGGATGATGCTCTTTGCAGAGTATGTCAGGCCGAGAGAATATTCTTTGACTCGTAAAAGCAGGAGATGAGATGAATAATTACAGTCGTTAGAAGTGAAGCGCACAATAGGCGAGTCTCTTGCGGAAGAAAAGAGAAACATTGTTGAAAGTAATAAAAAGAAAGGAGAAAAAAGAAAACGAAGAGAGAGAGAGAAGAGAAAAATGAATTACAAAAAAGAAAATGTAAAGAAAGTCGGAAAATTTCGTTGAAATTTTGCAGCCTTTCGCCAGAGCGCCCTGGTGGGCTATTACCGGCGGGTCCTGCAGGAAGCTCGTTAACATATCAAAGAACGGAGGGCGATATTTAAATTTATTCCTGGGGCAAAAGCCTTGCGAGTATCGGTGGAGAGTGCGCGATAGGTATATCATCCAACCTACGTAGTTATTCACCTTATATAGTGCTGAGAGAGCCACGGTGCGGCTCTTTGGCCTCTTCGCCGTTCTCCCGTATGAGCAGCAGCGGAAGATATACATATAGTTATGCGCGAGAGGCTACTACAGATCCTCTTCCATATATAGGTAATTCCATACCAATTATACCATTAATTTGCCATCACGCCAATTTTTCTATATTTTGTAAACATATTAATCGAAATTCTGTGAAATTTAAAAAAAAATCGCAATGAAAAAAAAAAATTTTATTTATTTTTTATTTATTTGTTTATTTATTTATTAATTTTGATAGGAAGATCGCTTTTAAAAAACAAAATATGGTGGTACAAACATTTTTCAAATCAGTGATATACATATAGTTATCCGCGAGAGGCTACTACAGATCCTCTTCCATATATAGGTAATTCTATACCAATTATACCATTAATTTGCCATCACGACAATTTTTCTATATTTTATAAACATATTAATCGAAATTCTGTGAAATTGTGAGAAAAATCGCAATGAAAAAAAAATATATATATTTATTTTTTATTTATTTGTTTATTTATTTATTAATTTTGATAGGAAGATCGCTTTTAAAAAACAAAATATGGTCGTACAGACATTTTTCAAATCAGTGATATAATACATAAAAATTCAATAAGCAAAAGTGTAAAAAGAAAAAAAAATTTCGAAGACTTTGGCTTATTATTATTACTTTATTTAGTCAGAAAATGGTGGAAATTTTTTTCCGCGTCTATAGAAATTTTTTTATTAAAAAGTACATTCAAAAACTTAAATTTTTTGTATGATCGGTAATTTTGAATATACAGCGAATTGAAAAAAAAAAGAACAAAATCGAAATTCTGTGAAATTTTGAGAAAAAACGGAACGAAAAAAAAATATTTTATTTATTTTTTATTTATTTATTTATTTCAACGGGAAGATCGCTTTTCATAATATAAAAGATAAAAAACAAAATATGGTGGTACAAACATTTTTCAAATCAGTGATATAATACCTAAAAATTCAATAAGCAAAAGTGTAAAAAAAAACATTTTTTCGCAGACTTTTATTATTATTACTTTATTTTGTCAAAAAATGGTTGAAATTTTTTTTGCGCGTCTATAGAAAATTTTAAATTAAAAAGTACATTCAAAACCTTAAATTTTGTATAGAAACATATTTTTTGTATGATCGGTAATTTTGAATATACAGAGAATTGAAAAAAAAAAAAAAAAAAAAAATCGTTATTAATTTTTGGGCAAACTGTAAGTGCTAAAATTCTGAAATAATTTGTGGATGTTTGTGAGAGTCTAAACAACTTTGGAAAAAATTATGAAGGCTTTTTGCAACCATCTTGAAGTTGGGTCGAACAATTGGTATGGAATGACCCATATATTCGCAAAGGGGTTGCGCTTCAATGTGCGACGCTCTCTCTCTCTCTCTTGTGGTGGTCGCTGAGGCCAAGACTCGGGCGATGGTCCCCTACGAGATCCCACGATATACAACCATGAGCTTTAACCTTTTCATAAAGGCCCGCGCGAACCATTTTCCTTCGCGAAACTCATTTTACTTGGAATCTCTCTCTTCCTTCTGTATGGGATGTCTTATCCGAGCTAAGCTTGCCATTGTCCGGCTACCGTTTTGCCGTAGCACCGATGCCTCGGGACCTTCGAGCTTCTCTGTTAAAGCCTCTTCGGAAGAGGAATAAAAACGCCCGGCGGCTTTCACCGGCCCGTTTAATCGATATCGGTTATGGGTCACGGGACTTATGTACTAAGGTATGTCAACAATTTATGAAAACGCAATAAACAGGTCTTACAGAAAAAAAAATAAAATGTGACTTCACGGAGAAAACGATTTTGCTAGGTTAGCAAATCTTTTGTTAAAATCAGTGTTGTAAGTCCCTATTACTTTACGATATAAAGTTAACAGAACAGTTTGTCTTGCAATTACGAATTTGTCATAATAAACTGTAGCGATTATAAAATAAAAATGTGAACTTTTGAATAGCTTTAAGAAAAATAGTATTTTTTATTAAATTTTGGGAGAAATTGTGAAAATAATGGACAACATTAATTTAGTAATGTAGTAACACTATTTCTCCATTTTTTAAATAAGATTATGATGAAATTTTATGGGGAATTAATATTTTTTGCATCTATTTAAAAGTTTATGCATCATATTATAATCACTGCAAATTATTATTATAAAAAACATAATTACAAAGCCAATGTTGTTTAAAAAATAATTAGGGTTTTACAACTCTGGTTAAAATGGTGATGACATTACGTTATTTGCTAGCCTAACTCGAAAATCAGCTGATTTTGCAAATCTTTTTGCTAATTGTAAGACAGCAAAAAAAAATGGACAACCACTGTCCTCCATTAGTTTACCAATGTATTAACACTATTTCTCTATTTTTTCAATAAGATTATGATGAAATTTTATGGGGATTTAATATTTTGTGCCTCTATTAAAAAATTTACCTATCATATTATAATCACTGCAAATTATTATTATAAAAACATAATTACAAAGCGAATTTTGTTTAAAAAATAATTAGAATTTTACAACTCTGGTTAAAATGGTGATAAAATTACGTTATTTGCTAGCCTAACTCGAAAATCAGGTGATCTTACAAATCTTTTTGCTAATTGTAAAACAGCAAAAAAACGTATACAAATATTTGCTGGTTCAACAAAAACATTTTCTCTGTATTTCATTGTTGAGTGTAATTGAAAATAATTTACCGCGGCTTGTTATTAAAATAATGATTGTTGTATTAATAGGAGCGAATTTTTAAATTTAGTAGTAAATAATGAAACGAGATGAGAATTGTTATTTTTTGGCTTTTCTTAAGAAATCAGTGGCTTGAGTATACTTAAATTTCAAGTTGATTAAGGGAAGGGAGTCAGGTAAAAAAAATTGTTCTTGGAAATTCAATATCATCCAAATCCTATTACATATAAAAATGCCTAATGCACTATATTGTTAGTGCTCGATGAAAGAATTTTTTACTATCGTCTGACTTGCATATGCTTTTAAATATTATCTTAAGCAAAGATCTTAGGTTTTCCATTCTGCGAATGATTCAGATCAAACTACTAGGCAGATTGGAATGGTTGACGTCTCATTTTGTTCTTCATGAACAGATACACCGGCTAAATGGAGCAAATGTTAATAAAATGTAATATTTTTTAAGTAACATAATTATTAATAAATAAATTTTATGCTATTTTCTAAATCAGTGATTAACTTTGCTTTCAGAATGAAAAAAAATAGTTTGCTCCATTTAGCCGGTGTATCTTTTCACGAAGAAGAAAATGAGACGTCAATGATTCCAATCTGCCTAGCAGTTTGATCTGAATCATGCGCAGAATGGAAAACCTAAGAACTTTGCTTAAGATAATATTGAAAAGCATATGCAAGTCAGACGATAGTAAAAAATTCTTTCATCGAGCACCAACAATATAGTGCATTGGGCATTTTTATATGTAATAGGATTTGGATGATATTGAATTTCCAAAATCAATTTTTTTGACCTGACTCCCTCCCCTTAATTGATGACTATTTTATTGATAAAGAGTAAGGTAATATCTGCCGATTTGCTTTTCGCTTCTGTACATGTATATTACATATATATATGCGTATGTACGTTACAGCTTGAGGTCGCGGAGGCCAAAACTCGGCGATGGTCATCCACGAAAGCCCACAATATACAACCATGAGCTTTAACCTTTTCATAAAGGCCCACGAAACTCATTTTACTTGGAATCTCTACCTTCTGTATGGGATATCTTATCCGAGCTAAGCTTACCATTGTCCGGTTACGGTTCTGGCGACCCGCGCAAAAAAAAAGTATAAAAACATTATTAGAACAGTATAAAATGGAAAGTATGAGAAGTATGTTGGATTGGACTAAATAATACTGAAATTATTATACTGACATCAAGCTTAAATTATACTCAATTATATATTTTTATATTAAATTACATTATTGTATTTATTATATTTTTATATTAATTCTACTATATATATATATATTTTTTTAGCGCCAAAAAGTTCTATGTCGAATATAATGTGTATATATTTATATTTCTATGTGGGAGTCTCTTCGAAAAAAAAAATATATATATATAGTATGTAATTAATATAAAAATATAAAAAATACAATAATGTAATTTAATATAAAAATATATAATTGAGTATAATTTATGGAATTACTAAATATATTAAATTACATTATTGTATTTTTAATATTTTTATATTAATTATATACTATATATATATATATTGTTTTTAGCGCCAAAAAATTCTATGTCGAAAATATTGTGTATATATTTATATTTCCATGTGGGAGTCTCTTCGAAAAAGGAATAAAAATGTCCGGTGGCTTTCACTGTCCCGTTTAATCGATATCGGTTATGGGTCAACGAGACTTAAGTACTTAAGTACGTCAACAATTTATGAAAAAGCAATAAACAGGTCTTATAGAAAAAGAAAAAAATGTGGCTTTCATTGTTGAGTGTAATTAAAAATAATTTACCGCGGCTTCTTATTAAAAGATGACTGGCTATATCTAATTTAAGGGGTGCATCGATGAACTTAATACAATATCCTCGTAATTTCATTAAAGCACTTTTGTAATTTTCATAAGCAAACCACTCTGTTTGTTAGGAAGCCATCGATTAATTAATTGCAACATCGCTGGAGAGTGAGAGACTAAATTTTAAGTCTTATTTTGCCTGCAACGGCAAAATACTGCAAAAATTGATAAAACATCGAAAAATAATAATAAAAATAGCCCAAGGCAAGAAAAAGAAGGAAATACGCGTATTTGATGGATTTTTATAAGACACGTAAAGAAAGTTTGATGTTCCCATTTCGGACTTGATATCGTGAAATAGTTGTATGGTATACACTGCGTTCTATGATAGTATTGTGTATGTCAAGGTATCCAAAGTTTGATACATTTCATAAAATTTATCCAATTTATTAATTTCAGGGAAACACTCTTATAATTTTCATAAGCAAACCACTTTTTTTGTTAAGAATCCATTGATTAATTAATTGCAGAATTCCTGGAAATTGAGAGACAAATTTTGATGTCTTATTTTGTCTGCGATGAGAATTTTTTAAATTAAATTTCATGAAAGTACTTTTATAATTTTCATAAGCAAACCACTCGTTTTGTTAGGAATTCATCGATTAATTAATTGCAGAATCACTGGAATTTGAGAGACAAATTTTGATGTCTTATTTTGTCTGCGATGAGAATTTTTTACATTAAATTTCATGAAAGTACTTTTATAATTTTCATAAGCAAACCACTCGTTTTGTTAGAAATCCATTGATTAATTAATTGCAGAATCACTGGAAATTGAGAGACTAATTTTGATGTCTAATTTTGTCTGCAATTTATTAATGTCAGAAAAACACTCTTATAATTTTCATAAGCAAACCACTTTTGATTAGGAATCCATTGATTAATTAATCGCAGAATTCCTGGAAATTGAAATCCAAATTTTGATGTCTTATTTTGTCTGCGATGAGAATTTTTTAAATTAAATTTCACGAAAGTACTTTTATAATTTTCATAAGCAAACCACTCGTTTTATTAGGAATCCATTGATTAATTAATTGTAGAATCATTGGAAATTGAGAGACTAATTTTGATGTTTTATTTTGTCTGCGATGAGAATTTTTTTAGTTAAATTTCATGAAAGCACTTTTATAATTTCAGGAATCCATCGATTAATTAATTGCAGCATCGCTGGAGAATAGGAGATTAAATTTCATATCTTATTTTGTCTGCAATGGAAATTTTTTTTCGTTGTATTGAAAAATTGATAAAACATCGATGCCAAAGGGCTATTGGCTGGGAAGAAAAAGAAGGAAATACGCGTATTTGATGAATCTTTATAGGAAGCGTAAAGAAAGTTTGACGTTCCCATTTCGGACTTGATATCGTGAAACAGTTGTATGGTATACACTGCATTCTATGATAGTATTGTGTATATCAAGTTATCTAAACTTTGACACATTTCATAAAATTTATCCAATTTATTAATTTCAGGAAAACACTCTTATAATTTTCATAAGCAAACCACTTTTTTTTTTGTTAAGAATCCATTGATTAATTAATTGCAGAATTCCTGGAAATTGAGAGACAAATTTTCATGTCTTATTTTGTCTGCGATGAGAATTTTTTTAATTAAATTTCATGAAACTACTTTTATAATTTTCATAAGCAAATCACTCGTTTTGTTAGAAATCCATTGATTAATTAATTGCAGAATCACTGGAAATTGAGAGACTAATTTTGATGTCTTATTTTGTCTGCGATGAGAATTTTTTTAGTTGAATTTCATGAAAGTACTTTTATAATTTCAGGAATCCATTGATTAATTAATTGCAGCATCGCTGGAGAATAAGAGATTAAATTTCATATTTTATTTTGTCTGCAATGGAATTTTTTTTGCGTTGTATTGAAAAATTGATAAAACATCGATGCCAAAGGGCTATTGGCTGGGAAGAAAAAGAAGGAAATACGCGTATTTGATGAATCTTTATAGGAAGCGTAAAGAAAGTTTGACGTTCCCATTTCGGACTTGATATCGTGAAACAGTTGTATGGTATACACTGCATTCTATGATAGTATTGTGTATATCAAGTTATCTAAACTTTGACACATTTCATAAAATTTATCCAATTTATTAATTTCAGGAAAACACTCTTATAATTTTCATAAGCAAATCACTTTTTTTGTTAAAAATCCATTGATTAATTAATTGCAGAATTCCTGGAAATTGAAATCCAAATTTTGATGTCTTATTTTGTTTGCGATGAGAATTTTTTACATTAAATTTCATGAAAGTACTTTTATAATTTTCATAAGCAAACCACTCGTTTTGTTACGAATTCATTGATTAATTAATCGCAGAATTCCTGAAAATTGAGAGACAAATTTTGATGTCTTATTCTGTCTGCGATGAGAATTTTTTAAATTAAATTTCATGAAAGTACTTTTATAATTTTCATAAGCAAACCGCTCGTTTTATTAGGAATCCATTGATTAATTAATTGTAGAATCATTGGAAATTAAGAGACTAATTTTGATGTCTTATTTTGTCTGCGATGAGAATTTTTTTAGTTAAATTTCATGAAAGCACTTTTATAATTTCAGGAATCCATCGATTAATTAATTGCAGCATCGCTGAAGAGTGAAAGATTAAATATCATATCTTTTTTTGTCTGCAATGGAATTTTTTTGCGTTGTATTGAAAAATTGATAAAACATCGATGCCAAAGGGCTATTGGCTGGGAAGAAAAAGAAGGAAATACGCGTATTTGATGAATCTTTATAGGAAGCGTAAAGAAAGTTTGACGTTCCCATTTCGGACTTGATATCGTGAAACAGTTGTATGGTATACACTGCATTCTATGATAGTATTGTGTATTTCAAGTTATCCAGAGTTTTACACAGCTGTTGCGTTCGAGTCAACGTAACTATCGGCTATTGTAGCTCCTGTATCCACCACCCGTAAAATGCTTTATCGCTCTCTCGAGTGACGCGAAACTGTATATATATATGTTCGATATATGACGTGTGCTGTTAACGTCCAACAGAAACGTATACATATATTCAGCTGTATCTTTAAGCTGTTTGGTCATATTACGAGATGAGACGCAAGGAATTTACTGGTACGTCGGTGGCTCAAGCTATTCGAATGGAGCTAGGAAAACGACAACTGGCACGGTCATGAAACTATCTTAGTATCGAGTAACTCGAGTACGAAAACTCGTAAGTTTTGTTTTATCGTTGAAACGTAAAACGATCTTCAGCATCCCGTTCCACGATACGTAATGATTTGGGGAAAAAAAAGTCTAACGACACTTGTCCCTCGAAATAACAGCCTGTAATGATCTCGTTTATTGGTACTACTGTTAGTAATTAAATATACTTGAAAAAGTCTCGGCTTTTATCTAATCTTGTTTATTTATTTCGTATTACAATAAATTTCAAAGTATTATATTAAGGATTTCCGATAAACTTTTATTTTATTTTTTATTTTTAAGAAGTAGTTTTTATTAATAAACAACCGATTTAGAAAAAGTATTAATTATTTAGGTAAATTATGTTGACGATTTCCGATAAACTTTTATTTTATTTTTTATTTTTAAGAAGTAGTTTTTTTAATTAAGGAACCGATTTATAAAACGTATTAATTATTTAATTAAATTAAATTGACGATTTCCAATAAACTTTTATTTTATTTTTTATTTTTGAGAAGTAGTTTTTTTTATTAAAGAACCGATTTATAAAACGTATTAATTATTTACTTAAATTATATTGACGATTTCCGATAAACTTTTATTTTTTTTTTTAATTTAAAGTATTTTTTTAAATTAAAGAACCGATTTCTAAAACGTATTAATTATTTAATTAAATTATATTGACGATTTCCGATATACTTTTATTTTTTTTTTAATTTTAAGAAGTAGTTTTTTTTTATTAAAGAACCGATTTATAAAACGTATTAATTATTTAATTAAATTATATTGACCATTTCCGATAAACTTTTATTTTATTTTTTATTTTTAAGAAGTAGTTTTTTTATTAAAGAACCGATTTATAAAACGTATTAATTATTTAATTAAATTATATTGACGATTTCCGGTAAACTTTTATTTTATTTTTTATTTTTAAGAAGTAGTTTTTTTATTAAAGAACCGATTTATAAAACGTATTAATTATTTAATTAAATTATACTGACGATTTCCGATAAACTTTTGTTTTATTTTTTATTTTTAACAAGTAGTTTTTTTGTTATTAAAGAACCGATTTATAAAACGTATTAATTATTTAATTAAATTATATTGACGATTTCCGGTAAACTTTCATTTTATTTTTATTTTTAAGAAGTAGTTTTTTTATTAAAGAACCAATTTATAAAACGTATTAATTATTTACTTAAATTATATTGACGATTTCCGAAAAACTTTTATTTTATCTTTTATTTTTAAAAGTAGTTTTTTTAAATTAAAGAACCGATTTATAGAACGTATTAATTATTTAATTAAACACGGGCTACGAATTAAATTTATTTGAACTCGGCAAGCGAATGAACTCAGCTTGAGTATTAAAGCGAGCATAACACTGTATATAAATATTACCTGAAATTTAATGCACCGGTAATAGGAATTTCTATGCATAAACTAGTATGGTAAATTTTATATATGTAAGGGTGATATAAAATAAATCTGCAGTATAATAAAAATGTTATTAATGTCGTGTTTGATATAAAAGTATTTAAATTTCATACCATCGACTTAATACTTTAAGAAAAACGTCACTCTTTTTAAATCATCATAAAAAAAATTTTAACCGATAGTTTCTGAGGTAGAATATATTACTTGAGAAAGATAGTCAAGTCCAAAATTCGATATCTTAAAATAACAAAAATTTAGGTTGGATTTTCCGACTGGAATTTGGATTTGTGAATTCTTAAATTGGATATTAACTTAAATAAAAATTAAATAAAAATGAAAATAAAAATCAAAGTAAAATTAAAATTAAATAAAAATGAAAATAAAAATCAAAGTAAAATTAAAATTAAATAAAAATGAAAATAAAAATCAAAGTAAAATTAAAATTAAATAAAAATGAAAATAAAAATCAAAGTAAAATTAAAATTAAATAAAAATGAAAATAAAAATCAAAGTAAAATTAAAATTAAATAAAAATGAAAATAAAAATCAAAGTAAAATTAAAATTAAATAAAAATGAAAATAAAAATCAAAGTAAAATTAAAATTAAATAAAAATGAAAATAAAAATCAAAGTAAAATTAAAATTAAATAAAAATGAAAATAAAAATCAAAGTAAAATTAAAATTAAATAAAAATGAAAATAAAAATCAAAGTAAAATTAAAATTAAATAAAAATTAAAATCAAAACTAAAATTAAAATTAAAATTAAAATTAAAATTAAATAAAAATAAAAATAAAAATTAAATAAAAAATTTAACTAAAATTAGTATTAACTTAATACTTTCTTAAACAGATTTTTAGATTGTTATTTATATTCATTAGTTGTTGGATAAAACTATTATTTAACAAGTAGTTTTTTTTATTAAGTAAGCCAAATTATTTTGATAGACAGATTGAAGAGTTTCAACGAACCGAATCATACAACTTATTAATTTAAAAAAAAAAGAAAAATATATCTGTCGTAACATAAATATTTTTCATCAGTTAAGTGCATATTTTCCTGTCGTACAAACCGGACGACTAGGGGTTAAGCTTTAATAATCATAGTCGCCTTATTACGAAGAAAAAAAAAATAACACTGCTTTACAAAAAAATACTTTTCCCCTCATTTAAGTGAGTCCAGCGGTAAGGGATTAAAAAAGGCGCGGAGGCACTCGAAAAGAAAAGAAATAAAGCTGGACTACTAAATGGCAGTCCCTTTGCTCTTATCGCAAAGAAGCTCTTACACGGTTTCGCTTTATATATATGCATCTCCGGCTTCCGAAATCCCCTGCGGTCCAAAGCAAGCTCTTCAGCAGCAGCAGCAGCAGCAGCAGTAAGAGGTTTCTTGGTAAGCACGTTGATGCTCGTTGTAAATTTCTAGTACTAAAGCATATACAAGGCTAGGTGGCTTAATGTAGATTTAGATAGCCCGAGGCACCAGGACTGCATGCACGGCTTTTAAGTCTTAGAGACTTTGGCTAATTAATTTATAGACACAGAGTTTCTATACCAACGCATCGTTGTGTCTCTGGTGGCAACTCGCAGATTACGTGTTGCGGTTGTTTCGAACTCCAGCGACATGGAGACACTTCGAGAAAGTGTTGTCACAGAGCCACCCACAAAAAAAACATCCAGTTAACGTGACAAAATTCATAAATTTAAGTAATCTTTAATGGTATTAAGGGGAGGGAGTCAGGTAAAAAAAATTGATTTTGGAAATTCAATATGATCCAAATCCTATTGCATATAAAAATGCCCAATGCACTATATTGTTAGTACTCGATGAAAGGATTTTTTACTGTCGTCTGACTTGCGTATGCTTTTAAATATTATCTTAAGCAAAGTTCTTAGGTTTTCCATTCTGCGCATGATTCAGATCAAACTACTAGGCAGATTGGAATGGTTGACGTCTCATTTTCTTCTTCATGAAAAGATACACCGGCTAAATGAAGCAAACTATTTTTTTTTCATTCTGAAAGCAAAGTTAATCACTGATTTAGAAAATAGCATAAAATTTATTTGTTAATAATTATGTCACTTCAAAAATATTACCTTTTATTAACATTTGCTCCATTTAGCCGGTGTATCGTTTCATGAAGAAGAATATGAGACATCAACCATTCCAATCTGCCTAATAGTTTGATCTGAATCATGCGTAGAATCGAAAACCTAAGAATTTTGCTTAAGATAATATTGAAAAGCATATGCAAGTCAGACGACAGTAAAAAATCTTTTCATTTGGACTACAATTATTCATCTGAATAAACTCTCATAAAAAAACGGTAACTGAAGAAAAATTCTATTTGTCGGTACTAAATTTTTTACTTGACCGAAAAAAGAAAAAAAATGTAGGTAAATTTACGAATTTACGAAGTAAAATTATCTCAATGCAGAACATATTTATTTTGCTTTAATTATTGTAGTAATAAAATAATACTATCAATATTATTGCATAATGGCCCTTCGTAAAAGATAGTCCTATGATTAAGGGGAGGGAGTCAGGTCAAAAAAATTGATTTTGTAAATTCAATATCATCCAAATCTTATTGCATATAAAAATGCCCAATGCACTATCTTGTTGGTGCTCGATGAAAGGATTTTTTACTGTCGTCTGACTTGCATATGCTTTTAAATATTATCTTAAGCAAAGTTCTTAGGTTTTCCATTCTGTGCATGATTCAGATCAAACTACTAGGCAGATTGGAATGGTTGACGTCTCATTTTCTTCTTCATGAAAAGATACACCGGCTAAATGGAGCAAACTATTTTTTTTTCATTCTGAAAGCAAAGTTAATCACTGATTTAGAAAATAGCATAAAATTTATTTGTTAATAATTATGTCACTTCAAAAATATTACCTTTTATTAACATTTGCTCCATTTAGCCGGTGTATCGTTTCATGAAGAAGAAAATGAGACATCAACCATTCCAATCTGCCTAGTAGTTTGATCTGAATCATGCGCAGGATGGAAAACCTAAGAACTTTGCTTAAGATAATATTGAAAAGCATATGCAAGTCAGACGACAGTAAAAAATCTTTTCATCGAGTACCAACAATATAGTGCTTTGGGCAGTTTTATATGCAATAGGATTTGGATGATATTGAATTTCCAAAATCAATTTTTTTATCTGATTCCCTCTCCTTAACTAAAATTTCGTATTAAACATATATATATTTCATTGAAACGTGCAATTTTTTTTTATTTGGACTACAATTATTCATCTGAATAAACTCTCATAAAACAACGGTAACTGAATAAAAATTCTATTTGTCGGTACTAAATTCTTTACTTGACCAGAAAAACAAAAAAATTTAGGTAAATTTACGAATTTACGAAGTAAAATTATCTCAATATAGTACATATTTATTTTGCTTTAATTATAGTAGTAATAGAATAATACTATCAATATTATTGCAAAATGGCCCTTCGTAAAAGATAGTCCTATGATTAATTATCAATTTCCACATTTCTTTATACCGAACATCATAAAAAAAAATTATTCAAATCAAAAACATATTTATTTCACGTCAATTACTCAACTGAAATCAGAGTTGTAAATGCCTAATACTTATAGAAATAATGATGATGATACGGTCAGCTCTATAATTATAATTTTATAATAATAACATGTAGCGATTGTAATACGATGATTAAACTTTGGAATGGCTGCAAAAATTATTATTTTTCAATATAAATTCACGGTAATCATTTTGAAAAAAATGGAAAAAAAAAAAGTAATGCATTGCTTATTTCTTCCATTTTGTCCACTATTTCTTGCAATATTAAACCGAAAATTAGTATTTTTTTCAGCTAATCAAATGTTTACACTCTATTTTATAATCACTACATATTATTATTATGAAATCATAATTACAAAACAAATTGTACTGTAAGCTATATCTCATGAATTAAAGGGGATTTACAACTCTGACTGAAACAAAATAATTTACTTAAAATAAATACATTGATATTAGACAGGCATGGAAATAAAAAAATGTATTAACGTTAACTGGAATTTAGTTCGATCTAGTGGATCTTTTTTCTGGTTGTGCTTTCACAGAACTATCTCATCAAATCATCTAGTATTTTATTTGAGTACCGACTATATTGCAACGCTCAAGTATAGATATAGTGACGGCTAAAAAAAAAAGAAGTGCAGTGTTTTATGCATGTTTTATTAGCGAAGAGATCCGAGAAGTGGAGAAATGGTGGACGATCGATGTTCGGGAAAATAGTTCGCCGCACACTTCCGTGACATTGTTTGAACTAGGGAGGAAAGGGGGTGGAAGGAGAAACGAGGTGCCGAGGGTACAAGCAGCAGCAGCAGTTACTGCTGCTATCCCTGGAAGTTGGTATAGCAGAGGCACAGCCATGTTAGGATTTCCCATGCGGGGCGTACGTTACGTTACGTTACGTTACGTTACGGTGCACCATGAAATATGCAGCAACGCTATCTGCTCCGAGGCCACAACGTTTGGAGGGGGACCACCACTACTGGCAGTTGCGCCAGTAATGTTCTTCACCTCCGCTCTTCTTGCTCCTCGCCCCTTCATCCCTGTTTCACCTGCAGTTCTCACTACTTCGTACTTTTGGGGGGGGTGGGGGTGGGAGAGACCACCAAAGTGACCACTAGCTATGTCATGTCTCAACCCAACCCTACACCTGACACCCTCGGGGACTTCCTTTCGCGACAATCGAATTTTTTCCAATATTACATAGTCTACGTACATTACGCAACCTGCATAAAAAATATACGTTGTATTTATTGTCAGATAAAAGCAGTATAAATATTGTCCTAAACATTGTATTTAATAGTTCTTGAAATTGTGCAGATGGTAGTTGTGGAATAATGTAATAAATTATTTCACAATATTTTTATTAAAATATTACATAAAT
This sequence comes from Ephialtes manifestator, assembly GCA_963970395.1. NCBI lineage: Eukaryota > Metazoa > Arthropoda > Insecta > Hymenoptera > Ichneumonidae > Ephialtes > Ephialtes manifestator. The sequence goes on along the minus strand of OZ019981.1, from coordinate 25,045,445 downwards.
TATAAAATTATAAAAGCACAAAATTATAAAATTATAAAATTATAAAATTATAAAATTATAAAATTATAAAATTATAAAATTATAAAATTATAAAATTATAAAATTATAAAATTATAAAATTATAAAAATATAAAATTATAAAATTATAAAATTATAAAATTATAAAATTATAAAATTATAAAATTATAAAATTATAAAATTATAAAATTATAAAATTATAAAATTATAAAATTATAAAATTATAAAATTATAAGATTATAAAATTATAAAATTATAAAATTATAAAATTATAAAATTATAAAATTATAAAATTATAAAATTATAAAATTATAAAATTATAAAATTATAAAATTATAAAATTATAAAATTATAAAATTATAAAATTATAAAATTATAAAATTATAAAATTATAAAATTATAAAATTATAAAATTATAAAATTATAAAATTATAAAATTATAAAATTATAAAATTATAAAATTATAAAATTATAAAATTATAAAATTATAAAATTATAAAATTATAAAATTATAAAATTATAAAATTATAAAATTATAAAATTATAAAATTATAAAATTATAAAATTATAAAATTATAAAATTATAAAATTATAAAATTATAAAATTATAAAATTATAAAATTATAAAATTATAAAATTATAAAATTATAAAATTATAAAATTATAAAATTATAAAATTATAAAATTATAAAATTATAAAATTATAAAATTATAAAATTATAAAATTATAAAATTATAAAATTATAAAATTATAAAATTATAAAATTATAAAATTATAAAATTATAAAACTATAAAATTATAAAATTATAAAATTATAAAATTATAAAATTATAAAATTATAAAATTATAAAATTATAAAATTATAAAATTATAAAATTATAAGTGGCGATACTTGAGTCCGAAATATTCAGTATAGAGACAAAAATTATCGACAAATATTTAAAAAAAAAGTTCAACGATACTTTTTTCCTTGTTAAATTTGCCAAAAATATTTGATGAAAGGAGTCATTGATTTAAAAAACGATTTTCAAATTATTGTTTCATAATAATAGTACTTTTAATGGTTTTGTATTAAGCGACACGGATTTTTCATTATTCCGAATTAATTTCCTATGCCAGAATTTAATGTGACTTCTATGCTTGAAATGAATAAGGAATTCTTATACTAATTGGATTAAACATTCAATTTAGGAGCTGCGAAATATGAGCGCACATTATTGCAATACATTACATTATTTAATCATTAAATACTGACTGTTAAGAACTGACCTTAAGAATATCTCAATTCAACCCTCCATCTCACACTCTCTGAGACTTCCTTTTGCGACAATCGAATTTTTCCCGATCCTAGATAGTCTACGTACATTACGCAACCTGCATAAAAATGAGCTGAGAACCCGACTTCTGATCTGTCATTCTATCGGTGTAACGTACAAAAGGCCAGTGCTGACTATATAGTTTTTTTTTTTTTTTTTTTTTTACCGACGACTTGACTCCAGCTCGTGCATACATGAGTACGATAGGCCATTTATAATTAGGTCGATGGAGTATGAAGTAGAAGAAAATTTTGCAGTTTTTTTCAACTCGATTATATCAGAAACAAAAATTATGTTTAAATTGACAAAAAACACTTTTAGCAGACTTGAATATTATACATAATTAATATTAGGTTTTTTTTCCTGCTGTATGAGTGAAGTATAATAAAATAGACTCAGAAATGTACGTAGCTAATTTTGGTTAAAGTTGAAAATATGAATTTTGTCGTGAAGACGACCCAATAAATTATGAAAACAATCTCTATTTTTCTTGCGTTTATCTGATCGATGCAAATAGGAGGTAATGTATTTACGCTATTAAAAAAAAGTGAGATAAATGTCCACCTTTTTTTACCAGAATAAATGGTAAGCGCTGTATTTGCAGTAGTTCAATATTGAAGGTTTTCACTGAATTTTGTCGTAGGGAGGTTTGGCGTAAACTTTTAATGTTTGACAGACGTGAAAAAAACAGTATGTGAACCGAATGTCAGTTGAAGAAATAAAAAAAACATGTTGTTCCAACGAAGCATTTATTTGAAAACTCGTGACCACGGATTTCAGTTAAATCAACGAATATATATTCTCAGCGTACTATATTTTTCATAAATATTGATTTTCCTGATACAACAGAATTCAATGGTTTGCAAATAGAAATGGTAAACGAAAGTTGTTCCAAGCACTATCGGCAATAGTTGACACAAAACAGATAAAAATCTTACAATTTTTTTTGCACATTTACGCGGTCCTGAAAATTTTATTCTTCAGCTGATATATTAAATTTAATATACGAGTGTAGTAAAATTATAAATTTGCGTATTAAATTTCCTAATTTTAAATAAAATTTATTTGAACCAAGCGAAATTCCATGAATTCCAAATAAATCTGAAATACGATAAATTTCAAATAGATCTGAAACTTGATTCATTTCTCTGGGTGAAAGGGATAAAAATCGATTTGAAAATTGTCGAGATATTTTTCATTGGTGTTCCTGCACCGAAATTCCTTCAGGAAGGACACCGGAAGGTCCGCAGAATATATTCTTGCTTTCCGGGCCGTAACGTAGTTTCGCCCTCTATAAACGTCGTCTAACTATAGATATCTACAGTACCAAATGTAATTTACACACCGCGCGTGACTGCGCTTAATCCAGACACGGGGTTCCACACAATTTACCCATTAAATTCTGTTTGTACGGTGAATATTTTCGATCGATGCCGTGCTATAAGTAACCGTCAGTAAAGATAGCGGAGGCGAAGTGTATATAAAGAGTACAGAAAATGTTGAGTACGCGGTCAAGTATCGTGAAGATCGAAAGTTTGATAACCCGAAGCGAGAATTTATGAGAGCGCGGAAGAAAAGACGAGAGGTTGAAAAAGAGAAGAATCGTATATAACTTATTTTCGTTTATTTATTTCGTATTCCATAAATTTCAAATATTTACTATTATCGATATTCTTTGAATCTCTTCAATTTTTAACAACAATTTTTTATTTGTAACATAAATATTTTTGGTTTTAATAAACGTAACGCTCATGACAAAAAAAATTCTAGTGATTCCAGCGGTAAGTGATTAAAAAAGCGCGGAGGCACTCGAAAAGGTGAATATCAAGAGGCGCGGTAACGTCTCGACGCTAAGAACGTAAAAAGAATTGGCGCGAAGCTACTGGACTTGAGAATTTCAAAAGCGAAAGTTTAGATGATTATAACTCGCAAACTAAGCTGCAGAATGGATTTCCAATGACACGTCTATAATATAATTCCGATATAAGCTTTCGATTGCGCCTATTCGCGATCCGATCGGTTCTGCCGAACCTGAGATCTCGTCATTCCTCCTGTCAATTTATCCGATTTCAGTTAAAAAGAGATTTAGTGCGACGCTGTAGACGGTAAACCGAGGTGTCGTCTGCTATCAACCTCATATAAGGCTCGCATGTAATTCTCGAGGTTCATTTAACAGTGAGCATAATTTTTATTGAATACTCGTGCACATACAATTATAATAATTGTAAAAAAGAATTTAAAATACGGTGAATGTTTTCGATCGTTTCTGTGTATTATAAAGAGTACAGAAAATATTAAGTACGCGGTCAAGTATCGTGAAGATCGAAAGTTTGATAACCCGAAGGGAGAATTTATGAGAGCGGGGAAGAAAAGACGAGGGGTTGAAAAAGAGAAGAATCGTATATAACTTATTTTCGTTTATTTATTTCGTATTCCATAAATTTCAAATATTTACTATTATCGATATTCTTTGAATCCCCTCAATTTTTAACAACAATTTTTTATTTGTAACATAAATATTTTTGGCTTTAATAAACATGACGCTCATGACCAAAAAAAAATACTAGTGATTCCAGCGGTAAGTGATTAAAAAAGCGCGGAGGCACTCGAAAAGGTGAATATCAAGAGGCGCGGTAACGTCTCGGCGCTAAGAACGTAAAAAGAATTGGCGCGAAGCTACTGGACTTGAGAATTTCAAAAGTGAAACTTTGGATGATTATAACTCGCAAACTAAGCTGCAGAATGGATTTCCAATGACACGTCTACAATATAATTCCGACATAAGCTTTCGATTGCGCCTATTCTGGACCCGATCGGTTCTGACGAACCTGAGATCTTGTCATTCCTCCTATCAATTTATCCGATTTCAGTTAAAAAGAGATTCAGTGTGAAGCTGTAGACGGTAAACCGAGGTGTCGTCTGCTATCAGCCTCATATAAGGCTCGCATGTAATTCTCGACATTCATTTAACAGTGAGCATAATTTTTATTGAATACTCGTGCACATACAATTATAATAACTGTAAAAAAGAATTTAAAATACGGTGAATATTTTCGATCGTTGCTGTGTATTATAAAGAGTACAGAAAATATTAAGTATGCGGTCAAGTATCGTGAAGATCGAAAGTTTGATAACCCGAAGGGAGAATTTATGAGAGCGGGGAAGAAAAGACGAGGGGTTGAAAAAGAGAAGAATCGTATATAACCTATTTTCGTTTATTTATTTCGTATTCCATAAATTTCAAATATTTACTATTATCGATATTCTTTGAATCACTTCAATTTTTAACAACAATTTTTTATTTGTAACATAAATATTTTTGGCTTTAATAAACGTGACGCTCATGACAAAAAAAATACTAGTTTACAGAAAAACCTTTTCCGCTCATTTAAGTGATTCCAGCGGTAAGTGATTAAAAAAGCGCGGAGGCACTCGAAAAGGTGAATATCAAGAGCCGCGGTAACGTCTCGACGCTAAGAACGTAAAAAGAATTGGCGCGAAGCTACTGGACTTGAGAATTTCAAAAGCGAAACTTTAGATGATTATAACTCGCAAACTAAGCTGCAGAATGGATTTCCAATAACACGTCTACAATATAATTCCGATATAAGCTTTCGATTGCGCCTATTCGCGATCCGATCGGTTCTGCCGAACCTGAGATCTCGTCATTCCTCCTGTCAATTTATCCGATTTCAGTTAAAAAGAGATTCAGTGTGACGCTGTAGACGGTAAACCGAGGTGTCGTCTGCTATCAGCCTCATATAAGGCTCGCATGTAATTCTCGACATTCATTTAACAGTGAGCATAATTTTTATTGAATACTCGTGCACATACAATTATAATAACTGTAAAAAAGAATTTAAAATACGGTGAATATTTTCGATCGTTGCTGTGTATTATAAAGAGTACAGAAAATATTAAGTACGCGGTCAAGTATCGTGAAGATCGAAAGTTTGATAACTCGAAGGGAGAATTTATGAGAGCGCGGAAAAAAGACGAGGGGTTGAAAAAGAGAAGAATCGTATATAACCTATTTTCGTTTATTTATTTCGTATTCCATAAATTTCAAATATTTACTATTATCGATATTCTTTGAATCTCTTCAATTTTTAACACCAATTTTTTATTTGTAACATAAATATTTTTGGCTTTAATAAACGTTACGCTCATAACAAAAAAAAATACTAGTTTAGAAAAAAACGTTTTCCCCTCATTTAAGTGATTCCAGCGGTAAGTGATTAAAAAAGCGCGGAGGCACTCGAAAAGGTGAATATCAAGAAGCGCGGTAACGTCTCGGCGCTAAGAACGTAAAAGGAATTGGCGCGAAGCTACTGGACTTGAGAATTTTAAAAGCGAAACTTTGGATGATTATAACTCGCAAACTAAGCTGCAGAATGGATTTCCAATGACACGTCTACAATATAATTCCGATATAAGCTTTCGATTGCGCCTATTCGCGATCCGATCGGTTCTGCCGAACGTGAGATCTCGTCATTCCTCCTGTCAATTTATCCGATTTCAGTTAAAAAGAGATTTAGTGTTGTCTGCTATGAGCCTCATATAAGGCTCGCATGTCATTCTCGAGGTTCATTTAACAGTGAGCATAATTTTTATTGAATACTCGTGCACATACAATTATAATAACTGTAAAAAAGAATTTAAAATGCGGTGAATATTTTCGATCGTTGCTGTAAGTAACCGTCACTGAAGATTGCCAAGGCGAGGTGTATTATAAAGAGTACAGAAAATATTAAGTACGCGGTCAAGTATCGTGAAGATCGAAAGTTTGATAACCCAAGGCGAGAATAAGAGGCGCAGAAGAAAAGAAGAGGAGGAGGCTTGAAAAAGAGAAGAAGCGGTGCACGACCAGAGGTATCGGGAGTATCGATCCTTGGGTGCAGAAATATAATAGCTGCGACGTCGGAGGTGCCCTGGCCCTCTCGGTTTCAGAGCTCAGTGTGTGTGTGTGTGTGTGAGATAGAAAAAGAGAGAGAGAGAGAAAGGGAGAAACGACAAGAACGAAAGAATCTTTCGACGACGAGGGAGTTTCCACTTGGAAAGGTCGCCCGGAGCGAGAGAGCCTTACTCCGCACACTCTCGCGCGGAGATCTCTCGCGGGCTATCGGAACGGGCCACAGGAGAACGCCTGGGGGCTACAGCTTCCCGTAAAACGCGGCGAGCCCGCTCGCGTCGCTATACCACGACCGCAGTAGTCCCGCCAGTAGCACCAGCAGCACTACCACCGTCGCGTCACTCCATCTAGGAAGGGGTTAATGGATTTCTGAAAAGTTTTCTAGCCACTCGGCCTCTGTTCGAGCGGAATATCAAGTTCCGAGTAGTGAAATTAGCGAGTCTTTAAGGCACGTTGAAAAAGCGTTACTGGACTGGCTGAGGCCGCGCCCCGTTGATTCTCAGCGAGAAGGGGAAAAGGGAACGAATCGAAATTCATCGAATATTCGATTTTATTCGATCACTAAGTCGCACAACCCTAAATATAACCCAGTTCTCTAGATGTTTTGAAAATTCAAGAATTTTTACATTTTTCGAATATTCGAAAAATTATCGAATTCATAGAATTCATTCAAATATTCGAATTTATAGAATATCCGAATTCGTGGAATATCCGAATTCGTGGAATATCCGAATTCGTGGAATATCCGATTTCGTGGAATATCCGAATTCGTGGAATATCCGAATTCATAGAATATCCGAATTCATAGAATATTCGAGTTCATAAAACATTCGAATTCATAGAATGTTCGAATTCATAGAATATTCGAATTCATAGAATATTCGAATTCATAGAATGTTCGAATTCATAAAACATTCGAATTCATAGAATGTTCGAATTCATAGAATGTTCGAATTCATAGAATATTCGAATTCATAGAATGTTCGAATTCATAGAATATTCGAATTCATAGAATGTTCGAATTCATAGAATATTCGAATTCATAGAATGTTCGAATTCATAGAATATTCGAATTCATAGAATGTTCGAATTCATATAATATTCGAATTCATAGAATGTTCGAATTCATAGAATGTTCGAATTCATAGAATATTCGAATTCATAGAATGTTCGAATTCATAGAATATTCGATTCGATTCGATCATTATTCGCGCATCCCTAAATATAAAGAAAGAGAGAGAAGAATATAAGTTCCACGGAGTTTGGTGATCTGCCGTGGCCCGAAGTACGCTTAGTCGCGTGCGAATCCCTTTTCGCCTCGCAAAACGTGGCAGTTCACGGGACGCCACTATGAAGCTCCAGCGTAGCTGACACTGGGAATGAAACGCGAGTCACTCGACGCGGTAGAACCAGGCAGACCGACCTCGGAGAAAAATGGGACACTCCTTGATGTGGAAATACACTGTACGCTACATAACGTAGAAACCGCTAAGGTTGGGGGAAAAAAAATATGAATAAGCGTGGAAAAAGAGCTGGAAGGTGGAGAAGAACAAAGAAAAAACTGGCGCGACTAGTGAAACGACGAAACTTTCGCAGCAGCAGCAGCAGCGGGCTAAGTATACTTTTAAAAGTATCCTCTCTGGATCGCGCGAACCGTGGCCACGAAGGTACCTTCATACCAAGGTATATGTACTCCCTAGCTAACTGTATATAGCGACGTTCTAGCTTCTTGGTTTTTGTACTCGCGGAAGCACTCGAGGGTGTACGACCACGTTGAGATAAGTTTACCATACTTTTCGAATGGACGTGAGGCTTTTCACGACGATTAACCCCCCCCCCCCACCCCCACTCTACGCTCGCCCTTCCTCAATGGTTCTTCTATTTTTCTCGGCTTAACCCACCGGCAACGATTTTCTTCACTTCCAGAGTATTTATCGAGCAACTCTTGTGCATGCGGTCACTTCAAGCGATAAGGCAAACTGTAGGTACTAAAGGGACCTGATGTACTATTCATTGCGACTTGCAAACCAAGTGGCATAACGCACCGAGGAATCCCAAGTAAAGAAAAAATTATATAGCATATTAAAAATATATATATAAATATATGTATCGATAACTTTTTTTCGAATTCATCGAATATTCGACTTAATCGAATATTCGAATTGGTCGAATTTTTTAATTCATCGAGTATTCAAATTGGTCGAATATTCTAATTCATCGAATATTCTAATTCGTCGAATATTATAATTCATCGAATATTCTAATTCACCGAATATTCGAATTCACCGAATGTTCGAATTCACCGAATATTCGAATTATCCGAATATTCTAATTCACCGAATATTCTGATTCACCGAATATTCTAATTTGTCGAATATTCTAATTCACCGAATATTCTGATTCACCGAATATTCTAATTTGTCGAATATTCGAATTCACCGAATATTCTAATTCACCGAATATTCTAATTCACCGAATATTCTAATTCACCGAATATTCTAATTCACCGAATATTCGAATTCACCGAATATTCTAATTCACCGAATATTCTAATACACCGAATATTCTAATTCACCGAATATTCTAATTCACCGAATATTCTAATTCACCGAATATTCTAATTCACCGAATATTCTAATTCACCGAATATTCTAATTCATCGAATATTCTAATTCACCGAATATTCTAATTCACCGAATATTCTAATTCACCGAATATTCGAATTCACCGAATATTCTAATTCACCGAATATTCTAATTCACCGAATATTCTAATTCACCGAATATTCTAATTCACCGAATATTCGAATTCACCGAATATTCGAATTCACCGAATATTCTAATTCACCGAATATTCTAATTCACCGAATATTCTAATTCACCGAATATTCGAATTCACCGAATATTCGAATTCACCGAATATTCTAATTCACCGAATATTCTAATTCACCGAATATTCTAATTCACCGAATATTCGAATTCACCGAATATTCTAATTCACCGAATATTCTAATTCACCGAATATTCTAATTCACCGAATATTCTAATTCACCGAATATTCTAATTCACCGAATATTCTAATTCACCGAATATTCGAATTCACCGAATATTCTAATTCACCGATTATTCTAATTCACCGAATATTCTAATTCACCGAATATTCTAATTCACCGAATATTCTAATTCACCGAATATTCTAATTCACCGAATATTCTAATTCACCGAATATTCTAATTCACCGAATATTCTAATTCACCGAATATTCTAATTCACCGAATATTCTAATTCACCGAATATTCTATTCGATTCGATTACTATTCGCACGCCCCTAAATAGAAGTCATTTCCGCATGATGGATGCTGCAAGTCCGCCAGTCACGATATAGTTAACTGCCGCACCGAATAGGCTTAATGCAGTATGTACGATACAACAGAGGTTAGCTTAGCGTAAACTCCTTCGCCACGGTTGAATGTATCGCTTGTAAATTAAGCGCAGTGTTGGAATGTTAAATGGAATGCTGTGAGATGTGTGAAGGCCCGCGGTGGATATAGGACCATAGCCGGATGTATATATATAGCACATTTTGTGAGCTTGACGTTAGGGCAAGCACCGCGAGTTGGCACTCTCGGTGTTTCACACGGTGGAAATTCAACAAGGATCTCACGGTGTTCGCCTCTCAAGGCTCGCGCGCACCTGAACCACGCGGTTATTCTAACCGCTTCTACGTTTAATTTACGGTCACCGCCCGCGTTCAACCCAGCGCCAAGCCACCCTGCATCCTCAACCTAGCCTAGCCACCTTCGCAATCCACACCCTCGGGATATTGATTCCGCGGTGACGAATATTATATTGCGTTTCGTATCATTTCGAATGTTGGACCGAATGATATGTGGCATAATCAGTAATTTATCGGAATATGCTTGACGGGAATAGAATAATTAAATTGTAATAATAATACCTATATACTTAAAAATTTATGAGAAATCGAAATTCCGTTGATTTCTATATTAATAATATATTTTACCCACAGCAGGCGCAAATATATTAAACAAATAGAAGGCTTGATTAAAAATGAATGCCTGTCAATTTACAGTAACCGATATCAACTTTTTGTCCCAGTGTATTTTCGGTATTTATTCTAAAATATATCCAATATATTTCTGGTATAGTCTTGCCTTACTGTATTTTCGTACCAACCAAATAACGAAATAAAAATCTTAAATCTGCTGTCAATAATAAAATTGAAAAATATCGTATCCGAATAAAAGTTTACTGAATTAATTTTCGACTTGCACTGCGGTGTTGAAATAATGGAGAAATAAAACTGCAATTTAATCTATTAATTAGCCATAATTTAAAAAAAAGATCTCTATATGTATTAAATTTTCCGACCATATTATCAGCTTTTAAATATTCACTGAATTATATTATAGTCACCCGGGCAATTGGCTAGTATTTTTATCAGCCTCTGACACGACAATGTGACGGTGAACTTTTTTATTTCCCATTAATATAATGAACCAAGTAAAAAGAATTATATATTCATACGATACTATAAAAAAGTATTCTTCTGTATTCTACACATGTGCTTGATTCGTTTTGTGTTTTCTTGGCGCACGCACACCACAAAAATCATCCCCCATCGCAATGTATTTAATTAAAGACGTCGTAAGTCTTTTTATAAATTTTCAAGCCTTTCGTCCTATGAGTGGATCACAATTTGATTCCGGAGCCTCCGAAATCTTCGATTCTTCAACCATACTTAAAAAACTGCATACCTTTCGTGGGACTTTGCCTATTAGTACAGAAGTTGTTGATTCTTGGCTTACCTGTAACAGAATAAAAAAACAAAAAATAAGTCACTGTTTTTCAAATCAATGCATAGTTGAAAAACGATTTTGAATTACTGATCATAAAATTGACAGGTTTCATATTTAACTCCTAATAAATAGAGTACATAAAAATATATATATAGTTTTAAACATAGAATTGGATATACATAGTCTGTATATGGGGCATTCCACCCCGTTTCGACCTGGATTTGACCTCGACCTCTCCGATTTGGCTCATTATTTTTTACAGGATTAGTTGGACCCTCAACTGCACAAATTTTTTTTTTTTTTTCAAGTCCATTTTTTTTAAATATATTTTTAAAGTGACATAGAAAACCCCATAATTTAAAAATCTGATAAAATTCCGAAAAACACTTTGTTCAATATCAAAATTATCTAGCTTATAGTCAGAGTGGGGAAGATTTTCCTTCTTACAGTTTTTAAGCTTTTTTTATTTAAAAAAATTATTAAAAAATAGAAAAAATAATTAATCTACTACAGGTGATTGGTTAAATGTTTATTTATGTAAAACCGAATTTTTCAGAATTTTTTCAGATTTTTAGGAAATTGCTCAGATTTTTCCGAACTATGCAAAATTTTTTAAATATTTTTTTAAAGTGACATAAAACCCCATAATTTAAAAATCTGAAAAAATTCTGAAAAATAATTTATTCAATAACAAAATTATCTAGCTTATAGTCAAAGTGGGAAAGATTTTTCTTTTTATAGTTTTGAAACTATAAGAAAAAAAATCTTACCCACTTTTCTTCTTATAGTTTTTAAACTATATGAAGAAAAATCTTCCCAACTTTGACTATAAGCTAGATAATTTTGTTATTGAACAAAGTATTTTTCAGAATTTTATCAGATTTCTAAATTATGGGGTTTTTTTGTCACTTTAAAAAAATATATAAAAAAAATTTGCATAGTTCGGAAAAATCTGGACAATTTCCTAAAAATCTGAAAAAATTCTGAAAAATTCGGTTTTACGTAAATAAACATTTGACCAATTGGTTGTAGTAGATTAATTATTTTTTCTATTTTTTAATAATTTTTTAAAATAAAAAAGCTTAAAAACTGTAAGAAAAAAAATCTTCCCCACTCTGACTATAAGCTAGATAATTTTGTTATTGAATAAAGTATTTTTCAGAATTTTATCAGATTTTTAATTTATGGGGTTTTCTATGTCACTTTAAAAATATACTTCAAAAAAAAAAAAAAATAAAAAAAAAATTGTGCAGTTGAGGGTCCAACTAAGCCTGTAAAAAATAATGATCCAAATCGGAGAGGTCGAAGTCAAATCCAGATCGAAACGGGGTGGAATGCCCCATATAGAATTTATATTGACTATATATGTCTAATTTCATATGTCAGACTATTCATAATTTTTTCATTTGGGTGTATATTATTTTTTTTACTTTGGAATGTCCAGTGTTGAAAACGAATGTGTAATTTAAAAAAAAGTTTTATTGTCCAATTAACGGAGGAACGCAACAGCGTGAGAAAAAAAAATTGTTTAAGGAGATATCCATGATTCTGGAATTATTTAGCTGGACATAATCATACACATAATCGTGGGAGGTCACGGATCACGAGTTATATATAGAAAAATTCGATTGGCCTCGGGGATGCGATATATTCACACGCAACGAGGCTCTATCGTTTGGTCGCCTATATATGATCATGGATGGGGTGACCGGGCTGTCGCCAAATGCGCTCTGTCCATCCACTCTTCGTCTCGCTTTACTTTATCCCTGGCCCTTTGTCTTCTTTCTTTTTTATCCGCGATTCGTAAAATTTCCATTAGCCGAAATGATTGCGCAGGTGACTGTATATCTCCTGACGGGGGTTGACGAAGCGGCAGGCTCTCGTTAACCCCGCCAGTAGAGCGAAACTCCGCGGCCGATCTCGGAATTACCCTTTCTCACATTTTTCGTTTTCATTTATGCACGAACGCGAAATCTCCGCATCGTATATAACACAACGGTAGATAGCAAGAGAAAAAGATGAATTTATATTTCTAAAGCGTATGAGGCAGATATATATATATATATATATATTTGTTTATTTTTTATCTATGGGGGATTCCAGGTGAATTTTTCATCCTCAGCCACTGACCCTCCTCAATAATTTTGAGAATATTTTTATCAAATAGTATTTGGAAAAAGAAAAGACACGTATTTTTTGTTTGGCGCTATGACCAATATTTTCGACACACGAATTTTTGCAAAAATTTCAATTTTTTGAGATTCATATATTTTTAATCGTTAATATCTTGGAAATTAACAGTCCTGTCGAAAAATGTCTTAGTTGAAATTTGTTCAGTTTGCAAAGAACTATATAATGTATATTAAAAAATGTTGTTTTAGTTTTCCGAAAATTTTGAAAATTAATATAACCATTTCTCACATTTTTTGTTTTCATTTATGCACAAATGTGAATAAATGGCACGAGAAAAAGATGAATTTATATTTCAAAAGCGTATGAGATACGTATATATATATATATATATATATATATATATATATATATTTTTTTTTTTATGGCGGATTCCAGCTGAATTTTTCATCCTCAGACGCTGACCTCCCTCAATAATTTTGACAATATTTTTATCAAATAGTATTTGGAAAAAGAAAAGACACGTATTTTTTTGTTTGGCGCTATGACTAATATTTTCGACACACAAATTTTTGCAAAAATTTCAATTTTTTGAGATTCATATATTTTTAATCGTTAATATCTTGGAAATTAACAGTCCTGTCGAAAAATGTCTTAGATGAAATTTGTTCAGTTTGCAAAGAACTATATAATGTATATTAAAAAATGTTGTTTTAGTTTTCCGAAAATTTTGAAAATTAATATAACCATTTCTCACATTTTTTGTTTTCATTTATGCACAAATGTGAATAAACGGCACGAGAAAAAAGATGAATTTATATTTCGAAAGCGTATGAGACAGGGATATATATATATATATATTTTTTTTTTTATGGCGGATTCCAGCTGAATTTTTCTTCCCAGACGCTGAACTCCCTCAATAATTTTGACAATATTTTTATCAAATAGTATTTGGAAAAAGAAAAGACACGTATTTTTTTGTTTGGCGCTATGAACAATATTTTCGACACACGAATTTTTGCAAAAATTTCAATTTTTTGAGATTCATATATTTTTAATCGTTAATATCTTGGAAATTAACAGTTCTGTCGAAAAATGTCTTAGATGAAATTTGTTCAGTTTGCAAAGAGCTACATAATGTATATTAAAAACTGTTGCTTTAGTTTCCGAAAATTTTGTTCTATGACTTTAACCAACAATATATCGTTTTGCAAAAAAGGGCTATTATTTTATACTTTTTACAGAAAAATTCTGTCGAAAATTATGAAATTTTTGAGACCCTATGCAGACAGACAGAATTTTTTTCTCGAAAAGTTCTACGTAACTGAAGTTTTACGTAGGATATTCAAAAAACTTCAGTTAGGTAAAATTTTTTAGAAACACATTGGTCCATTCTGGATAGAATCTCAAAAATTTCGCAATTTTAGACAGTATTTTTCTGTAAGTAAGTGTCTGTTTAAAATTACGAAATTTTGGAGACACTATCCAAAATTTTTACGTTGCTTACTGTTACGTTGTTGTTACGTTGTTTACTGTTGCTTTAGTTATCGAAAATTTTCTTCTATCACTTTAAACAACAATATATCGTTTTGCAAAAAAGGGCTATTATTTTATCATTTGTACAGAAAAATTCTGTCGAAAATTATGAAATTTTTGAGACCCTATGCAGACAGACAGAATTTTTTTCTCGAAAAGTTCTACGTAACTGAAGTTTTACGTAGGATATTCAAAAAACTTCAGTTAGGTAAAATTTTTTAGAAACACATTGGTCCATTCTAGATAGAATCTCAAAAATTTCGCAATTTTAGACAGTATTTTTCTGTAAGTAAGTGTCTGTTTAAAATTACGAAATTTTGGAGACACTATCCAAAATTTTTACGTTGCTTACTTTAACGTTGTTGTTACGTTGTTTACTGTTGCTTTAGTTTTCCAAAATTTTGTTCTACGACTTTAAACAACAATACATCGTTTTGCAAAAAAGGGCTGTTATTTTATAATTTTTACAGAAAAATTCTGTCGAAAATTATGGAATTTTTGAGATCCTATGCAGACAGAATTTTTTTTTTTTTCGAAACGTTCTACATAACTGAAGTTTTACGTAGGATATTCAAAAAACTTTAGTTAGGTAAAATTTTTTAGAAACACATTGGTCCATTCTGGATAGGATCTCAAAAATTTCGCAATTTTAGACAGTATTTTTCTGTAAGTGTCTGTTTAAAATAACGAAATTTTGGAGACACTATCCAAAATTTTTACGTAAAACTTTAATTATTAATGATAAAATTATTGAAGGGGCTCAGAGTCAAAGTATGAAAAATTCATCTGGAATACCCCATATGTATACTTGGATATATTTATATACGAGTATAGGTGCACTACCTGGTTACACAGGAATATAACGTCGTAATTCTGTGAACGTAGGGCGAGAGAAAGAGAGAAAGATGCAGAATGTCGACGCGCTCCTCGTAAATCGTTTTATGCTAAGTCTTCAGTTTTTCGCTTCGCCGTTCGACCGCGTACGAGCCACGCGAACCGTAATACAGGAAGCCAATATACTGGTACCAGATAATATACCTCGACAGGATATAGTGCTTCTCGCGTGCCATGAGCCAACACAACGTCACATCTCCTCTACGACTATCTATATATGTAATCGCGATATATTACGATTGGAAACATTATTACAGTCGAAGGAGAATTTTCGTTTAAAAATTTAACTACTAGTTTATTGTTAATTAGCGTAGTGAAGGTAGGAAAAAAAAATTGTCATTATTTTCGACAGTTAAATAACGACATATTGATTTTTTTGTTGCAATATAGATAAGAATAAGGGTTTAAAAGAGTAGCATTAGAAAATTGGTACTAAAATTGAGAACGAAGAAATAATTATTAAGAACTCGTTTGGTATTCTAGCTATGGCTTCAATTTCACTAATTAGGGGCTGTAAGCTTGTGTGAAGAATTTCTTATTAAGGTTAATTATTCAGCAGAGAATGTATTTCCATTAGAGACATAATTGTACTCATAGAACTCGTATATTATAGCAACTATTAAATAAAAAGCATTTTTAGCGATGGTTATTACTTTCCAGCAGAGTTGTAAATCCTCATTAAATCATGAGATATAGTTTACAGTACAATTTGTTTTGTAATTATGATTTCATAATAATAATATGCAGTGATTATAAAATAGAGTGTAAACATTTGATTAACTGAAAAAAATACTAATTTTTGCTTTCATATTGCAAGAAATAGTGGAAAAAATGGAAGAAATAAGTAATGCATTACTTAGTTTTTTCCATTTTTTTCAAAAGGATTACTGTGAATTTTTATTGAAAAATAATAATTTTTGCAGCCATTCCAAAGTTTAATAATCATATTACAATCGCTACATGTTATTATTATAAAATCATAATTATAGAGCTGATCGTATCACCATCATTATTTCTATAAATATTAGGCATTTACAACTCTGCTTTGCAGCAGAGTTGTAAATACCCATTAATTCATGAGATATAATTTACAGTACAATTTGTTTTGTAATTATGATTTCATAATAATAATATGTAGTGATTATAAAATAGAGTGTAAACATTTGATTAGCTGAAAAAAATACTAATTTTCGCTTTAATATTGCAAGAAATAGTGGAAAAAATGGAAGAAATAAGTAATGCATTACTTATTTTTTTCCATTTTTTCAAAAGTATTACTGCGAATTTTTATTGAAAAATAATAATTTTTGCAGCCATTCCAAAGTTTAATAATCGTATTACAATCGCTACATGTTATTATGATAAAATCATAATTATAGAGCTGATCGTATCACCATCATTATTTCTATAAACATTAGGCATTTACAACTCTGCTTTGCAGCAGAGTTGTAAATACCCATTAATTCATGAGATATAGTTTACAGTACAATTTGTTTTGTAATTATGATTTCATAATAATAAGATGTAGTGATTATAAAATAGAGTGTAAACATTTGATTAGCTGAAAAAAATACTAATTTTCGCTTTAATATTGCAAGAAATAGTGGAAAAAATGGAAGAAATAAGTAATGCATTATTTTCTTAATGTATTACTTATTTTTTTCCATTTTTTTCAAAAGGATTACTGTGAATTTTTATTGAAAAATAATAATTTTTGCAGCCATTCCAAAGTTTAATCTTTATTATTACTAATACTAATTTAAAAAATCTTTATTATTATAAATTATTAAAAAATATTATAATTAAATAATATAATAATATAATAATTAAAATTATTATAAATTATTATAAAATAATTATAGAGCTGATCGTATCACCATCATTATATTTATAAATATTAGGAATTTACAACTCTGATTTGCAGTAGCTTGACCATACAATCATGAACAACCGTTTTTAGTAATTTCGACTGTATTTACATTTTCAAAATTATAATAAATTTGCAATTAACTCCGAAATAAATGCAAATGAGAAGAAAAATGTTGATTACAGAGTAGTGAGTGCGAGGTAAGTGGACCGAGAGCAAGGTCCTCAAAAAAGTCCCTTGGTTTCTCTTTATACGACATACCAGCTAATAATTTACTCCACCAAATATGTAATTAAAAATATCTTTCATATATGCTCTTTATACGTGAAAAATAAATTGCTGTACCAAAAAAAATGCCATATTTCTATATGTAAATTATTTTTCCATTGACGTAGCTGTTACTACTTAGAAATAGTGCAAATTTCACCTCTTCTATTAATTCGCCTCTAAAATTATTCACTGCTTTATAATTAACTCCGAAATAAATGCAAACGCGAAGAAAAATATTAATTGCAGATCCTTAAAAAAGTCTCTTGGTTTCTCTTTGTATGATATACCAGCGAATAATTTACCGAACGAAATATGTATTTAAACATATTTTTCATACATGCTCTTTGTACGTGAAAAATAAATTGCTGTACCAAAAAAAATGCCATATTTCTGTATGCAAATTATTTTTCCATTGACGTAGTTGTTACTACTTAGAAATAGTAAAAATTTCACCTTTTCTATTAATTCGCCTCTAAAATTATTCACTGCTTTATAATTAACTCCGAAATAAATGCAAACGCGAAGAAAAATATTAATTGCAAATCCTTAAAAAAAGTTCCTTGGTTTCTCTTTATACGACATACCAGCGAATAATTTACCGAACGAAATATGTATTTAAACATATTTTTCATACATGCTGTTTATACGCGGAAAATAAATTGCTGTACAAAAAAAATGTTATACTTCTGTATGTGGATTTTTTTTTCCATTTATGTAGCTATAGGTTACTATTGGCAATACGACGTTTCTACAGAACTCGATTCTACACATCACCGACTCAACACCACCGACTCTACACAACAGCAATTCGACACATGCCTCGATTCAACACAACAGCAACTGTACACATCACCAACTCGACACATGCCTCAATTCGACACAACCCCAATTCTACACAGCCCCGATTCTACACAGTCACAACTGTCACGAGCCAAATGCACAAGGGCAATACTCTACACAGCCCCGATTCTACACAGGCACAAATGTCACGAGCTAAATTCACAACGGTAATACTCTACACAGCCCCGATTCTACACAGGCACAACTGTCACGAGCTAAATTCATCAAAGTCCCGTTTCAACACATCACCGATTCTACACCGTCACCAACTCGACACATGCCTCAATTCGACACAACCCCAATTCTACACAGCCCCGATTCTACACAGTCACAACTGTCACGAACCAAATGCACAACGGCAATACTCTACACAGCCCCGTTTCTACACAGGCACAAATATCACGAGCTAAATTCACAACGGTAATACTCTACACAGCCCCGATTCTACACAGGCACAACGGTCACGAGCTAAGTTCACCAAAGTCCCGATTCAACACATCACCGATTCTACACCGTTACCAACTCGACACATGCCTCAATTCGACACAACCCCAATTCTACACAGCCCCGATTCTACACAGTCACAACTGTCACGAACCAAATGCACAACGGCAATACTCTACACAGCCCCGTTTCTACACAGGCACAAATGTCACGAGCTAAATTCACAACGGCAATACTCTACACAGCCCCGATTCTACACGGGCACATCGAATCATAGTGCGCCGATGAGTTGGAATACTCGAACGACATACGTTGATTGGATGTGAGTTGGTGACGGTGTAGAATCGGTGATGTGTTGAATCGGGACTTTGGTAAATTTAGCTCGTGACAGTTGTGCCTGTGTAGGATCGGGGCTGTGTTGAGTATTGCCGTTGTGAATTTAGCTCGTGACATTTGTGCCTGTGTAGAATTAGGGCTGTGTAGAGTATTGCCCTTGTGCATTTGGCTCGTGATAGTTGTAACTGTGTAGAATCGGGGCTGTGTAGAGTATTGCCCTTGTGCATTTGGCTCGTGACAGTTGTGACTGTGTAGAATCGGGGCTGTGTAGAGTATTGCCCTTGTGCATTTTGCTCGTGACAGTTGTGACTGTGTAGAATCGGGGCTGTGTAGAATCGGGGCTGTGTAGAATTGGGGTTGTGTCGAATTGAGGAATGTGTCGAGTTGGTGATGTGTCGAGTTGCTGTTGTGTTGAATCGAGGCATGTGTCGAATTGTCGTTGTGTAGAGTCGGTGATGTGTAGAATCGGGTTCTGTAGAAACGACGTATTGCCTTTCTATTTAGAAATATTACTTTTAAAGTTCACATCTGCTGTTAATTCACCTGTAACATAATTAACTCTGAAATAAATGCAAACGAGAAGAAAAATATTGATTGCAGAAGCAGTGAGTGCGACGTAGGCGAACCGAGAGCAGAATGGAACATTAAGTCGTAGGCGACCATAGGATGGCAAGGTCCTTAAAAAAAGCCCCTTGGTCCCTGATGGGATGGCGCAGCTGGCGCGTATGAAATTTCCATATCGTCGAGCGAAAAGTGCCCGGACGGCTGTCGTGGCTCGTCCTTCCTCAGGGTAACAGCGACGAAGACGGCAAAGCGGATCTGCCAGGAGCTGGCGCTCGCAGAGAGAAGAAGACAACCCCTGACTGTGGCGTCTTGTGCGCAAAACATTTGCAATTCCGAGCGAACCTCGCGGCCGAGCCCGAATGGTATCTGCAACCGTTGGACTTATGGTGCATGCGATGCGGATGAAATCTTTTCTCTACCAACGTATTCGCATTGGGTAGCTATAGTCGTAGCTTTCTGGGGTTCAACATAAACTATCTCAGCCCAGAGACTGAATACTTTGATACGTGAACTTAAGATAGTGCGACTCAGATTGATCAAATG
Source organism: Ephialtes manifestator (assembly GCA_963970395.1). Lineage (NCBI taxonomy): Eukaryota > Metazoa > Arthropoda > Insecta > Hymenoptera > Ichneumonidae > Ephialtes > Ephialtes manifestator. Next base: position 25,024,955 of record OZ019981.1, on the reverse strand, counting down.
ACGAATCAAACATTTTGGAAATTGGCAAGTCATCAGAAAACATTTTTTTTATTGATGATTCTATCCGTTCTAAAAGTTTTCAATTTAAACCATATAAAATACATATAAAATAGTATAATTATGCAATTTTGCACAAACATATGAAACACCAGAATGGTGTTAGGCGAAATGTAAAATTTGTCACTTTGCGCAGCTTTTGAATAAAAGCAGTGAACAGATTTGAGTTTCCGATGTCTTATTTTCTTTGTGAGGAACGTAATACTTTTTCTCCCGTTTAGCTGGCCTGGTTGTGCGATTTTTAGATTATCGTTTAGAAGGAAAAATTAGCCGTAGGGTTTGTGCTTATATCTGTGACTTTGATCTTGGAAACTCGTAATCTATCACCCCGAGGCGGGTGGAACTTCCGCCTTCTCTTATTTGTACTTAGCCGAGATAACGTAACCGCTGTGTCATCATCTCACCGTGGCCACGTCTTACGACGAAGCGACGGGCTCTCAGCCAGTCAACATCCTCGCTTTCTAAAGACCGGCGAGACATCGCGTTTGCTTCGTTATACGCTTGCTCTCCACTAAAGATAGTCACTGAGACGAAACACCCTCAGGGACTAGCAGAATCTTTAGACTTTCGATTAATTGGCAAGAAAATAATTTCTCGGTTGTTAGACACGAGACAAAAGCAAAAAGCATTTACAATCTGCGCCTCCCCAAGTAAAAATATGATATTAAGGATGCATCCTCAGATATCGAATTAGAAGATTAAATTACAAAATTAATATATATTATAGATTGACACATTCTGAACGATCTCAAAAAATTAGAAAGGATTTGACCGTTTATAAATATAAATATTCCAAATTGAAATATGCCTTTTTTAACACGGTCTCAAATGGCAGTCGTAGTTAGCTCGCACTTTATCGGTGAATTTTATATGCTAATAGAGAAGATGCATTAAAAGTAATGATTTCAAATGATAGACTGAATTCTTACAAAGCATTAAAAATTTTAAAAAACGTCTATAACCGCAGTAACACAGTCAAAAACAGGGTTCAACTAATTACTTTTGTGAAATTTTCAATCTCAATCGAAGAGATTTGGCAACGCCGCATATTCTGAGGGGAAATAGCGGGCTAGCAGAACGGACTCGTCTACGGCGGGAATTTCAAAAGTTAATTTTCGCATTTCGTGAGATTGAAGCTTGTTCTTAGCAAATATAACGTAAAACAATTACGGAATCCCGGAAATTTGCATTTTTTGAGACTCAACTCAAGCTGATCAACGCTCGATTGTAATTATATGACTACTTTGTAGTCAATAAGTAGTTATAAATTTTTGAGATTTAAACACGCGCTGAAAGTAAACTCAGCGATACCAACCTCAACATATGTGCGACGTTGCCACGAGCTCTGCGGGACGTCCCGACACGCGACAGCCGATTTTATTTCGCTCAAAATAAGGTTGGCACAATAGTCATATGAGTGACTTTGCATTTCGTAATTCGTAAAAATAAAATAGAACGAATTACATTTCGCCTTAACACCCTACACAGTGACTGAAGGGGAACTGCAGAACAATATGCACTACAAATTTCTATTTTTTTGCTTGCTCATAGAGGAAGCTTTGTTTTCGTGAAAATTTTTTTTTTCGAGATTTTCATGTCAGTACACTCAGAATGGTCCAAAACATCGAGAAAAGTGATTTAGAAAAAATGTCTGTATGTGTGTGTGTGTGTGTGTGTGTGTGTGTGTGTATGTGTGTGTGTGTATGTGTGTGTGTATGTTACACAATCGAAAAATGTAAACCTTTATAACTCGGGAATGCCTTGAGATATCAAGCTGAAATTTGGACCATAGATAGGGGGATCAAGCCTCATCGTTCATGCAAATTTTTGTTAAAATCCACTTCATCGTTAAATTATTACGCGTTTTTTAATTTTTTGAAAAATGTCTGTTTACGCGATAACTCTTTCAATTTTCGAGATATTGATCTAAAAATTGGTATGAATTTGAGCTTTCATATGCCGGTGATCGCTATTGAATTTGGTTAAGATCGGTTGAGCCGTAAAGATTTTATGATGTTTTGAATTTTTCAAAAAATTGACATTATCGCTCTATTGTAACTTTTGCAAAACTTAAGATAGCGAGCTCAAATTTTGTATATAAATAAAACAATATTCAGCCATTATATATGTATAATTTAGTGACGAACGGTATGTAATTTTTGATTTTATGGAATGTTGAAATATTTTTAAAAATATACATTATCACATTCACTTCGGAAACGCTCTAATAATCACGAAATAACGCAATAACGAAATAGAAAAAGCGAATCCACAACATGTATATTTATCTAATTAAAACAAGGATGCAAAGTAGAACCTTGCACATTGCTTCCTCATTATTTTTCGTATTTTACAAAGCTTCCTCTATGAGGAAGCCAAAAATTGAATAACATACTTCCTCATAGAGGTAGCTTTGTAAAATGCGAAAAATAATGAGGAAGCAATGTGCAAGGTTCTACTTTGCATCCTTTTGTCATTTATATGAAAATTTCTAATTATAATTTAAAGATTTCAAATTATATCTAATGATTATTGATGATTCTATTCTTTCTAAAAATCTTTCATTTAAATTTCATAAAGTACATATCAAGTACTATAATGGACCCAGTCGAGGCTCGAAACGTCTGAATAAAGGAATTCTTCATTTAAGGGGAGGGAGTCAGGTCAAAAAAATTGATTTTGGAAATTCAATATCATCCACATCCTATTGCATATTAAAACGCCCAACGCACTATATTGTTGGTACTTGATGAAAGGATTTTTTACTGTCGTCTGACTTGCATATGCTTTTCAATATTATCTTAAGCAAAGTTCTTAGATTTTCCATTCTGCGCATGAATCAGATCAAACTATTAGGCAGATTGGAATGGTTGACGTCTCATTTTCTTCTTCATGAAAAGATACACCGGCTAAATGGAGAAAATGTTAATAAAAGGTAATATTTTTTAAGTGACATAATTATTAATAAATAAATATTATGCTATTTTCTAAATCAGTGATTAACTTTGCTTTCAGAATGAAAAAAAATAGTTTGCTCCATTTAGCCGGTGTATCTTTTCATGAAGAAGAAAATGAGACGTCAACCATTCCAATCTGCCTAGTAGTTTGATCTGAATCATGCGCGGAATGGAAAACCTAAGAACTTTGCTTAAGATAATATTGAAAAGCATATGAAGTCAGACGACAGTAAAAAATCCTTTCATCGAGTACCAACAATATAGTGCGTTGGGCATTTTTATATGCAATAGTATTTGGATGATATTGAATTTCCAAAATCAATTTTTTTACCTGACTCCCTCCCCTTAACCGGGCTGCCAATAGTCGACAAACCATCCAACTCATTTATAATTCGGCCACAGCGCCAATAACATCAGGCTAATTTTTAGTTCTAAACGTCAAACTAAAAATCAGTGTGGCTGAAGGGAAGAAAAAATAGTGGTTTTGACGAAGGGGCGTCGCGATAACTGCTGTGGCTAAGGGAAAAACGTGCTAGTTGGGAGGGTATTGAGCCGAGATAAGTGCTTCTGATGCGGTGGTGAATAGAGTGAGTAGAAGGAAATCGAGTCAAAGGAAATGGAAAAAGCCCTCTCTTGTTGAGAAAATCCTCGGGTACGGATGGTACTGCGGCTGGTAGTGAAACTGCTGCTGCTGCTGCTGCTGCTGCTGCTCCTGCTCCTGGGCACTCGATTCCTATCCAGTTTCCATCCCCTTGAATTGCTGTTGATGCTACTGCTGCAGTATGAGAGAGACAGAGAGTCAACTAGACTCAAGAGCTTTACTAGTATGTACAGATATGTACATGCACAGCTCCACGAATGAGATGGGACAAGATTTCGCCCTCTGTTTGCCAGCGTTCAGCCGAAGCTCTTCGATTATAATCGATATTCGTTTGCCGAATCTATCGCGTCGGAGTATACGACGACGGACTGCGGATTAACGTGTAGATTGGCCACCGGCGTGTATGCCGGAAACGAGAGACGCAGAGGGATTGCTAGGTATTACTGGCACCGTCGAAACAAGCCTTCGATTATCGGAAGCAGGCCTTTGCTTCCAATGGAATCGGATCGTGCCAGTAGCACGAGGTATATCCGCGTACGCGACTATACACCAGCTATTTTATATGTCTGTGTGTGTATATATATATATGTATGTGTATGTACGTGACCCGCCAACTGCGCTTCACTATTGAATTGCTCACCTAGGCCGAAACGGATTAGTTTACTCTGCTCGTCAAGAAAATGTGAAATTGATGTTGCGCTCGGAACGATTTTAACGACAAATCATTTATACGGTGTTCATTTAATTATCTTCCATTTACTGGACACTGTTTCCATCATTTTGCTTCCTCATAGAGGAAGCTTTGTTATCGTGAAACAAAAATTTTCGAGATTTTTATGTCAGGTCACTTAGAATTGTCCAAAACGTCCAGAAAAGTGATCTAGAAAAAATGTCCGTATGGATGTATGTGTGTGTGTGTGTATGTATACAACTCCGAAAATTCGAACGCCGATAACTCATGAACGGTTTTATATATCGCGCTCAAATTTGGCACACTAGTGTAGCAGCAGATACTCTTCAACTGTACCAATTTTCGACAAAATCTGTGCGAAAATGTCGATTTTATGACGTTTTGAATTTTTTGAAAAAAGGACGTGGTCACTCTAACTTTCGTAAAAGTTAGTCTATTTTGCTAAATAGTTGGTTATAAGAGTAGGTGCACTCAATGCTGTTTGGTATTGAATTTGGTTGGAATCGGTAAAGTGGTTCAGATTTTATGGAATTTTTAATTTTTCAAAAAATTGACATTATCGCTCTATTGTAACTTTTGCAAAACTTGAAATAGCGAGCTCAAATTTTGTATATAAACGAAACAATATTCAGCCATTATATATCTATAATTTAGTGACAAACGGTATGAAATTTGTGATTTTATGGAATGTTGAATTATTTTTATAATATAAGTTATCACATTTACTTTCGAAAACGCTCTAATAATAACGATATAACGGAATAACGAAATAGAAAAAGCGAATTCACAACATGTTTATTTATCTAATTTAAAAACGGATGCAAAGTAGAACCTTGCACATTGCTTCCTCATTATTTTTCGCTTTTTACAAAGCTTCCTCTATGAGGAAGCCAAAATTCAATAACATACTTTTTTGCTTCCTCGAAGAGGAAGCTTTGTAAAAAGCGAAAAATAATGACGAAGCAATGTGCAAGGTTCTACTTTGCATCCTTTTTTGCTTCCTCATAGAGGAAGCTTTGTTTTCATGAAAAAAAAAATGTTCGAGTTTTTTATGACAGGACACTTAGAATTGTCCAAAACGTCCAGAAAAGTGATCTAAAAAAAATGTCCGTATGTATGTATGTGTGTGTGTGTGTGTGTGTGTGTGTGTGTGTATGTATACAACTCCGAAAATTCGAACGCCGATAACTCAAGAACGGTTTTGTATATCGCGCTCAAATTTGGCACACTAGTGTAGCAGCCGACCCTCTTCAACTGTACCAATTTTCGACAAAATCTGTTCGAAAATTTCAATTTTATGCTGTATTGAATTTTTTGAAAAAAAGACGTGGTCGCTCTAACATTCGTAAAATTTAGTCTATTTTGCTAAATAGTTGGTTATAAGAGTAGGTGCACTCAATGCTGTTTGGTATTGAATTTGGCTCGAATCGGTAAAGTGGTTCAGATTTTATGGAATTTTGAATTTTTCAAAAAATTGACATTATCGCTCTATTGTAACTTTTGCAAAACTTGAAATAGCGAGCTCAAATTTTGTTTGTAAATGAAACAATATTCAGCCATTATATATGTATAATTTAGTGACAAAGGGTATGAAATTTGTGATTTTATGGAACGTTGAATTATTTTTAATAATATACGTTATCACATTTACTTTCGAAAACGCTCTAATAATAACGAAATAACGGAATAACGAAATAGAAAAAGCGAATTCACAACATGTTTATTTATCTAATTTGAAAAAGGATGCAAAGTAGAACCTTGCACATTGCTTCCTCATTATTTTTCGTTTTTTACAAAGCTTCCTCTATGAGGAAGCCAAAATTGAATAACATACTTTTTTGCTTCCTTAGAGAGGAAGCTTTGTAAAAAGCGAAAAATAATGAGGAAGCAATGTGCAAGGTTCTACTTTGCATCCTTTTTTTCTTCCTGATAGAAGAAGCTTTGTTTTCATGAAAAAAAAAAAATTCGAGATTTTTATGTCAGGACACTTAGAATTGTCCAAAACGTCCAGAAAAGTGATCTAGAAAAAATGTCCGTATGTATGTATGTGTGTGTGTGTGTGTGTGTGTGTGTATGTATACAACTCCGAAAATTCGAACGCCGATAACTCAAGAACGGTTTTGTATATCGCTCTTAAATTTGGCACACTAGTGTAGCAGCCGACCCTCTTCAACTGTACCAATTTTCGACAAAATCTGTGCGAAAATTTCGATTTTATGCCGTATTGAATTTTTTGAAAAAAAGACGTGGTCGCTCTAACATTCGTAAAATTTAGTCTATTTTGCTAAATAGTTGGTTATAAGAGTAGGTGCACTCAATGCTATTTGGTATTGAATTTGGTTCGAATCGGTAAAGTGGTTCAGATTTTATGGAATTTTGAATTTTTCAAAAAATTGACATTATCGCTCTATTGTAACTTTTGCAAAACTTGAAATAGCGAGCTCAAATTTTGTATATAAATGAAACAATATTCAGCCATTATATATGTATAATTTAGTGACAAACGGTATGAAATTTGTGATTTTATGGAATGTTGAATTATTTTTAATAATATACGTTATCACATTTACTTTCGAAAACGCTCTAATAATAACGAAATAACGGAATAATGAAATAGAAAAAGCGAATTCACAACATGTTTATTTATCTAATTTAAAAGAGGATGCAAAGTAGAACCTTGCACTTTGCTTCCTCATTATTTTTCGCTTTTTACAAAGCTTCCTCTATGAGGAAGCCAAAATTGAATAACATACTGCTTCCTCAGAGGGAGCTTTGTAAAAAACGAAAAATAATGAGGACGCAATGTGCAAGGTTCTACTTTTTTTTAAATTATTTTACCGAGTGAAGAGGAATTAAACAAACGAGCGGTTACGAATTTTAAATTAATTAAAATGTCAGCTTGACTGAATAAAATGCGATTTGCGTTTTTGAAAGATGTGTCATAATAATATTAATGGTAATAAAATCATAGTTGCAGAATAATGCTAAATGGAAACTTGAATATTATTTCATGATTAATTTTGTGGATACAAATGGAAATTCTTCAAAAGCTAAATCACAGTTTGGAGGTTATATTTAGCGCAAATAACATTTATTCGAAGATGGAAATTATTTACTTCGTTTTTCCCTCAACATTGTGGGAATTGTTCGAGCTGTAAAGCATAATTAAAAAAAAAGTGCAATGTAGAGACTTCATATTTATTTTCTTCTTATTTTCTATTTCTTATAATCCACAGAAAAAGATTTTTTTACATCTGTTTTCCATAATAATAAACTGTCGAGCTTATGAAAAATTCATAATTTTTATAAGTGCATAGAATATTCATTGTCAATGAAATTGTATGAAAATACATAATGGAGGTTTGCAATCACTAAGTACTCGTTACGTTTGTAATTACATTGGAAAATCACATTCATTAATTCGTACGAATATAAACAACAAGGACTCTCCGTAGAATTAGCTTTGTCTGACGTTACTTTGACAACCCCATGAAATCTTAATGCTCTCTTATCACAGGAACGCTAATTAATGACGGTCTTCCTAAAGGCGTAAGTCTCATCTATGTGACTGACAGTGGATATAGCCGTCATTAAACTTACATACATACAGGATCAACTGATTACATCAGCTGTTATGTACCCAATGTAATTTCGCCTCGACTATCTCGAATTAATTCGTCCCGGAGATAAGCTCACCATAAAAATTCTCTGTTAATGAAAACATCGTGGAAAAGAGACCAAATATCCATAATCATATTTTTTGCAATTATAAATCGTCATATTGCACTACAATAAAATTTTTCACATTGTAGTTTTTAATAAAATTTAATTTCATTAAAAAACTTTGCTACCATGAGATTAAATTGTTATCCTCCCACTAAATAATAAAAATATATCTGTATATAAATTTGGACTTCTTAAAGTTTCGAACAAAGTCATAGTGATTATTCAGACCAGTTTATACTAAGTCCATCCAAAATATATTTATAATATTTTGGTAAAATAATAATAAAATAATAGTATAAATAAAATAATAGTTTGGTTTGGGGAAGTTTTTCCTGTTTATAGTTTTTAAGCTTTTTTATTTTAAAAAATTATTAAAAAATAGAAAAAACAATTAATCTTGTACAGGCAATTGGTCAAATGTTTATTTATGTAAAACTGAATTTTTTAGAATTTTTTCAGATTTTTAGGAAATTGTTCAGATTTTTCCGAACTATGCAAATTTTTTTTAAATATTTTTTTAAAGTGACATATAAAGCCCCATAATTTAAAAATCTGAAAAAATTCTGAAAAATAATTTATTCAATAACAAAATTATCTAGCTTGTAGTCAAAGTGGGGAAAATTTTTCTTCTTATAGTTTTTAAACTATAAGAAAAATTTTCCCCACTTTGACTATAAGCTAGATAATTTTGTTATTGAATAAAGTTTCGAACAAAGTCATAGTGATTATTCAGACCAGTTTATACTAAGTCCATCCAAAATATATTTATAATATTTTGGTATATATTTATAATATTTTATATTATAAAATATATACCAAAATATATTATATATAGTAAAATATATTTATAATATTTTGGTAGATTTATTGACAAATGCAAATACTTATGCGAATAAATTCAGCGCACGAGTCACAGAAGATGAAAAAAAAAATTGGGAGAATTATTGCAACTATAAAAGGACTGTCATTAACTCTTAGTGCATGCAACTATTTTTTATATTTACGGTGACAATAAAAAAAATAGTCTTATGCATGAAAATTAATAGCTGTAACTTTCTAGTTAACGATACCAAATTTTTCTATGAGCTATAACGCGATAGTTAAAAGATATAAGGAATTCAGGTTAGTCACTATAACAATAGAATAATTTATATAACTAACACCAGAGGCGTTAGTCGAGTGTGCCATAAAATTCGCTTCGTAAAAGTTTCCTACTTTCCTAAGATAGGGTTCAATAAAAATTATAATTACTATATGATTCTATGTGGAGGCCATCAACATTCGAGATACGAGGGCACCACGGGCTAATTATTATATTTATTCGAGGGTCTCCATCGCTGCATTACTTGCAGGTCGTGTCTATACAGAGGCAGTATAAACGTACATCGTAACAGTGGATTACACAATATACAGGGAATTCCATCTGAATTGTTCATGCTCCAACCCTTAATCCCCTTCAATAATTTTGACATTTTTTGTCAACCAGTATTTTGAAAAAGAAGAGACACGTATTTTTTTGTTTGGCTCCACGACCAATATTTTCGACACACGATTTTTTTGAAAAATTTGTATTTTTCGGAATTCATATATTTTTAATCGTTAATATCTTGAAAATTAACAGTCCTATTGACAAATATCGAAATAAAATTTGTTCTGTTTTCGAAGACATATATAATGTATATTAAAAATATTATTTTTGTTTACCCAAAATTTTTTTATATGACGTTAAACAACAATATATCGTTTTGCAAAAAAGGCCCACTTTTTATCATTTTTATATACTTACAGAAAAATTCTGTCCAAAATTATGAAATTTTTGAGATACTTTGCAGACTGGCAGGATTTTTTTTCGTAAAGTTCTACAGGATTGAAGTTTTTCGTAAGAATTCAGGATATTAAAAAAACTTCAATTAGGTAGAACTTTTTATTAAAAAAACGTTCCGTTCTGTATAGGGTCTCAAAAATTTCGTATTTTTGGACAGAATTTTTATGTAAGTATATAAAAATTATAAAAAGTGGCGTTTTTTGGCAAAACGATATATCGTTGTTTAACGCCCTATAAAAATGTTTTAAGAAAACTAAAATAACATTTCAAATATACATTACGTAACTCTTTATGAACTTTTCGATAGGACTGTTAATTCCCAATATATTAACGATTAAAAACATATGAATCCTGAAAAAATTTAATTTTTTTACAAAAATTCGTGTGTCGAAAATATTGCTCGTAGGGACAAACAAAAAAATACGTATCTTTTCTTTTTCAAAATACTATTTCACAAAAAAAAATGTTAAAATTATTGAAGGGCGTCAGGGTCAGAGAATGAAAAATTCAGCTGGAATCCCCCATACACATTCTATGGTATAACAAGGGAAAGAGCGGGAGAGAGAGAAAGATGAAGAGAGAGAGAGAGAGAAAGTGAGCTGATAGAGATGAAATAGCACAAGCGCGAGTCTGCATGCATCTACTGACCCTTAGCATCGTTATCGTAGCCGTTAACTCGGGTTTCATAAATGAAAAAGGACGCTGGTACGTTCCCGTGGCTCGGGTAACTGCAAACTGCAACGGCAGCGTTATAAGGAAACAGCTATTTGCAATATCTTTCACAATATACTATAGCTGAAAGTCGTTTTACAGCGCGTTGCTGTATGTGTGGCGTTTCCGGAACGTGCGAGAGAGGCTCAGCCTCAAAATTGAGCAAACCCGCCAAGAGAAGTAGTATCATCCCGAACGGTAGGACGTACGTTCTATACGACTACGAAAGACCTATTTTATTTTGTTGACGGCGTATTATCCGTGCTTGAACCACACAAGAGGACACGCAGAATTGCGAGCTACGTTTAATAAGCGCAACTGCATGTGCGGCGGGTTCATTCACTCCGCAAAGAGCACGGAATACATATACCCCACAGCGTTATGAATGGTAGAGCATCAGTCGCGACACATATGGGTCATTCCATGCTAAGTGATTCATTAATTTGCCATCACCTCAATTTTTCTGCCGTTTGTAAGCATAATAATCAAAATTCTGTGAATTAAAAAAAAAATCGAAATACTCTGTCTCAACGAAAAAAAATATCACCACTTTATTTTGTCAAAAAAAAAGGCGGAATTTATTTTGAGCGGTTATGGCATTTTTTTTTATCAAATGGTACATTCAAAAACTTAAATTTTATACGGAATAAAATTTTTTGTACGATCGGTAATTTTGAATATACAGCGAATTAAAAGAAATGGAATAAAAAAACTTCGTTATTAAATTTTGAGCGAACTATAGGTGCTAAAATTCTGAAATAATTTATGGATGTTCGTGATACTCGGAAAAACTTTTGAAAAAATTATGAACACGTTTTGCAATCATGGTAGATTTGGGTGGCTCACTTGGGATGGAATTACCTATATATGGGGCATTCCATCTCGTTTCGATCTGGATTTGACCTCGATCTTTCCGATTTGGCTCATTATTTTTTACAGGCTTAGTTGGACCCTCAACTGCAAATTTTTTTTTTAAGTCGATTTTTTTAAAATATGTTTTTAAAGTGACATAGAAAACCCCATAATTTAAAAATCTGATAAAATTCTGAAAAATAGTTTGTTCAATAACAAAATTATCTAGCTTATAGTCAGAGTGGGGAAGTTTTTCCTTCTTATAGTTTTTAAGCTTTTTTATTTAAAAAAATTATTAAAAAATAGAAAAAACAATTAATCTAGTACAGGCAATTGGTCAAATGTTTATTTATGTAAAACTGAATTTTTTCAGATTTTTAGGAAATTGTTCAGATTTTTCCGAACTATGCAAATTTTTTAAAAATATTTTTTTAAAGTGACATATAAAACCCCATAATTTAAAAATCTGGAAAATGTTGAAAAATACTTTATTCAATAACAAAATTATCTAGCTTATAGTCAAAGTGGGGAAAATTTTTCTTCTTATAGTTTTTAAACTATAAGAAAAAAAATCTTACCCACTTTTCTTCTTATAGTTTTTAAACTATAAGAAGAAAAATTTTCCCCACTTTGACTGTAAGCTAGATAATTTTGTTATTGAATAAAGTATTTTTCAGAATTTTATCAGATTTTTAAATTATGGGGTTTTCTTGTCACTTTAAAAAATATTTAAAAAAAATTTGCATGGTTCAGAAAAATCTGAACAATTTCCTAAAAATCAGAAAAAATTCTGAAAAATTCGGTTTTACATAAATAAACATTTGACCAATCGCCTGTAGTAGATTAATTATTTTTTCTATTTTTTAATAATTTTTTAAATAAAAAAAGCTTAAAAACTGTAAGAAGGAAAATCTTCCCCACTTTCACTATAAGCTAGATAATTTTGTTATTGAACAAAGTATTTTTCAGAATTTTATCAGATTTTTAAATTACGGGGTTTTCTTGTCACTTATAAAAAATATTTAACAATAATTTGCATGGTTCGGAAAAATCTGAACAATTTCCTAAAAATCTGAAAAAATTCTGAAAAATTCGGTTTTACATAAATAAACATTTGACCAATCGCCTGTAGTAGATTAATTATTTTTTCTATTTTTTAATAATTTTTTTAAATAAAAAAACTTAAAAACTGTAAGAAGGAAAATCTTCCCCACTTTGACTATAAGCTAGATAATTTTGTTATTGAACAAAGTATTTTTCAGAATTTTATCAGATTTTTAAATTATGGGGTTTTCTATGTCACTTTAAAAATATATTTAAAAAAAATGGACTTAAAAAAAAAATGTGCAGCTGAGGGTCCAACTAAGCCTGTAAAAAATAATGAGCCAAATCGGAGAGGTCGAGGTCAAATCCAGGTCGAAACGGGGTGGAATGCCCCATATATATCCTCACCTATATACCTCTCAGCACAATTTTCTCAACTCTTTGTTCTCTCGTTTTGCTGGTTCAAGCCTTACACTCAGCCACCTACTAGAGGCACTCGAAAAGATCTTCCCTTATTCGACCACCATACTTGCTATTTTTCTCATGTATGTAGTTATAACCCTCGCTATTCCGCATCTAAGTTGTCGTAGAAAATGCGAGGACGTTCTAGGTAAACGTTAAAGTTTACGCGCGTTATATATCGCACGTAAAAATAAGCTACGGCAAAACGAGAGCCACTCGAGATATGCTATTTGAGAAAGGCACTCGAATAATAGTGGGGACGAGAATAAGACCTCGGTACATCTCGTAGGTACCTCTCGTAGCTCTTCGTGAACTTGCGTATCGCGCTGTTGAACATTGTGCACGATTAAACTGCATATATATATGTAGCATAGTATGTACTAGAGCTGTTGAGACTCTTTCGTTGTAAATAAAGGGAAAGAGAGCTGAGGAAAGTATTGCTATGGTGGGAATCCTAGTTTCTGGTAGTTATTTAGTCGCAGATGTGCACTACGCTGCCAAGTTTGAGCCTCGAAATGCATGACTGCGAGGAATAAATTTTGTTACAAGGTTTTCTTGAAAATAATGTTTTCTTACTTTTTGTAATAACGTGAAAGAAAAATATAATTTCTACAGAATAAAGTAGTAAAGTATCTAGGTAGCTGCGATATTTAGTTCTTGAGGAATCCTCTTTTAAAAAGTTGGTGGCTCGAGATATCTCGAAATCTATTATAAAAATGAAAAGAAAATTCAGCACTAAAGCTTAATGAGAATAGCTGAGACGGTTGTTGAATTTATCAAATAATTTTTATTCTACACTCATTGTTGTTTTACACTCGTTTATTAATTACTCATTTTTGCAATCGGTAGTTTCTTAATTATTATAAAATTATTTCCTAGCAAATTCTTTTTGTTAGACTAGAAAATAAGGCTGTAACTATATTAGCAAATGATTTGCTGATATAGTTACAGTTACGGTTAGTTTTTTTCGTGTGGGAGTAAAAAGGTCTTTTCTCGAACATGGAAAATGTTTGAAATTCTTTCTCCTCGGACAGGTGAAAAACATTACGAGTACGAGGACGACGGTTCAGGCAGAAAGTCGTTTCGTTGTCGAGTTGAGGGTGGATTTCCCTGCCCTATCGAGTTGTAATTTGATAGAGCATGCTCGGTGGTATGCGTGTCGTCGCTTTGCGGACGTGACTTAGAAATTTGTCGGGTGCGCTTCGTGCTCGAACTGCGGGATGCGCGTGCAACTTTCACGTATTCAGCGTACATAATTCTGGTGTGCGGGATTGTGTTGGCTGGACGAGCGATCATTTCACGGGTAAAAGGGTTTCCAGCGTGGGGTGTAATAATATAGGGTATCTATCGTGCGAATACAAGCGCCGAATACCTGTCAAAACAACAAAAGCCGAGAAATTAATATGGCTCCAGGGATATTAAACGACGTGCGTTCGTACAGCATATATCCACGACGCATTTGTCGTATCACCGCGCACGGGCCCAACAGAGTTAATGAGGATAGTGACGATAAACAATGCTTCATTAAGCACAATATTAACGATGAATAATAATAATAATAAACAATAACGTTTGTTGGAAAACTGAAGGAGGATTCGCTTAAATTATCATTGTTCAACAAGCTCAAAAACCAGATGCTTTGTCCATCGGACAAATGGATTCTCGTTGAGGCTTTGTTATCGATTAACTTGTGTAGTATTAAATTATACAACACTTAATTCATGCATATTTATCATAGACCGCACAAAAAACAGTCTCCCAAGTAAAAAAAATTATACATAAAATTTTTGGAATATATAGTTAAATTGTATAGTCCGAATTATTATTTTAAAAATTTCGGAATATATAATATAATTATATAGTTCGAATTATTATATAACAAATTTTGAACTATTATGATATAATTATATAGTCCGAATTATTATATAACAAATTTTGAACTATTATGATATAATTATATAGTCCGAATTATTGTATTGAAAATTTCGGACTATATATAATATAATTATATAGTCCGAATTATTGTATAGAAAATTTCGGACTATATAATATAATTATATAGTCCGAATTATTATATAACAAATTTTGAACTATATAATATAATTATATAGTCCGAATTATTGTATAGAAAATTTCGGACTATATAATAAA
Organism: Ephialtes manifestator; assembly: GCA_963970395.1. NCBI lineage: Eukaryota > Metazoa > Arthropoda > Insecta > Hymenoptera > Ichneumonidae > Ephialtes > Ephialtes manifestator. The sequence goes on along the minus strand of OZ019981.1, from coordinate 25,009,878 downwards.
ATTATATAATTCGAATTTTTATTTAGAAAATTTCCGAATATATATAATAATATAGTCTGAATTATTATATAACAAATTTTGAACTATATAATATAATTATATAGTCCGAGCTATTATATAGATAATTTCAGACTATATAATATAATTATATAGTCCGAATTGTTATATAGAAAATTTTGAACTATACAATATAATTATATAGTCCGAATTATTGTATTGAAAATTTCGGACTATATAATAAAATTAGATAATTCGAATTTTTATTTAGAAAATTTCGGACTATATATAATACAATTATATAGTCCGAATTGTTATATAGAAAATTTCGGAATATATAATATAATTATATAGTCCGAATTATTGTATAGAAAATTTCGGAATATATAATATAATTATATAGTTCGAATTATTATATAACAAATTTTGAACTATTATGATATAATTATATAGTCCGAATTATTGTATTGAAAATTTCGGACTATATATAATATAATTATATAGTCCGAATTATTGTATAGAAAATTTCGGACTATATAATATAATTATATAGTCCGAATTATTATATAACAAATTTTGAACTATATAATATAATTATATAGTCCGAATTATTGTATAGAAAATTTCGGACTATATAATAAAATTATATAATTCGAATTTTTATTTAGAAAATTTCCGAATATATATAATAATATAGTCTGAATTATTATATAACAAATTTTGAACTATATAATATAATTATATAGTCCGAGCTATTATATAGATAATTTCAGACTATATAATATAATTATATAGTCCGAATTGTTATATAGAAAATTTTGAACTATACAATATAATTATATAGTCCGAATTATTGTATTGAAAATTTCGGACTATATAATAAAATTAGATAATTCGAATTTTTATTTAGAAAATTTCGGACTATATATAATACAATTATATAGTCCGAATTGTTATATAGAAAATTTCGGAATATATAATATAATTATATAGTCCGAATTATTGTATAGAAAATTTCGGACTATATAATAAAATTATATAATTCGAATTTTTATTTAGAAAATTACGGACTATGTACAATATAATTATATAGTCCGAATTATTATATAGAAAATTTCGGACTATATAATATAATTATATAGTCCGAATTGTTATATAGAAAATTTCGGAATATATAATATAATTATATAGTCCGAATTATTATATAAGAAATTTTGAACTATATGATTATATAGTCCAAATAATTGTATAGAAAATTTCGGACTATATAATAAAATTATATAATTCGAATTTTTATTTAGAAAGTTTCGGACTAATAATGAAATTATGTAGTCTGAAAAATGGAATTGAATATATATAGAGCGTATGTAGACTATATATGTCTAATTCTATATATTTACAACTATATATATTTTTTTGTATATTCTCTATATAATATCTAATATATAATTTTTTATATATAATTATATATATATCATTTATATATAATTTTATATATAGTAATAATTTATATATAAATATATAATTTTTTTTTCGGGTTTTTTTATCGCCATTGACAGAAAGTCTCTTTAGGGTATTAAGTGTATGAATACTCGAATATTCGGTAATAATAGGATCAACATACGCTATGATGCAAAGGCTCGAGGGCAGATTTAGCAAAGCCGATAGTTATTGATATCGCGAAAATGATTTGACCGCACAGTCGAAAGCTTTGCTTTTACGCTTTACGCGTTCAACTATAATATTCACGGTAAAATAGTGGCAACTTTTGAAGGGAACATTAACGGAATAGTCGATATTGCCTCAGGATCATTTGATAAGTGAAAAGGACTTTATCAACCAGCAGTGGAAAATTTAAAGCGTTTTTGTTGTTATCGTTTTGAATATAAACGTGAACAAAAACTTTGGATATTTCGCTTGAGGCGAGTAACTTTTTCCCATCTGGTTTTACTCGCGCAGTTACAACTTTATACCCGAGTGACGCTGTAAAAGTTTTCTACAGTCTAATAATAAAATTAGTTTGTAACTATGCATCGAGCTTGTCCCGATTGAAGCGGCTCTTTGATAGTGGTTTGTCCACTTTAATTCGATCTATATGCACGCGTCGTGAACTATATACTAAAGGGATGGAAAATTGTACGAAGCTTTTCCTTAAAAAAAAAAAAAAAAAAAAAAAAAAAAGGAAATTCGTTATACCGAACTCTATCGACGAACTCGGCGTTACAGCCAGGACTATTTCATGGTATTGCCGCCGGTGCGTTCAGCTTCAATCGAAGGTGAAAGAAGCGGGTTTGCAAAACGAGCGCACAGCCACACATCAATCACCGACTTAATATTCGAACGGGCATCGCGATATTGCCGAAAGCCGAATGCCCAGGAAAATTCATGCTACTCTCATCCCTTGGGTGAAATATGCCAACAGCGTGCCTAACAGTTTCGCTATTGTAAGTAACCACTGCGTGTCATATCATGGAATTGAACAACAATCGAACAAAAAATCTAAAATGCAGACAAAATCCACAATAGCAATGTATCTACAATAGAATTATAGAATTATATAATTATATAATAGAATTATAGAATTATACAATAGAATTATTGTATATACAATAGAATAATTATATCTTCAATGCAGGTTTTATAAAAAAAAAAAATTGTCAAACAATGTGCTAATTTTTATAAAAGATTTTCATAAAATAATTCATTTTATTAAATTTACTAATTGATCAAATTATATATATTATTTAGTACAAATATACGCAATACATTTTGCTTTTTTTCATTATAATATCAATTATTACTATAATTATAACTAAATTAATAATTACTAAAAGTTTTATTTCATAACAGGAGAATAATTTCGGAAATAATGTTTTTTTTTTATTTGGGCTTTGTTTGAAATTTATTAAATTATTCTTTACACATATATTTAAAAAGAAATTAAGGTAGACTGCATGCTCGATCATCTTTACAACAACTTTTAAGAGGCAAATGATGATAAAAGTTGGGAGGATCTCGCAGAAGTTTAAAGTTAGTAACTTACTTTCTTGAAATTTAAGCGTAAACTGCTAAAAGCCGTATAATCAAGAGATCGCGGTATCAAAGGACCAAAAGGTTCGACAACTAACATACGCTGAGACCGCAGAGCCAATTATGGGTTACCATCTGATGTTCAAGTCTTTATGGTGCATCGCGTCTGCTTTACTACTTACAGTCTGATACGACGAGACTTTCTCTCGCGCTTTCTCGTCGAGTCATGTCATCGAGAATCGATTCTGAGAACTCGGCTCCACGGAATTTATTCCCCGCATAAGCTTATCTTTACTTCCGGTATGCATACCTACTACATTTTCCTGAGAAAGTGTAGCCTGGATGTCGTACTATGTTGACGTGGTTTCGCTTTCGTGCGGACAAACGAAAACATGCATAGAAAATGCCTCACACGAGCTGAGCACACGGGTTGAATTTGAAAGCATGTCAAGCTTTAAGGTGGTAGCTAAAAGCAAACATCATATTTGTTTTTCAAAATCGACATACAAGTTTGTTCAACATTTACATTTTTCATGGGAATTATTAACCGTGGAAAGTTTTTTTTTTTAAATCGAGGTTGTAGTATCTTTCATTGTTAATTAATCAGTGCAAATTAAGAAACTGGAACCATTCGATAAAAAATTATTTGGCCCTTTTAATCGAGAGAATTTTTACTAAGAAATTGTGATAATTCTGGGAATTCTTAAGTATTGATCATTCATTGTTAATCCATTTGTCTAATTATTATATTTTAATAGTTACGTTAACTATTCTATTATTTATAAAAGTACCTTCAATTGGTTATGGCAATGCAAACAATTAAGGTAAATGTAACTATAACAATTTTATTTTCATAGTTAAATTTAACTTAATTTTTGCAAAATGACAATCGTCAATTCGTATCAACGATTTCTTTGAGGATAGAATTTTCAGTCGCAAGAATCTGAGTAAGTGAATAAATAAATAAGAGAAGAGTTAACTTTTCATATAAACAAAAATATGAGGATCTGAATCGTAAAATTCATTATAATGAAGAATAAATTAATTTTATTATGTACAGCTCAACTAAAGGGTTAAATACGGGTATTTCTCAGTTGGTTTTTTTTTGTTTTATGTCTGCAACAAGAAAGTACACGTTGACATGGTGTAGGGGCAGAAGTTGCGTACGGGAGGACGATCGGAACGTTTTGTCTCGAGCGAGTGAACTTTCGTTACGGGCAATAACGTTTCCTTCCAATTTCGTGCCGCGACGTAACTGTAGCGACGCCCGAAGGTAACAATTCGTGCTCGTCAGCGCGTTCATAAAGCGATTTCTCGTCGGCATTCGCAGGAGTATTCTCTCTCTCTCTCTGGTTGCTTCGTCGGAATGGCCATGCCGCGATAGGTGCTGAAGGTGGTTGTGCTGCCGTTGAAAGCTCCTGGCAGCAGAGCCACCCTCAGGTCTATCCGTCGTCTTAACTCTTCGACCCGTACGACGACGAACCCGCCCCCGGCATTTTTGCCAATCAGTCGACGTCCTGTCCCCCGCCTCCCTAAATACCAACTTCCCTTTGATGGTAATAAAATCTCCTATCAACGTCCAGACTCTAAAAAGTCTCGTTGGTTACTTCCGCTTAGTCTCATCTTCATCAACTTTCGACCACCGCATCAAATGTGAACGAAGACAAAGAAGCACTTTAACGCCATTCCTTTCACCCATTTTCGTCCAGAAGTTTGTCGCAAATTGAAAAATGACTTCACTAAACACAAAGTCGTCGAGAAGTCAGCTTTCGTATCAAAAGCAGATGATACGTGACTGGAAAAGTAGGAATAAGGAGAGAACAGAGAGACTCGTTAGGTGTTTGCCTCGTTATAGTCGCGAATCGAGTACAGAACCTTGTGGAAATGTTTTACTTTTTTTTCAACAAGTAAACGCTATCCGATTATTATGCGTTCCTAAATATCAACTTCCCTTTGATGGTAATAAAATCTCCTATCAACTTCCAGACTCTAAAAAGTTTCGGTGGTTACATTCGCTTACTCTCATCTTCATCAACTTTCGACCACCGCATCAAATGTGAATGAAGACAAAGAAGCACTTTAACGGCATTCGTTTCACCCTTTTTCGTTCAGACGTTTGTCACAAATTGGAAAATGACTTCACTAAACACAAAGTGGTCGAGAAGTCAACTTTCGTATCAAAAGCAGATGATACGTGACTGGAAAAGTAGGAATAAGGAGAGAACAGAGAGACTCGTTAGGTGTTTGCCTCGTTATAGTCGCAAATCGACTACAGAACCTTGTGGAAATGTTTTACTTTTTTTTCAACAAGTAAACGCTATCCGATTATTATGCGTTCCTAAATATCAACTTCCCTTTGATGGCAATAAAATCTCCTATCAACTTCCAGACTCTAAAAAGTTTCGGTGGTTACTTTCGCTTACTCTCACCTTCATCAACTTTCGACCACCGCATCAAATGTGAACGAAGACAAAGAAGCACTTTAACGCCATTCCTTTCACCCATTTTCGTCCAGAAGTTTGTCGCAAATTGAAAAATGACTTCACTAAACACAAAGTGGTCGAGAAGTCAGCTTTCGTATCAAAAGCAGATGATACGTGACTGGAAACGTAGGAATAAGGAGAGAACAGAGAGACTCGTTAGGTGTTTGCCTCGTTATAGTCGCAAATCGACTACAGAACCTTGTGGAAATGTTTTACTTTTTTTCAATAAGTAAACGCTATCCGATTATTATCCCTTCCTAAATATCGACTTCCCTTTGATTGTAATAAAATCTCCTATCAACGTCCAGACTCTAACAAGTCTCGGTGGTTACTTCCGCTTAGTCTCATCTTCATCAACTTTCGACCACCGCATCAAATGTGAACGAAGACAAAGAAGAACTTTAACGCCATTCCTTTCACCCTTTTTCGTCCAGACGTTTGTCACAAATTGGAAAATGCCTTCACTAAACACAAAGTGGTCGAGAAGTCAACTTTGGTATCAAAAGCAGATGATACGTGACTGGAAAGGTAGGAATAAGGAGAGAACAGAGAAGTTAGCCACAGGCAGCGTTTCTCAACGAGACTCGTTAGGTGTTTGCCTCGTTATAGTCGCGAATCGAGTACAGAACCTTGTGGAAATGTTTTACTTTTTTTTCTTTCAACAAGTAAACGCTATCCGATTATTGGAGAAATTCCAGCTTGGCCCGGAAAGTGTTTCCCAAGCGGAGGGCAGCTTCGTTATCACGAACGTAGCAATTAGTGGGATGTGCGGTTGAGCCCTTTGTTAACCACCTTGGAAGCCGCGGGTAATGAAGCCTGGAAGGTGGTTAACGGTGATCGAGAAACGTTTCTCCCTGGGTTTATATGCCAGCCAGTGGGTAAACCGCACTCAGAATTATCCGGAAAGTAAAGGATATATAACAGCTTCAACCTCAGTCGTGTGTATGTGTCATACACAGTGATATACGGGATGGATCAACGAAGAATGGTAAGCCTATACAATTATTGACCGGTTGTCAACGAAACGTTCATTGGACTTGGTGCGGATACCCACTGGGTAATTGCGCGTTCACTATATGCACGTCATAGACCCTGCACATTGAAACGCCTCAAACAATGGCCAGAGAGATCAACGGATGCGATGCTGGGGACGAGCCAAGATCATACAGCAACGCCACGTCCTGCAATCAGCATCAAGAGCATCATGAGCTTTGCAACTTGCGATGGATTGACCGCACGATGAGATGCATTCCTAATGAAATATATATTATATATTCCGGTTGGCACATATTAATTGGATCATTATTGAATTTTGATGTCACCGTATTCGCCAAGTACTGAGTTTCAAGTTTTCTTCACAATTATACACTGTTTAAAATATTTTGAAAATTAATATATGGAAGTTCTTTTACGGTATATTAAATATCATTTAATATCCAGGTATGTTGTAAAATTCCAATAATTATATTATAAACACGAATTTTATGACGGGTTTAGTATACTTTACATTAATTCTACTTTTTTTTTGTATATCAATTAATATTCGTATATTCAATTTAATATACGCGTATCCGCAAAAAAACTTCTAATACTTTATATTAATTTTCATACAAAAATTTACTCAATAATAAGAAAAATAATTTTGCTTTTTTTAGTTTATATATTTTTATTATCACAAGCAATATTTATTTCTAATTTTTATAATCTACAGTCTCTATATACATAACTAATTAACAACGTACTTATGCACATACATATTTTTAGTTTATTTGCAAAACTTTTTGCATACATCGGATGTGACTGACGTAAATGTGTTTTTTTTTTTTTTTTTTTTTTTGTGGGGATATACTATAATCCGGTTGGTACATAACGTTGGAACGCAGGCATGGAATTTGTTAGGATATCTGCTGCGATTGTACGCACCGCAAATATCTGGCCATATCGTAGCTATATATCGAGGTTTAGCGTTGGTGGAGGAATACGCAGAGGTTTCTCGGTCGAAGGGTTCACTCGTTCTCTGACCTATTGCGAACTGTGCACAAGACCCAGTCCCAAATATAGATGAACGGCTCAGGGGGCAGAGATTCGGGTAGGTATTATGGGAAGACATCGATACTCGATGTCCTGGACCACATGTAGATGTGGATATGTATGTGTAGTTGGTGAGTTTGTGTAAATATGAAGAGTTTGTGGGCGACCCTGTGAAACAGGGACAGGAACACTTCAAACAATGGTCAGAGAGATCAACGGATGCAATGCTCGGGACGTGCCAAGATGATACTATATAGCAACGCCACGTCCTGCAATCAACATCAAGGGCATCATGAGCTTTGCAACTTGCGATGGACTGACCACATGGTGAGAGGCATTCGCGTGTCCAATGAAATATATAGTATATTCTGGTTGGCACATAACGTTGGGACACATTCGTGGAATGTTTCCGGATATCTGCTGCGATGGTACGTACTGCAGATGTCCGGACATATCAGCGGTTATATATAGGGGATTCCATGATTCTGCACGGAAAAAAAAGAGTAGTTGCCATAACCAAGAAATGAGTTGAAACAACCAATCGATTATTCTATTTCCTTAGCAACTCAAATGGTAATACCAACGATTCGAATGGTAGTCCCAACGATTGGATTAGTTAACCTAACTAATTATAACTAATATATATATAGTAACTAATATTATATTATATATATAATAACTAATAATATATATATATATATAATAACTATTATTACAACTAATATTAGTTAACCTAACTAATCCAATGTGTAGCACATCGAAAACGTAGTTGCCACAACCAAACTTTTTTTTCCGTGTAAATTTTTCGTTTTCTGACCCTGACACCCTTTTAAGAATTTTGACAACTTTTTTATTAAATTGTATTTTGATAAAGCAAAAATACGTATTTTTTGCGTGGGGCTACAACCAGTATTTTCGACACACGATTTTTTGTCAAAATTTGCATTTTTCGAGACTTATATATTTTTAAGCGTTAATATCTTGGAAATTGACAGTCCTATCGAAAAATGTCCAAGATTAAATTTGTTCAGTTTATAAAGGGATACATAGTGTATGTTAAAAATATTATTTTAGTTCTAAAAAAAATTATATTACGTTAGATAACAATATAGCGTTTTGCGAAAAAGGACCATTTTTTAATTATTTTTGTATACTTATAGAAAAATTCTTTTTTTAAAAGCGATATATTGTTGTTTAACATATAACAAAATTTAAGGAAAACATAAACAAAAATTTAACAGACATTATTTAGCTCTTTGCAAACTGAACAAATTTTATTTTGGACATTTTTCTATTGTACTGTTAATTTTCAAAATATTAACAATTAAAAATGTATAAACCCTGAAAAATTCAGTTTCTTTTACAAAAATTGGTGTGTTGAACATATTGCTCGTAACGCCAAATTAAAAAATACGTGTCTTTTCTTTTTCAAAATACTATTTTATTAAAAATTTTCAAAATTATTGAAGGGCTCAGGATTAGAGCATGAAAAATTCAGCTGGAATTCCCCATATGGAGGTTTAGCGGTGGTGGTGGAATAGGCAGAGGTTTCTCGGTCGGAGAGTTCACTCGTTCTCTGCCCTACTGCAAACTGTGCACAAGACCGAGTCTCGAATACAGATGAACGTTGGAGGGGGCAGAGATTCGGGTTGGTATTACGAGAAGACATCGATACTCGATGTTCTGAACCACATGTAGATATGCACTGAGAGAAAAGTTTGTTAACATTTGTTAACAGTTAACAAATTTTTTTAAAAATATGGCGAAATTAATCATTTAGTTATTCTTATTGAATCTCACTTAAATAAAATTAGCTTGTCGCAAATGAAGCTCGCTGACATTTTTTAATAGTTAACAAATCTTATTTGGCTCAAGTGAGATTCAATAAAAATAACTAAATGGTTCATTTCGGCATATTTAACCAAGATTTGTTAATTGTTAACAAACTCTTCACTCAGTGAGTACATGTATATGGGGCATTCCACTCCGTTTCGACCTGGATTTAACCTCGACCTCTCCGATTTGGCTCATTATTTTTTACAGGCTTAGATGGACCCTCAACTGCACAATTTTTTTTTAAGTCCATTTTTTTTAAATATATTTTTAAAGTGACATAGAAAACCCCATAATTTAAAAATCTGATAAAATTCTGAAAAATACTTTGTTCAATAACAAAATTATCTAGCTTATAGTCAAAGTGGGGAAGATTTTCCTTCTTACAGTTTTTAAGCTTTTTTTATTTAAAAAAATTATTAAAAAATAGAAGAAATAATTAATCTATTACAGGCGATTGGTCAAATGTTTATTTATGTAAAACTGAATTTTTCAGAATTTTTTCAGATTTTTAGGAAATTGTTCAGAATTTTTCGAACCATACAATTTTTTTTTAAATATTTTTTTAAAGTGACAAAAAATACCCTATAATTAAAAAATCTGATAAAATTCTGAAAAATACTTGCGGCAGATTCAATTACGAAGCCTGAACATTGCTTTTCTGCTTTTCTTTTGCTCAGATCCGTTGCTATGTAACTTATTTATTTTTAAAAGTGAGAGTTAGTTGTTTGAACTCGTTGAAGGAGAGTGAACATGGTTGGTCCGAGCTCTCCAATAAAGATTATTTTCATTTTGTAACTGCTCGAATATCGCGTCTTATTTATTGCGGATTGCGATTTGACGAAACGTCGTCACGAGAAGTGCGACAATTAATCAGAAGTGGGATTGAGATCCAGTAATTGCCTGAGTTTTGACTCGACGAATCCGGGATTCGTTGAAGCGATTGAGATAACGGACTTTCTTAATCGGACCAGTGATTGAATCGAGCAAACGGTCAAAATAAACTAGAATTTTTTTTTCACACGAAATTTGTCATCGTGGATACGCCAAAAATAAAAAGGAAGCGAGGGCGACCAAGGAGAATTGAAATAGTTCAAGCAGTACAAACATCAGAAGGAACTGAAGTACGTGAAGAAATGCATCGAACTCCGATTGTACCAACAGGACAAGAAATTCCAGACAATAATGGAGCAGCAGGAGATCATCACAATAATTTACCAGGCGGCGATCACGGAGATATAGAAGATGTTCTACCCGCGTTAGAACAATTGGGTTTATTCGATAATCCTCGTCGTCCAACGAGAAATTTTATGGACTTATCGAAGGTTCTACCACATTTCGACCCAGTAAACTCGGATAGTGACATTCATCGATGGATTGAAAAAATAGAGGAGTATGCACAAATGTATGGTTGGGACGACTTAGCAACGAAACACTACGCTTTATCGAAGCTTGAGGGCGTTGCGAAGAAATGGAGAGATAGTTTACCGAGAGCCGATCGAACATGGGACAATTGGAAAAACCTGTTAACCAGATCATTCCTCGGAGAAGATACAGGTGTTAAAAAAATATTAGAGGCGCAAAACTATAAACGAAGGTATGGTCAAAACATTGTAGAATATTTCTATGAAAAACTGTCACTCTGCAATAACGCTCGCATGGCCGACCGTGAAATCATCGAATGGATTATCGATGGATTGGATAACATTCAATATCGATCGTATCTGGGACCTCTTTCTCGATACGAACATCCAACGGATTTGTTGCCGGATTTAAAAAGTGGAGACGTTTTTATCAAGGAACATGTACGTTCAGTATCGAAAGTGCCTTACTGGAAAAAGGGAAGCCAATCTTTTAGTCACCAAAGCATGGAGGACAAAAGTCAATCTTATCGAGGCCGCGATCAAGAAAAGTCCAATAATACGCAAATCGATAGAAGTAAAGACACTGCTAAAATTACGTGTTTCAGGTGTGGTAATACCGGACATTATGCACGCAATTGTTCTGAAAAAGTCGAAAATAAAGAGCGACATAGAGATAACAAAAAGGAAGAGAACGAGAAAGTCCTACATGTCCACGGCAATTCTCACGGAAAGTTTTTCAAGGATGCAAAGGTCAACAAAAAGGATATTCGATGCTACGTTGATTTGGGAAGTGCGGTCACCACTATAAGAAGAGACTATGCTGACCAACTTCATCTAAGTTACTATGAAGGAATCTTGACACCATTCAGAGGATATGGTGGAGGCGAGGTCACACCAATCGGCGTAATGACAGTTGAGATTGATATTGACGGTGTAAAGGCGAAGTGCGACGTCTTCGTTGTTCCCGAAGAAGCTCAGATTGTACCCTTACTAGTTGGACATTCGTACACCGAGCAAGAGAACGTCCATATATTGAACACGCGAGAAGCATTAGAAATAGCGAATGGATTAGAAGAATTGTTGAAAATTGAGACTACGAAACCGAGTAAAACTAAATTCGTCGCTGGAAATGACCTAGTCATTCCGAAAAATCACGTTGGACATATTAATGTCATCGGAAATATACCGGAGCAAGATTTTTATCTGGAAGGCGGAGCTCAAGAGTCGGGAAAATTGATTCCACGATGTTTAATTAACGCAAATGAAAATGGTGAATCGATCATACCTATTATGAATCTGAGTTGTAACGATATCTCAGTAAAAAAGGGACAAGTGATCACACGCGGTGAAGTATGCACAGAAGAAGAAACGACCAGAGAAATAAATATCGATGAAATTCAGGAAGATGAAATCGATTCGGATTTGACTAAAGATGACCATACGAAACTGGTAAAATTGATGAATCAGTATCGAGGGATCGTTGCCAAAAATGTGCATCAGATGGGAAAAACAAACACGGCGGAAATGGCAATTCATCTGACGAACGATAAACCAGTTTGCTACCGACCATATCGTCTTTCTTACCATGAAAAAGAGCAAGTGAAAGACATGATCAAGGATCTTAAAAAGGCGGATGTGATTGAAGACAGTTCTTCACAGTATGCAAGCCCAATAATATTGGTAAGAAAAAAGAGTGGCGATATAAGAATGTGCGTCGATTACCGAGCACTTAATAAAAATACGATCAAGGACAAATATCCGATACCACTGATAGATGATCAGTTGGACAGACTTAGAGGTAATCGATTTTTCTCAAGTCTAGATTTGTTTAGTGGATACTACCAGGTTCCTGTAGCACGAGATTCAAGGGATAAAACTGCATTTGTCACACCCAACGGACATTATCAATTCAAGCGAATGCCCTTTGGACTCTGCAACGCACCAGCTGTGTTTCAAAGGATGATGAACGTCATTCTCGAATCGTTAGATGGGGACGTAGCTATGGCTTACCTCGACGATATTATTACTGCAAGCTCAACTTTTGAGGATGGAATTAAGAAGCTTGAGAATGTTTTCAATGTTCTTCAAGCAGCAGGCTTGACGATAAACCTAAAAAAATGTCATTTTTTCAAACGAAAGGTAGAATACTTGGGGTTTGAAATCTCGCAATTTGGGATCGAACCAGGTACAAGAAAGGTTAACTGCGTAAAATCCTTTCCAACACCCATGAACGTCAAAGCTGTCAGGAGTTTCGTTGGTTTAGCTAGCTATTTTAGGAGGTTTGTAAAGGGCTTTGCAACCATCATAAAACCATTGACGGATTTATTGAAGAAGAATGGGAATTTCGCATGGAGTGCTGATCAACAAAGAGCGTTCGACGAAATTAAATTGAGACTCTCGTCAAGACCAATATTATCGATATTTAATGTGAAAGCGAAAACTGAAGTTCACACTGATGCTAGTCGGTATGGATTGGGCGCGGTTTTGTTACAAGAACAAGAAGATGACAAGGAACCGAGAAGAATGCACCCAGTTTCTTACTACAGCCGAAAAACGACCAACGATGAAGCGAAGTATCACTCTTATGAGTTAGAGGCATTGGCTATCGTTTGTGCGTTGGAGAAATTTCGCGTTTACCTCATCGGAATCGAATTTACAATAAAAACTGATTGCAATAGTCTGAAGCTTCTGGATAACAAGAGAGACTTAAATCCACGGATCGGAAGATGGTTTATTAGACTATCAGAGTTCAATTATCATATTGAATATGTAAAGGGCGATCAAAATAGTGTTGCTGATAGTTTGAGTCGATTTCCAGTTGAACCAGCTGAAGAAACCCCGATTATTGGTCTGCCGATTATGGGAATCAATATTAATACCGACTGGATTGCTGCCATGCAACGGGCTAGTGCAGAGATACTTGAAGTGCGAAATAAACTTGAAAATGGAGATGAAGAAACTCACAAGAAATTTACAATGTACAATGCTAGAGTCTACAGAATAACGAAGGGACGATGGCGATTGTACGTGCCTGCCGAATTGAGGTATGAAGTAGTCGCGACTGCTCACAAAAGTCTTGCGCACTTAGGAATTGATAAGACCCTATCCAAGTTAAAGGAAACATATTATTTCCCGGGGATGCGTGAATACGTCACAACTTATGTCAATCGTTGCATTAATTGCATTTATTACAAGGCTCAGACGGGGAAGAAAAGTGGATTTCTTCACCCGATTGATAAAGGATCTATTCCGTTCGACACAATACATGTCGACCATTTGGGTCCCTTTGTAAAGACGACAAGGGATAACAAATACGTGCTGGGCGCAGTATGCGCTTATAGTAAGTACGTTATACTCGAAGCTGTACAAAATACAGGATCGGATGAAACGATCGCTGTTCTACAAAAATTAATAGGACACTATGGCAAACCGAAACGCATAATCAGCGATCGAGGAGCGGCGTACATTTCGAAAAAGTTCAACGACTTTTGTTCCAAATTCGAGATCACTCACGTTTTGATTTCAGCTGGTACCCCGAGAGCTAATGGCCAAATTGAGAGGATAAACAGTGTGATTCTAAACTGTTTACCAACTATAACCAGCGATAGCGAGCATTACGATTGGGACGAAAAGATATATGAGGTGCAGTGGGCTATAAATAACAGCACACATCGAATCACAAAACGAACGCCGGCAGAGCTAATTTTTAATTACAAACCCATCGGAAAAGAAGACAATTCATTAACACGTGAAATAAAAGATTTAAATGATCAATTGGGTGTCGAAGTTGAAGATGAAGATGTTTCGGAGTTACTGCGAAAAAATCAAGAAACACTATCACAACAATTTAATAAGAAGCGCAAAAATGCAAAGAAATTGAAGTCTGGACAATTAGTGATGATTCGATACGAAGCGCCAGCAACCGGAGAGAGTCGGAAATTAACAGAAAAATATCGAGGACCGTATGAAGTAGTAAAAGAAATTGGAAATGATCGATATTTAATACAGGACATCGAGGGTGAAATGCAGAGCCAGCGACTCTACAAGGGCATCATTGCTGTGGATAGGCTGAAATTAATTCCTGAAGAAAAATTGATTTAAAAACTACAATCGACGAGGACGTCGAATATCATCAGGATAGCCGAATTGCGGCAGATTCAATTACGAAGCCTGAACATTGCTTTTCTGCTTTTCTTTTGCTCAGATCCGTTGCTATGTAACTTATTTATTTTTAAAAGTGAGAGTTAGTTGTTTGAACTCGTTGAAGGAGAGTGAACATGGTTGGTCCGAGCTCTCCAATAAAGATTATTTTCATTTTGTAACTGCTCGAATATCGCGTCTTATTTATTGCGGATTGCGATTTGACGAAACGTCGTCACGAGAAGTGCGACATACTTTATTCAATAACAAAATTATCTAGCTTGTAGTCAAAGTGGGGAAGATTTTCCTTCTTACAGTTTTTAAGCTTTTTTTATTTAAAAAAATTATTAAAAAACAGAAAAAATAATTAATCTATTACAGGCGATTGGTCAAATGTTTATTTATGTAAAACTGAATTTTTCAGAATTTTTTCAGATTTTTAGGAAATTGTTCAGATTTTTCCGAACCATGCAAATTTTTTTTAAATATTTTTTTAAAGTGACAAAAATAACCCTATAATTAAAAAATCTGATAAAATTCTGAAAAATACTTTATTCAATAACAGAATTATCTAGCTTATAGTCAAAGTGGAGAAGATTTTTCTTCTTATAGTTTAAAAACTATAAGAAAAAAAGTGGGTAAGATTATTTTTTTTTATAGTTTAAAAACTGTAAGAAGAAAAATCTTCCCCACTTCGACTATAAGCTAGATAATTTTGTCATTGAATAAAGTATCTTTCAGAATTTTTTCAGATTTTTAAGTTATGGGGTTTTATATATCACTTTAAAAAAATATTTAAAAATTGTTTGCATAGTTCGGAAAAATCTGAACAATTTCCTAAAAATCTGAAAAAAGTCTGAAAAATTCGGTTTTACAGAAATAAACATTTGACCAAATGCCTGTAGTAGATTAATAATTTTTTCTATTTTTTAATAATTCTTTTAAATAAAAAAGCTTAAAAACTGTATGAAGGAAAATCTTCCCAACTCTGACTATAAGCTAGATAATTTTGTTATTGAATAAAGTATCTTTCAGAATTTTTTCAGATTTTTAAATTATGGGGTTTTTTAATATTATATGTCACTTTAAAAAAATATTAAATTTTTTTTTTCATAGTTCGGAAAAATCTGAACAATTTTCTAAAAATCTGAAAAAATTCTGAAAAATTCGGTTTTACATAAATAAACATTTGACCAATTGCCTGTAGTAGATTAATTATTTTTTCTATTTTTTAATAATATTTTAAATTTTAAATAAAAAAAGCTTAAAAACTGTATGAAGGAAAATCTTCCCAACTCTGACTATAAGCTAGATAATTTTGTTATTGAATAAAGTATCTTTCAGAATTTTTTCAGATTTTTAAATTATGGGGTTTTTTAATATTATATGTCACTTTAAAAAAATATTAAATTTTTCTTTTCATAGTTCGGAAAAATCTGAACAATTTTCTAAAAATCTGAAAAAATTCTGAAAAATTCGGTTTTACATAAATAAACATTTGACCAATTGCCTGCAGTAGATTAATTATTTTTTCTATTTTTTAATAATTTTTTCAAATAAAAAAGCTTAAAAACTGTAAGATGGAAAATCTTCCCCACTCTGACTATAAGCTAAATAATTTTGTTATTGAACAAAGTATTTTTCAGAATTTTATCAGATTTTTAAATTATGGGGTTTTCTATGTCACTTTAAAAATATATTTAAAAAAATGGACTTAACAAAAAAAAATTGTGCAGTAGAGGGTCCAACTAATCCTGTAAAAAATAATGAGCCAAATCGGAGAGGTCGAGGTCAAATCCAGGTCGAAACGGGGTGGAATGCCCCATGTGTACTCTACGAGTTTGTGTAAATATGAAGAGTTTGTGGGCGACTCTGGGAAACAGGGCCAGGAGACAGTGCGTATCTTTGTACGATGGTCCCCACGATCGAAAAGGAAATGTGAAAGTCGAGCTCGGAATGTCGTCTCGACGCTCGCTATGGATAAATGTAACGTGGCCGAGACATCCGTTTCACGAGTAAATAGCATCACGTGTGATGTCGATATAGCTGTTATAGAGGTAACGCATCGTTCGGCCTTCTCTGGGGCCGTGAGCCTCTTCCAATGAAATTGAATTTGGGTCAAGAGGGCACAGCTATTCAACTGCCCAACTCTGATGCTGCTCGACTTTTTTTTTTCTTCAATCGACGTGGTGACGATTTTGAATAAATCTCCTGGTAAATACTAAATTTTTACTTAGAGTACCAAGTATGACGACTTTCTAAATAAAATTCGAAAAATAATTCTTTCGGGTTGAATATAGACAAAAACTGAGTTTAAATTTAAATCTGTGAAAAATTAATTGTCCCAAAAATGTTGTTCTCGCGCTGACGAGTGCAAATTACGAGATACTTGATTATAATTTGATCCACATATGGACTAACATGGTACAATAAGGTTTTAGTACAAATTTGAGAAAAATTGGTCAAGTGGTTGAAATTTTACAACACTTTGAATTTTTAGAAAAAATGTATTTAGAGCATAAACAAGCCTGTAAAGTAGAACCATCCAACTTAATCCCATTTGTTTATTTAAATTATTTAAATATTTAAATTTTAAATTAATATTTAAATATATTTAATTTATTTTATATTATTTATTTATATTTTATTTATTTAAATTAATATTCAAATTTTTAATTTTAAATTAAATTATTTAAATAATTAAATTATTTTTTTGTTGAAGATTATTTATATTGATAATATTTTTGTGATCTGGCAATGTTCTCAAGTTTCATTTTTCATGCCGAAATGTCAACGTGGGTCTTAGAAATTCGTCCATACGATCTGTCAGGAATTTTATCGTAAAGAAGAAACGAGTTGACCGATATACGAGACCAGCGTGAATTTTTAGGTAAAGAAAAGGCATTTGACTTGGTTTGCACGTCAAGTAGGTGTAATTTATGCTGGTTGGATCTCATCCGTACGCGACCGGAAAGTGTAATTGGCACAAATTTTGGCGTTGAACTGATATCTTCCACAACGATATCTTTGTTATCGATTAATTTACCGACGAAGCGAGTTCCTCGGTCTCTTTACCTCTTCACTGCTAAGAACTCCTGGTGAATGTTAATCCAATGAACTTTTATGCGCTTATCCAAGCTTCGCGGTCAAAATGATTCCCAAAATCGTGATCCATTCGCACGTCGATTACTAACTTAGCTTTGGAAAAAAAAAAAAAAAAAAAAAAAAAAAAAAAAACGTAAGTTCGATACTCCCAATATTGGCCAATTAATAAATTCTTTGTTTAAAGATGGCGAATTTAAGAATTTTCTTCTCGATAAATAATATAAGCCTGTATTAATTAGAAATTTAGAAATTCCCAAAATTATATAATTGTCCAATGTCTTTCTATATTTATCAATAACGAGATATACGTTCGATACATCTAAGACATATTCGTCAAATTTATAAAATATATATTGTTGAACTAATTATATATCCTCGAGCACAGTTTATTTTCATCATAAAGAGCAGAAACTGAGCGATCAGTAATTGGGACTTCATCAGTTATACGCACGTTCTCTTTCTATGCTTCGGGTATTTATGACATGTTTACAGATGGCGAATTTAAGAGTTTTTTTCTCAATTCGGTTTTTGTCTCAATAAATAAGCCTGTATTAATTAGAAATTTAATTTTCAACTCTCAATCGAACAAGAGACCCCAAAATTATATAATTGTCCAATGTCTATCTATATTTATCAATAACGAGATATATGTTCGATACATCTAAGATATATTTGTCGTATTTATAAAATATATATTGTTGTACGAATTATATATCCTCGAGCACAGTTTATTTTCATGATAAAGAGCAGAAACTGAGCGATCAGTAATTGGGACTTCATCAGTTATACGGACATTCTCTTTCAATGCTTCGGGTATTTATGACACCACGTGACGAGGCCAGATACTCGCTTTCTCCTTGTAGCGCCTGGACATGACTGGTATAAAACTGTTTGAAATATCATCAAACAAAAAAAAAAGTGAGTTCGTCAGCTAAACGACGAGTGACAGGCTTCGCACACCGTTGAGTGTACACCGATTATGTGAGTGACCCGAGTTCGTGAGCTTGCTCGAAAAACAAAAAAAAATAGGGGTGCGAATGACTAGACTGAAAAGCATACCTCACAGCAACATTTAACCAGCGGATTTTTCTATGCGATAAAATAATCTACGTTATTTTCAACACCTATCCGAATTCGCGCAATCAACAATGTCAATACAAGCGATCATATCAGCAGTTCAATTTTTTGAAAAAACATTTGAAGCCTTGTTTTCCAGTGCATTTCAGTCATCCGAAAATTTGTTCATGACAGTTTGACGTGCGATCAAATGTCGTATTTTAATTCATGCACACGCTACGTTTGTGCAAATACAGAAAGGGGTTTAATTTTAGAAACAGTATTAAATAAATAATAAAACAAAGCGTTAAAATTGTGCATCCAGCTGGTTAAAAGCGTAGCCAGGAGAACTTTGACCTCAGTATAGATTAATCCGAAGCTACTGGAACGTTGGACAACTGTCATTTCAAAGTCGTTGTCTTTTTGCTGCCTATTTAACTACATATCAGTTAAATTTTTGACAAAAAAAAGAAACATATCAAGTATTATTTTCCGCTACTTTTCAGTCGTCCGAAAATTTGTTCGTGACAGTTTGGCGTGCGATCAAATGTCGTGTTTTAATTCATTGTGCACGCTACGTTTGCGCAAATATGGAAAGGCAACACGTTAATTGTAGAAACCGTATCAAATAAATAATAAAACAAAGCGTTAAAATTGAAGATCTAGCTTGTTAAAAGCGTAGACTGGAGAATTTTTGACCTCCGTATAGGTTAACCCGAAACTACTGGAGAAACCGTGGGGTTCTCGAACACCATAACAGCTGCTGCCTATTTAACTGCATATCAGTTAAATTTTTGGAAAAAAAAGAAACATATCAAGTATTGTTTTCCGCTACTTTTCAGTCATCCGAAAATTTGTTCGTGACAGTTTGACGTGCGATCAAATGTCGTGTTTTAATTCAATGTGCACGCTACGTTTGTGCAAATATGGAAAGGCAACACGTTAATTGTAGAAACCGTATCAAATAAATAATAAAACAAAGCGTTAAAATTGAACATCTAGCTTGTTAAAAGCGTAGACTGGAGAATTTTTGACCTCCGTATAGGTTAACCCGAAGCTACTGGAGAAACCGTGGGGTTCTCGAACACCATAACAGCTGCTGCCTATTTAACTGCATATCAGTTAAATTTTTGGAAAAAAAAGAAACATATAAAGTATTGTTTTCCGCTACTTTTCAGTCGTCCGAAAATTTGTTCGTGACAGTTTGACGTGCGATCAAATGTCGTGTTTTAATTCAATGTGCACGCTACGTTTGTGCAAATATGGAAAGGCAACACGTTAATTGTAGAAACCGTATCAAATAAATAATAAAACAAAGCGTTAAAATTGAAGATCTAGCTTGTTAAAAGCGTAGACTGGAGAATTTTTGACCTCCGTATAGGTTAACCCGAAAGTACTGGAGAAACCGTGGGGTTCTCGAACACCATAGCAGCTGCTGCCTATTTAACTGCATATCAGTTAAATTTTTGGAAAAAAAAGAAACATATCAAGTATTGTTTTCCGCTACTTTTCAGTCATACGAAAATTTGTTCGTGACCGTTTGGCGTGCGATCAAATGTCCTGTTTTAATTCAATGTGCACGCTACTTTTGTGCAAATATGGAAAGGCAACACGTTAATTGTAGAAACCGTATCAAATAAATAATAAAACAAAGTGTTAAAATTGAAGATCTAGCTTGTTAAAAGCGTAGACTGGAGAATTTTTGACCTCGGTATAGGTTAACCCGAAGCTACTGGAGAAACCGTGGGGTTCTCGAACACCATAGCAGCAGCTGCCTATTTAACTGCATATCAGTTAAATTTTTGGAAAAAAAGACACATATCAAGTATTATTTTCCGCTACTTTTCAGTCGTCCGAAAATTTGTTCGTGACAGTTTGACGTGCGATCAAATGTCGTGTTTTAATTCAATGTGCACGCTACGTTTGCGCAAATATGGAAAGGCAACACGTTAATTGTAGAAACCTCATCAAATAAATAATAAAACAAAGCGTTAAAATTGAAGATCTAGCTTGTTAAAAGCGTAGACTGGAGAATTTTTGACCTCCGTATAGGTTAACCCGAAACTACTGGAGAAACCGTGGGGTTCTCCAACACCATAGCAGCTTCGCACTCTAGCTGTCGGAGAACCGTCGTTTCAAAATCGTTGTCGCTACCTAAATATTTGAAGTGGTCGCGCGAGTGCGTGTACGAAGCTTAAATTTTGAGAGCTTCTGGAGAGGGTAGACGGTAAAGGTGCTCCCGGACTGCCTACAAGGGTTGTTAATTATTTCGCGTGAGTTGGCTGTACCTATGCTACGTTGGAAAGCAAAAGGGTTGACTGCGGAGTTCTGGAATGACGGTGGAGGCGATGGTGGCGGTGGCGCTAGGAATAAGCGCGAAAACGGCACTGAGTTGGCTTCTGCCTGACAGAGACAAATATTTTCGAGTGAAATATCGGCTCGTTAGTTAAATATCCGCGGTACCCGATGACCCGCATTCGAAAGTAGCCTTTCCAAACAGTTATTACATTTTACACTCCCAACTTGTGGCACGAAAACCAGTTTCACCTGCTGAGGGAAAAGAAAAAAAGAAAAACAATTTCACGACGTTATAATTAAGGATCGTTACTAATTACCGTTCGGTATATTTTTACGATTTTCACGTGGCTCGGCGCTTGGGTGATTTTTAATTTGATACAATTGCTTCCATCGCAAAGTGCCGCTGGGGGAATCATAAAAAATACACGATCAAGAAGTATGTATTTTGCAGAGCCAGCACAGGTGTATTGGGTCCTACAGATTGAGTGGGTTTCGCTGGGCGAGGGTCGTTTCGGGGCTGATCCCTCGATTTCGTGTTTCAGGTCGGATTAAGAGAAGCCGAACAAGAGCCCCGAGCGAGTGGCTCGAAGGGGTGTGAAATGAAGATATCGAGGAGCGAACTCGTAATTTTCCCTCGCGGAAAACGCGGTACGGACGAACAAGGCTAACAAAAGGAAAACGGGCGAGAGGTGGAAGAAGATGGAATGGAGAGTTAGACCGATCGGCTACGAATCCGAAATAACGCTTGGACGAGAAGAGATAGAGAGAGAGTAGAGAGGAAAAATAGCCGGGAGCCGCTGAGTTTGCTCCCGTGGGATATCATCCGTACTCCCTGGATGGTCTATAATGCAATCCCGTACAACTCATCCATCCTTTAGGACGCTCGATGCAGCGTAAGCGGTGTGTGAGCCGTGCGAAAATGTAGCCACACATGACCACCGTGTGTGGAACAGGAAATCCGAGATTCTCCAACAACTATACACGAAAAATACGGCTTCGTTGGACCAACTAATTATTTGTTAGTTGAGTGAAAATGTCTTATCACAACCATCAGGTTGGTCGGTGTAACGACCTAGTATTAGTCCCATTTACCATTCAGAGTTAGTTGACTTAAATTGATCACGAATTTCATTCGTATTCCAACTAAGTCTGATAGTTGGGGCCAACCAACGCTGGCGGTTTTGTATTTGCGTGTTAACCGCCATTGTTCTATCGCACAAGATCGTGAGATCGCGTGAAGGAACATAAAGTGATGAAATTATACGAGAATGTTAAAGAAAATAAACTTCGAAGATTATGTGGTGCAAAAACATTAGTGGGGCTTAATAAACAATGTCGGTATCATCCGACGAAGTGAAGAAAGAACACGAAAAAAGGCTTGGTTGGAACAACCAAGTGCCTTGGTTACATATGCGCCAGACAATTAATTGGTTAGACCAACCAAGTTATTTGTTAGGCTACCAATTTCTTGGTTGGTCTAACCAAGTCACTTGGTTAGCTTAGCAAGTCACTTGGTTAGTCCAACCAAGAAATTGGTAGCCTAACAAATAACTTGGTTGGTCTAACCAATTAATTAATTTCTTGGTTGGTCTAACCAAATCACTTGGTTAGCTTACCAAGTGACTTGGTTAGTCCAAACAAGAAATTGGTAGCCTAACAAATAACTTGGTTGGTCTAACCAATTAATTAATTTCTTGGTTGGTCTAACCAAGTCACTTGGTTAGCTTACCAAGTGATTTGGTTAGTCCAACCAAGAAATTGGTAGCCTAACAAATAACTTGGTTGGTCTAACCAATTAATTGTCTGGCGCATATATAACCAAGGCACTTGGTTGTTCCAACCAAGCCTTTTTTTCCATGAGGTTCGTGCTGTCAGCCACTTTCGACAAAGTCGGGTTATGTTCGAGCAATAATACAGAACCAGGTGAAAATAGTTGATCCAATATCCAATTAATAATCTGTCCCTCGGGGCGCTAAGACATTTGGTTGGATCCAACTATTTTTTTCGTTACCTTAACCAAATCGTTTTCCAACTCTTCCTTATTGATGACCCTCATTCCAACTACTTCCAGCGTTCGATGAAATTCGATAAAATTCCATGCCGGAGTTTTTCAAACATCCAACCGCTGGTATCTGGTTCGCCGGATACGCGGGTTGAACTTTCATCATCTTGGTAACATACGAGAAACTTCCCCTCGTAAACCCATACGAGGTCACATCGTGGTCCATGTTTCCACTAGCTAAGAAATCCTCTGACATGACCGTTTTAGGTACTTAGAATGAGTCCTGGAAGTCTCGAATTATTGAACATGCTACTCTGTTTCCATTTTAGAATATTCTGGTACCTAAGAAGGTACGAGAACGAAGCAACTAACCTTTCTATCAAAAATTTATTCCATTACGGTTTAACTGTCTGATATAAGTGGAAAACGGTCCCCCACAGAATTGTTAAACGGAAAGCACTTTATTCCTGGCTTTCCACCAACTGCGAGAGAAATTTGGATTACCGTTTTTTTTCCAATGCTTCAAACCGGCTGGTAAAAAGGACGGATAATGGTTATGAATATTTTGTCTCTTCATTCACGATGCGGTAATAATAGAATTTTGTATTAAAATATTCGGATCCTCGACAAAATAATTGAACAGTTGCTGCAAATCTTGAATTGCTTTCACAGGATTTGTGAAAAATTTGGAAATATTGGTTATGCCTGAGGAATTTTCGTTTGCAATTCTTTCTGTGGACATGAAGCCCAGCATTTAGTCATCAACCTGCCACTAGTGGTATAAAAGAAATTGGTTCCATCACAATCCAATGGTACTAACATAATATACAGCTGGACAGTCAATAGAATCTACTTTATTCCACACGGAAAAAAGGCTTGGTTGGAACAACCAAGTGCCTTGGTTATATATGCGCCAGCCAATTAATTGGTTAAACCAACCAAGTTATTTGTTAGGCTACTAACCAAGTCACTTGGTAAGCTAACCAAGTGACTTGGTTAGACCAACCAAGAAATTGGTAGCCTAACAAATAACTTGGTTGGTTTAAGTTATTTGTTAGGCTACTAACCAAGTCACTTGGTAAGCTAACCAAGTCATTTGGTTAGACCAACCAAGAAATTGGTAGCCTAACAAATAACTTGGTTGGTTTAAGTTATTAACCAAGTCACTTGGTAAGCTAACCAAATCACTTGGTTAGACCAACCAAGAAATTGGTAGCCTAACAAATAACTTGGTTGGTTTAAGTTATTTGTTAGGCTACTAACCAAGTCACTTGGTAAGCTGACCAAGTCACTTGGTTAGACCAACCAATAAATTGGTAGCCTAACAAATAACTTGGTTGGTTTAACCAATTAATTGTCTGGCGCATATATAACCAAGGCACTTGGTTGTTCCAACCAACCCTTGTTTTCCGTGCATGTATAACATGGACTGAAACTTTTCTCGATTCAATATAGATCAAAGACATTATGTTGACGGCAAGCTTGTCATGGATCACAAATTGAAGTATAAAAAAATGTTGCCAGGTTGAAATATATCTGATACCAGTGGAAGTCTGGGGTGGATCCACTATCAGAATCACCTCCGAAGAGTTTTACTCCATCCTGTCTCGGTTATATTTGTTCCGAGTCGATCTAGTGCTCATTCAGCGTGTTTACTCCGGGGCTTGGAGATCGGGCAGCTAATTTACGTTTTATACCCTTTTCATTAAGAGTCCTTGTGTGCGAATAGGAGTAGCGAGCACGGTGGAAACGAACGTAAGGCCCTAGTCGTTCGTTTCCCCACGCGGAAAAACATTTACCAGCCGCTAAAGCAGCAGCACCAGCAACGGGATACCCAACCTCGAGGTTCTCGTTGCCTCAGCGAATAGCTGCTCCTCACTGAGCTCTCGCATCTCGACGTACCACCGACCACCCCAACCGGGCATCTCCGGCTTCCGACAGACGCTACCTGGCACTAATTAAATCTAGTAGGTACTTCCTAGTTGTGAAAGGAAACGGTATGGACCTCGTGCCGTCATGTTTTCTACTCAGCTCATAGTGTTCCTTTAGTCTATACCCAGTAGGAGCGTCGTTGCTTAATTAAATTATATGTAGGTTTGATCCTATTGCGGAAAACAAATGACAGCAAAAAAAAATTACCATAATTATTACAGAAATCAGCCGCATACAGGAAAACAGTCTGCGACACAGCGATAATGGATACGTGAATTAATCCTACCAAAACTGCGGCAAAGTGGGCAATTCTGGATTTAATACACACCGAGAGAAAAAGTTTCATTGATTCACGGAAATCTTTGGCTATGAAATGAAATACTTGAATTTCAATACTATCTTTTCTTTGAATGATCTCAAACTCAATGAAAAGTAGTGACATTGATTCGAAGAAACATTTCTTTAAACCAATGAACCATTTTCATTGATTTCAAAGATATCGTCTCTGATTCAATGAAACCTTCTTCTTACCACCTCGAAATTTCGAAACCTATTTTTTCCTGAAGTACGCGACAGATAAAGCTTAAATTTCGTGAGTATGTAAGGAAGTACGGCAGAAATAGGCTAACCTTCTGGCTACTCGAAACTCGAAGCCGTTCGTTCGGGAGAACCGGAAAACAAAAAAGTGAGGTTAGGTGCGAGAGAGAGATCAATGAAAACGTTCCTTTGAACCAATGAAAAAGTCTCTTTAAAACAATGAAACTGTTTCTTTATTCTATGCTCACTAAGGAAATCTTTATTTACAGGCAATAAAATGTTCTCTTTGAAATTCAAATGCACTATTTCATTGAAATCAATGAAAAAGAAAAAAAATCCACCCATTTCTTTGGTGTCAAATCTTTTCTCTCGGTGCAGACTTTGGAGATGGAATTAGAAAAATAGAATAGGTGCAGCTAGTCATGTTAAATATTTTCAATGACTTTTTATAATTGCGTTAGCGATAAAAATGATGAGACTTGTAGATAAAATAACTATTCGCATCTGTTACAAACACCAGGTTAATCTGGTATCGGTAAATATATAATATTACGGTTTTCTCTGTGGTAGACTTAATTAACAAACTCTTTACTTTATCGCAGATTACATTTTTTCGATGGCAGCAAACGTATCGAAAATTCACGATGCATGTGCTTATTTAATGGAATTTCATTACACGTTTCATCGGCTCATCAATGAATATCGAAAATTACTCGCCTCGTGTATTCTAACAAATATTACGATTGGGAAAACTGATTGCGAACCCGTCGTGTCATTTCAGCAACGCGAATTGGACCGGATACAACATACAGACCAACTTGCTCGGGTAAATAAACAAGATAAAACGGAATGGCACTGCATGGAGCTATACAAATGCAAAGTGTTACCTGCCTGAGAATGTTGCGACGTTTCTGCGCACACCTTCCTTTAATTAAGCCCGTAAAAAAGGTAATATAACTTGCTATATACGCTATACTGCGTATAGTTTTGGAGAAAAGCATTCATACTACAACCGGCACGTGAACCAGTCAGCTGGTTAGGTTTATTGCTCAAACCTTTTTATGCCATGAAAGTAGAAAATTCTTGGTAACATTCGTGGAGCTCATAGCAAAATACAGCGTGTTCTGGGTACGTGAGTTAGTGTTGAGGCACACTAATTCTCTCGCATATTCGATAAATTATACATGAATGCGGATGACCTAGAGCGTAAACGCTACACTGGAGAACAGAACAGAACACAAGAGACATGGAATAGGGGGCGCTAGGGTGTCCAGGAACTCGGTCATCACGGGTCCGTTGTATGGCTCAGGAGAAGCAAGCTGAGCGTTTAATGTAACACAGTAATGCACGGGTGAACGGATCTCTGCTGCATACTGTTTCTGACTCGGTACATGCTCTCGTATCATTATATCGAATTCGCAATATCGCACTACAACAAATTATCTCTTTGCCGCAAGTGTGGACACTGGAACCTACAATACGAAGGACATGTAGATATGGTGCACTCTACTTCTAAGGGTTTAATTTATAATTCCAAGTTTGAACTCATGTTCGTATTTACATATTACGTATAGTTACATATTCCACCACAGAAAATACCGGTTACAAGCCTTTTTACCATGATTTAAAAAAAGAGTGCTTTAGAAAATGTTATTAAAAGTCTGAGCGAAGGGTTTGCGAAAATTTACGATATCGGCTCATCCCGAGGAGGATAAAAAATATATGTACAATATTAACTCCAATTTCGAGTAAAATATTGGTATATTGGAGTTGATATTAGTTTATCACGCTGCTTTTTGTTCTTGTAACTTTGTTTTATGCTCAGGTCCTTAGGGGATGTAACATCTCAGGATCTTAATAAATAATTTAAATCTAAATCTAAATCTAAATATGATCACACTTTCCACAGATATGCAAACTTTTTCCTGATTCTTCTTTCCGCGGTTATATATGCGCCAACTAAGTTATTGGTTAGATCAACCAAGTTATTGTTTGACCAACCAAGTTATTGTTTGACCAACCAAGTTATTGCTTGACCAACCAACTTATTGTTTGACCAACCAAGTTATTGTTTGGCCAACCAAGTTATTGTTTGAGTAACCAAGTTATTGTTTGACCAACCAAGTTATTGTTTGAACAACCAAGTTGTTGTTTGACCAACCAAGTTATTGTTTGATCAACCAAGTTATTGTTTGACCGACCAAGTTATTGTTTGACCAACCAAGTTATTTTTGACCAACCAAGTTATTGTTTGACTAACCAAGTTATTGTTTAACCAACCAAGTTATTGTTTGACCAACCAAGTTATTGTTTGACCAACCAAGTTATTGTTTGATCAACCAAGTTATTGTTTGATCAACCAAGTTATTGTTTGACCAACCAAGTTATTGTTTGACCAACCAAGTTATTGTTTAACCAACCAAGTTATTGTTTGACCAACCAAGTTATTGTTTGACTAACCAAGTTATTGTTTGACCAACCAAGTTATTGTTTGACCAACCAAGTTATTGTTTAACCAACCAAGTTATTGTTTGACCAACCAAGTTATTGTTTAACCAACCAAGTTATTGTTTGACCAACCAAGTTATTGTTCGACCAACCAAGTTATTGTTTGACCAACCAAGTTATTGTTTGACCAACCAAGTTATTGTTTGACCAACCAAGTTATTGTTTGACCAACCAAGTTATTGTTTAACCAACCAAGTTATTGTTTGCCCAACCAAGTTATTGTTTGCCCAACCAAGTTATTGTTTGACCAACCAAGTTATTGTTTGACCAACCAAGTTATTGTTTGACCAACCAAGTTATTGTTCGACCAACCAAGTTATTGTTTGACCAACCAAGTTATTGTTTGACCAACCAAGTTATTGTTTGACCAACCAAGTTATTTTTTGACCAACCAAGTTATTGTTTGACCAACCAAGTTTTTGTTTGACCAACCAAGTTATTGTTTGACCAACCAAGTTATTGTTTGACCAACCAAGTTATTGTTTAACCAACCGAGTTATTGTTTGACCAACCAAGTTATTGTTCAACCAACCGAGTTATTGTTTGACGAACCAAGTTATTGTTCAACCAACCGAGTTATTGTTTGACGAACCAAGTTATTGTTTGACGAACCAAGTTATTGTTAGACCAACCAAGGTATTGTTTGACCAACCAAGTTATTGTTTGACCAACGAAGTTATTGTTTGACCAACCAAGTTATTGTTCGACCAACCAAGTTATTGTTTGACCAACCAAGTTATTGTTTAACCAACCAAGTTATTGTTTGACCAACCAAATTATTGTTTAACCAACCAAGTTAGTTTGACCAACCAAGTTATTGTTTAACCAACCAAGTTATTGTTTGACCAACCAAATTATTGTTTAACCAACCAAGTTAGTTTGACCAACCAAGTTATTGGTTACACCAACTAAATCATCTTGGTTAGTCAGTCAATAACTTGGCTGGTTATCAAATAACTTGATTGACCTAACCAATAACTTAGTTGGCGCATATATAACGAAGCGCCTTGGTTGTTCTGACCAAGTCTTTTTTGCGTTCGTGTATAAATTGGAATAATTATTTTTAGTGAGTTTGTATAAAAAAATATCTGTATTTAGCTATTGGCAAATATTGGCAAACTTCCAATGAACCGACAAATTGTACAGGACATACATCCCGTTGCGAGCGGTTGTAGAGCATAATCCAGCCACGCTCGGTCGGTAGGAGAGCTTTGAAATGGCCCAGCTTTGTAGCAGAGTGAAGTGGCCCGACAGTGAGTGGATCGAGATAAGAGGAGACCGGTGCGAGGACTGTGTACAAGGTTCCTCGTTCTATTCAAAACCGAACGAGGCTTGGGTAGTGCGTTATCGCGTCCGCTTTCGCCATTATCGGTCTGCTAATCCTGTCGTGCACGCGACAGTTGCTTAGCAGGTCAATCTGAAACTAGGAAACATCCATTGAATAAGGTTTGCTGGATCAAAAAATTATTATCCCGACAATTCAGTCACACATGTTCGCCAGCCCAAGTTCAATGCAATCTGCACAAACGCTTGAAATGAACCTGGAAACTTTGATTGCTTTGATTGCCTTGCTTATACATGATCCTCGTCTCACTGAAATGGAAATGATCGGTAAGCCTTTATCACGTTTCCTTTTGCCCTAACCACATTGCAAAATTCTGTTGTGTGCGCGACAGTTGCTTAACAGATCGACCTGAATCTAGGAAACGTCCATTGAACAATGTTTGCTGGATTCAAAAAATATTATCCCGCCAAGTTCAATAGAATCTGCACAAACGATCGAAATAAGCTGGAAACTTTGATTGTTTTGATTGCGCTGCTTATACACGATTCTTGTTTTACTAAAATGGAAATGATCGACAGGTCTTTACTCCCTTTTGCTGTTATGTGTGCGATAGTTGCTTGATGACGAATCATCCTGAACTTGGTACATCAATCGGGTAATGCTTTCAGGTTGAAAAAATGATTGTACCGACAAATTATCGTCCACACAAATTTGCCAGCCCAAGTTCAATGAAATCCGCACAAGAGTTCGCAGCAAATTGAAAGCCTCGGGCTTTCACTGCGTTTCTGATATATAATCCCCGACCCACTCAGATGGAAATTAGCGCGCCGTGTCTCACTAAGATCTCTTCCCAGAGTCAAGCGCAAAGTTTCGTCGCGTTGATAGCTTTATCGCCAATGGTATATACGCAGAATGTCAAAGTGTTATCGCGATCCATACTACGCTTTCGATCAGCGACTATTCAACGGGGGTATAGACGTAGCCACGCAACAAAGTTCGTTGAGGGTGCTGTAACCTTCGATTGCCACAAGCGCCAAGTGAGTACTGTACATTCAATGGTAAAGCCTCACAACCCGATAATTCGTATGTGTCAAAATAGTGTTTCCAGCTGGTTTATACAAACTCAGCGAAATCAATCATCATTCACGAGAACCAGGGAAACGCGATTCAATACCGTGCACTGGTTTTGACCCCAACATTCGTTAGGATTTTTCCAAAGCACCGCGATAAGAATTCAAACGCCTCTAATTCTAAGGTTCGAAATTATAGTCACAAGTTTGAACTTAAATTCGAACTTGGGATTATAAATTCGACCCTTAGAAATTATACTCCCAAGTTTGAACTTAAATTCGAACTTTGGTTTATAAATTCTACCCTAAGAGATTCTGATTATAAATCCCGATTGAAATACAGATCATACTTTTAACTTACTCTGAAAGTGTATTCTATTAATATTTTTATCAATGAATATTATTTCATTTATTTAAACAATGCTTTAGAATGATATTATTAAAAATCTGATTATCGGTCCACACTATTCTCTCGATCAACGACTATTCAACGAGGTTATAGACGTAGCCACGTGACAAAGCTCGTCGAGGGTGTTGTAGCCTTCGATTGCCACAAGCGCCAAGTGAGTACATTCAATGGTAAAGCCGCACAACCCGATAATTCGTAAGTGTCAAAATAGTGTTTCCAGCTGGTTTATACAAACTCAGCGGAATCAATCATCATTCACGAGAACCAGGGAAACGCGATTCAATACCGTGCACTGGTTTTGACCCCATCATTCATTAGGATTTTTCCAAAGCATCGCGATAAGAATTCAAACGCCTCTAATTCTAAGGGTCGAAATTATAGTCCCAAGTTTTAACTTAAATTCGAACTTGGGATTATAAATTCGACCCTTAGAAATTATAGTCCCAAGTTTGAACTTAAATTCGAACTTTCACTGAGAGAAAATAATGGTATTAGTAACTATAAAGTGACAACTATTCATTTTCAATTCGTACGACCAATTTTTTAATAGTTGCCACAACTATCAAATAGTTACTATAATTACCAAATACGTACCATAACTATTGTCCTAATTATCGTAACTATGAAAATAGTTGCATGGACTAAAAATTAATAGTTGTCACTTTATAGTTGACTGTACTACTACGATTTCTCTGAGTGTTGGATTATAAATTCTACCCTAAGAGATTCTGATTATAAATCCCAATTGAAATACCGATCGTACTTTTAATCTTTTTATCAATGAATATTATTTCATTTATTTAAAAAATGCTTTAGAATGATATTATTAAAAATCTGGATCTCGGTCCACACTATTCTCTCGATCAACGACTATTCAACGAGGTTATAGACGTAGCCACGTGACAAAGTTCGTCGAGGGTGTTGTAGCCTTCGATTGCCACAAGCGCCAAGTGAGTACATTCAATGGTAAAGCCGCACAACCCGATAATTCGTATGTGTCAAAATAGTGCTTCTAGCTGGTTTATACAAACTCAGCGAAATCAATCATCATGCACGAGAACCAGGGAAACGCAATTCAATACCGTGCACTGGTTTTGACCCCAACATTCGTTAGGATTTTTCCAAAGCACCGCGATAAGAATTCAAACGCCTCTAATTCTAAGGGTCGAAATTATAGTCCCAAGTTTGAACTTAAATTCGAACTTTCACTGAGAGAAAATAATGATATTAGTAACTATAAAGTGACAACTATTCATTTTCAATTCGTATGACCAATTTTTTAATAGTTGCCACAACTATCAAACAGTTACTATAATTACCAAATACGTACCATAACTATTGTCCTAATTATCGTAACTATGAAAATAGTTGCATGGACTAAAAATTAATAGTTGTCACTTTATAGTTGGCTGTATTACTACGATTTCTCTGAGTGTTGGATTATAAATTCTACCCTAAGAGATTTTGATTATAAATCCCAATTGAAATACCGATCGTACTTTTAACTTGCTCTGAAAGTGTATTCTATTAATATTTTTATCAATGAATATTGTTTCATTTATTTAAAAAATGCTTTAGAATGATATTATTAAAAATCTGGATCTCGTTCCACACTATTCTCTCGATCAACGACTATATACGTAGGCACGCGACAAAGTTCGTTGAAGGTGATGTAGCCTTCGATTGCCACAAGCGGCAAGTGCGTACTATACATTCAATGGTAAATCCTCACAACCCGATAATTCGTATGTGTCAAAATAGCGTTTCCAGCTATTTTACACAGACTCAGCGAAATCAATCATTATTCACGAGAACCAGGGAAAACGCGATTCAATACCGAGCGCTGGTTTTGACCCCAGCATTCGTTAGGATTTTTTCCAAAGCACGGCGGTAAGAATTCAAAGCCGAGCAAACCGTTTTTTCCCCTTCTTTTTTTTTCCTGTCCCATAATACATCAAAGTGTGTTCTCGAGTCGAGGCTGATTTTAAATGGGGAGCCACCGCGATTCGCGCAGTGAATATATATGCTAGCTCTGTATATAAAGTGCGAGGAAAAAAACGTCACGTGGCGGTGAATATATATAGACACATGCTACTTTATCCCCAGCATCTCTCCACGTCCAGCAGGCATCATCCTCTTGCGTTATCTCTCATTTTTTTTTTTTTTTTTTTTCATTTCCTGAAAAAATGCAACCCTAGCTTTGCTTTTCGAACATATATATATATATATATACAGAGAGATATATCTATGGCTCTTTGGTATATACGGGCCAACGATCACGCTGAGCCTCGCACGCCAGCTAACTCCAAGACGAATTAAACGGTACTTGAGCTTCTGAGAGGCTCCCAGGCAACCCTTCCACTTCTGTAGTTTTCTATGTGTGTATCTACGCGTTTACCAATGTTATAGGCGATGATACAGGTAGTACGTGCCGTTCACCTCTCTTTCGTTTGCTCTCTACCTCTGCTTTTGCTAGTGGCTCTGCCTTCTCCGCCTTTTCTCGTCCGTTTGCCATCCTCGCGTGGGATTCGACCGCCTGTGAACCTTACTCGAGCTTCTCTCTGCATGTCGCAGCAGTTTTCTACAACTTGCGTAATATTGCACCGGGCGAAGGGAGGCCGGGAAAATGCGGGGAGGTACTGAGAGCACGATCGCGTGCAACTACACTAGCGAGCTGCGAATCGGAATCGCAACGAGGAAATAAAAGTGATGAGGGTGAATGCGAAAAAGGTGTGCATTAAAAGCGACACTCTTCACCGTGTACAGATATACAACTACGGAGTGAAACATTATTTCTATAAACGGTGAAGTTTGAATTAATAGATGGTCATTTTTCAAAGATATATATATCAAAAAAATTATTCTTATATAATAGTAAGTATAAAGTTACATAATATTTTTTAATACTTTTTAATAGTTTTCAAATATTCTTACTATTAAAAAGTATTTTATAATACTATTGTGATGTATTATAAAATACTTTATAATAGTAAGTATAGAGTAAAATAATATTTTATAATACTTTTTAATAGTTTTCAAATATTCTTACTATTAAAAAGTATTTTATAATACTATTGTGATGTATTATAAAATACTTTATAATAGTAAGTATAAAGTTAAATAATATTTTATAATACTTTTTAATAGCTTTCAAATATTCTTACTATTAAAAAGTATTTTATAATACTATTGTGATGTATTATATAATACTTTATAATAGTAAGTATAGAGTAAAATAATATTTTATAATACTTTTTAATAGTTTTCAAATATTCTTACTATTAAAAAGTATTTTATAATACTATTGTGATGTATTATATAATACTTTATAATAGTAAGTATAGAGTAAAATAATATTTTATAATACTTTTTAATAGTTTTCAAATATTCTTACTATTAAAAAGTATTTTATAATACTATTGTGATGTATTATAAAATACTTTTTAATAGTAAGTATAAAGTTAAATAATATTTTTTAATACTTTTTAATAGCTTTCAAATATTCTTACTATTAAAAAGTATTTTATAATACTATTGTAATCTATTCTAAAATACTTTATAATAGTAAGTATAGAGTAAAATAATATTTTATAATACTTTATAATAGTAAGTGTAAAGTAAAATAATATTTTATAATACTTTTTAATAGCTTTCAAATATTCTTACTATTAAAAAGTATTTTATAATACTATTGTGAGGTATTATAAAATACTTTATAATAGTAAGTATAAAGTAAAATAATATTTTATAATACTTTTTAATAGCTTTCAAACATTCTTACTATTAAAAAGTATTTTATAATACTATTGTGATGTATTATAAAATACTTTATAATAGTAAGTATAGAGTAAAATAATATTTTATAATACCTTTTAATTGTTTTCAAATATTCTTACTATTAAAAAGTATTTTATAATACTATTGTGATGTATTATATAATACTTTATAATAGTAAGTATAGAGTAAAATAATATTTTATAATACTTTTTAATAGCTTTCAAATATTCTTACTATTAAAAAGTATTTTATAATACTATTGTGATGTATTATAATATACTTTATAATAGTAAGTATAAAGTTAAATAATATTTTTTAATACTTTTTAATAGCTTTCAAATATTCTTACTATTAAAAAGTATTTTATAATACTATTATGATGTATTATAAAATACTTTATAATAGTAAGTATAAAGTAAAATAATATTTTATAATACTTTTTAATAGCTTTCAAATATTCTTACAATTAAAAATTATTTTATAATACTATCGTGATGTATTATAAAATACTTTATAATAGGAAGTATAGAGTAAAATAATATTTTATAATACTTTTTAATAGTTTTCAAATATTCTTACTATTAAAAAGTATTTTATAATACTATTGTGATGTATTATAAAATACTTTATAATAGTAAGTATAAAGTTAAATAATATTTTTTAATACTTTTTAATAGCTTTCAAATATTCTTACTATTAAAAAGTATTTTATAATACTATTGTGATGTATTATAAAATACTTTATAATAGTAAGTATAAAGTAAAATAATATTTTTTAATACTTTTTAATAGCTTTCAAATATTCTTACTATTAAAAAGTATTTTATAATACTATTCTGATGTATTATAAAATACTTTATAATAGTAAGTATAAAATAAAATAATATTTTATAATACTTAATACAAATATTTGTCGAGATATTTTCGTCAGATGTTTTAAAAAAATAATTGCACTATATCTATCATATGTGAAAATCGTTTTTAAATGGGAGAATATTTTTCGTAAATTTTGGATGTTATTTTTAAAAGTTGTAAACAAAATAAAAGGCTACAATTTCATTAAAAAAATTAAGTTGAATTGATAAATAAATAACTGGAATATTTACTGTCATAAGTTTTTTTTTTTTGTTGAACTACGTAGTATTTGACGATTATTTTCTTGCTAACTAAAGAAAGTCGCTGTTGCTGAATCGGTGACTCTAGGAAAGTTGATGGAGTTCGGGAAGTTGAGTTCGCAGTGGGAAGAAACTACGAGCAGAGAATTTTGGAGGGCGAGCTGGAGCATGCCAAATGGATTCAAGCCGATACCCCAGTCGCTTCAAGTGGTGGTTCATCTACAAGCTCGAGGCAAACCCTCGAAACGTGTCCGATGTGTAGGTTCCTAACTTTTTTTTCTCATCCCCTGCCTCTCCCACATCTATACACTCTCACGAGATCGTAAATATTCTTGGGACAAAAGCTGAAGGACTCAGGAAGGATTATTGCGATAAATCATAAGAAACGTGCGGAGTGAAATATTATTCTCACAGCTATGCTCGACACATGCGTTTGAGCTTCAAGGCATCGTTTTCTTCGAAAGGCAATTTTTTTACTGTCCCTTTTAATATACCTTAACTCAAAAAGCTAAAAGAGATGAGAACAATGGCTGGAAGACAAGCGCAAAATTGCTAACTTTTTTTTTCATTCTCATTCTAGATAAAGTGACTGCGGATCTTCAGCTTTAATATTGGATCAATGAATCATTGTCCGATTTGATACATTTTTGATTGCCGATATTATTACCCTTTTTAAAAATATTTTTTGCTTTTTCTTTTTTGCAATTCTGTATTGATTGATGTCAAAATTATAAATAAATTAACTATTGAATAATTTATTAGAGAAACAAAAAAAAACTCTTTTCAAGTATTCGTCTATTTATTAGTAATAAAAACTACAAATTTATAAACAGCTTAAAAAATAAATAATAATAATAAGAGCGTACTAATATATTATAAAAATTATAATAGCATTTGATAGAATATAGTGTAATACTCATTTATATTTTATTAATATTCTCAGGGTTCAGAACGTTACTTATTAAAAGTAATTCGTTACCGTTACCGTTACTTATTGTGAAAAAGTAACGCGTTACTGTTACCGTTACACCTTGTGAAAAAGTAACGCGTTACTGTTACCGTTACACCTTGTGAAAAAGTAACGCGTTACCGTTACCGTTACACCTTGTGAAAAGGTAACGCGTTACCGTTACCGTTACACCTTGTGAAAAGGTAACGCGTTACCGTTACCGTTACACCTTGTGAAAAAAAACACGTTACCGTTATCGTTACTGAAAATGTAACGCTTCCGTTACTTTTCGTTACTTTAAAACATTAATCATATAACAAATTTAGACGTATATCATTATTAACGAGTAGAATGAAGAACAATAACGAAAAAACGAATAATTCAGAGGAAGCGTTTATTAACGTTGAGCAAGTAGCTTTCGTTCATTTTCGTTGGTATCACGCCTCTTAGAGGGAATTCAAACAGCTACTTGTTAACAAACATTTTGCATCTCAAAAAGTAACGATAAAGTAACGGCAATTTCGTTACTTGTTACAAAAAAAATTGTAACGAGCGTTGTCTTAGAATTACACGAATAAAAATGTAACGACGTTACCGACCGTTACCACCAAAAAATAACGAATTCACTGACGACGTTACTAGTAACGCGTTACTTCCGAACCCTGGTTGACTGTACTATTACAATTTCTCTGAGTGTACTTTAACAATTATTTAATTAATGGCACTAGACTTTTTTCTTCATATATTTTCCTAATTTTACTTGATGGTAGTGATGCTGTGGCCGTAGAATGTGATGATACAGTGGTTAATCGGCTATTGGCGGCTCAATTTATAAAGAAAACTCTTTATTTGAACGTTTCGACCCTGATCTGGGTCCTCTTCAGTAATTTATTGAATAATCACTGTGTGTATTTTGATCTATATTGTCTGTAGGATATTTCAGTGTATGTTTTTATCTCATCACTATTCCAAAGATTTTGGGTCACTGGGCTCTCTGCCCCCAATAAAAATGTAACGACGTTACCGACCGTTACCACCAAAAAATAACGAATTCACTAACGACGTTACTAGTAACGCGTTACTTCCGAACCCTGGTTGACTGTACTATTACGATTTCTCTGAGTGTATTTTAACAATTATTTAATCAATGGCACTAGACTTTTTTCTTCATATATTTTCCTAATTTTACTTGATGGTAGTGATGCTGTGGCCGTAGAATGTGATGATACAGTGGTTAGTCGGCTATTGGCGGCTCAATTTATAAAGAAAACTCTTTATTTGAACGTTTCGACCCTGGTCTGGGTCCTCTTCAGTAATTTATTGAATAATCACTGTGTGTATTTTGATCTATATTGTCTGTAGGATGTTTCAGTGTATGTTTTTATCTCCTCATCACTATTCCAAAGATTTTGGGTCACCGGGCTCTCTGCCCCCAATAAAAATGTAACGACGTTACCGACCGTTACCACCAAAAAATAACGAATTCACTAACGACGTTACTAGTAACGCGTTACTTCCGAACCCTGGTTGACTGTACTATTACGATTTCTCTGAGTGTATTTTAACAATTATTTAATCAATGGCACTAGACTTTTTTCTTCATATATTTTCCTAATTTTACTTTATGGTAGTGATGCTGTGGCCGTAGAATGTGATGATACAGTGGTTAATCGGCTATTGGCGGCTCAATTTATAAAGAAAACTCTTTATTTGAATGTTTCGACCCTGGTCATGGTCCTCTTCAGTAATTTATTGAATAATCACTGTGTGTATTTTGATCTATATTGTCTGTAGGATGTTTCAGTGTATGTTTTTATCTCCTCAGCACTATTCCAAAGATTTTGGGTCACCGGGCTCTCTGCCCCCAATAAAAATGTAACGACGTTACCGACCGTTACCACCAAAAAATAACGAATTCACTAACGACGTTACTAGTAACGCGTTACTTCAGAACCCTGGTTGACTGTACTATTACGATTTCTCTGAGTGTGTTTTAACAATTATTTAATTAATGGCACTAGACTTTTTTCTTCATATATTTTCCTAATTTTACTTGATGGTAGTGATGCTGTGGCCGTAGAATGTGATGATACAGTGGTTAATCGGCTATTGGCGGCTCAATTTATAAAGAAAACTCTTTATTTAAACGTTTCGACCCTGATCTGGGTCCTCTTCAGTAATTTATTGAATAATCACTGTGTGTATTTTGATCTATATTGTCTGTAGGATGTTTCAGTGTATGTTTTTATCTCCTCATCACTATTCCAAAGATTTTGGGTCACCGGGCTCTCTGGCCCATGTGTTGTAGTGTTTGAGGTTATCTCTTTGATGGTGTTATTCTTGTTGCTACATTTTTACACTTGTTGAGCCAGAGAACCCGGCGAGCAGACTCCTTTCCTAATTTTATTCCACCTTGTATAAAGTTTGTCTCGAAAACTATTGAATAAATATTGATATAACTAACATTGAATCTTTGTTAAAATTTTTTACTTTTTTTTTTAAGATGAAACTAAAAATTGCAGGAGTTGCGACGAGTTAATGTACAGTCGTCTCTACAAGAATCGCGTTTCTGTCGTGACTGTACAGGCGACGCGCCGATTAACGGTTCTTATAACGGCGACGAAACAATTTCGGCCGGTTATAAGCGCAGCCTCGAGTGCCAGGTCAATTTGAATTCTCATTATCCGTCGTTCAATCTATCACGGTTAAGTCTCGTATAGTTTGAAAAAGTAAGAAAAATTTAGCAAGAGGAGAAAAAAGGAACACTGAGAAGGTTTCGAAGGGTTTGTTAATTGCCGGTAAGAAGGAGCCGGGTAATTACCGAGCCCCACCGGAAAAACCGACTTTTGTTCGTCGTCAAGACAATACTTTCCGTCTATCCATACAGCGGCAGTTTCTCGCCGTTAAAATCCTCATTCTGACCGCGTTTTAATCGAAAAGCTCTGTCACGAAATTTTCGTTTGTTATAACCTGTATTATCAAGGGAAAACTTTCGCTCGGTGAAACTGAAACGGTACTTAAATGACTGGCGAAAACTGAATGGGGCTAAAAAGAGCGAGGTAAACGGGCTGACGGCCGGTCTGGATTTTATTTCTCGATTACCATGACATTCAGGTTCCACGAAATTTCTTCGATGTACAGTTTTAACGGAGCGAACTTTCTAAAATGGCCTCGATCCGCCGGCCACACTTCCCGCTTCTTCCTCCTCGAGACATTCGTCATTTCTTTTTTTTACTTCGTTTCATATTTCCTCACAGAGAAGGCCCTGCTTTTTTTTTTTTTTTTTACTGTAGCATTTGTTTCCTCATCGAAATTCGCATTGTTCTTGTACCGAATGGCAAAGAAGAGTCTTAAAAAAAAAAGAAAGAAAAGGTAACTAAAACTCGTTGGTAATGAAGCTCGAAGAGCTCAATTAGTAGATGAAACGAGTGCAGCAACGTTGACTGCTCCGGCGATGAGGAGGAAAATTTAAAAAGCTGACAACTAGTGTAACCAGGTGGAGGTAAGTATATATAATTAACTCGGCAATTACGATGCTATACGCGGTTCCCGCGATTTGCCCTCGGTGTGTGCAGCGTGAGCGAAGAGCTCTGCATATATATATATATGTATATATGAGTCATTCCAAACCAAGTGGGCTATTCATTTCCCAATTTTTCTGTAGTTTGTAAGCATAATAATGGAAATTCTGTGAAATTTTTAGAAAAATCGGAATGTTCTGTCTCAACGAAAAAAAAAATATTAAATTTTGTTTGAGGGGCTGAGGAAAATTTCAATACATTTAGTAAATTTTATACAGGAACAAATTTTTTGTACGATCGGTAATTTTGAATATACAGCGAATTGAAAAAAAATGTGATAGAGAAAAATCGTTATTAAAGTTTGGGCAAACTGGAGGTGATAAAATTCTGAAATAATTCGTGGGCTTTGGTGATGCTCTAAAGAACGTAAAAAAATTTAAAAAAGGCTTTTTGCAACCCTGCTAATGCAATTAAAATAGCGAGAGGCTAAAATAGCGAATTTTATAATGATGGATATTCTAGATTCAGACGTTAATTATATTTAAATTCGCTATTTTGACTTCCATTCTATTAAAATGCAATTAAAATAACGAATGGCTAAAATAGCAAATTTTATAATAATGGTCATTCTAGATTCAGACGTTAATTATATTTAAATTCGCTATTTTGACTTCCATTCTATTAAAATGCAATTAAAATAAAGAATGGCTAAAATAGCGAATTTTATAATAATGGTCATTCTAGATTCAGATGTTAATTATATTTAATTTCGCTATTACAGCCATTCGCTATTCTTATCATTCGCTATTTTGACTTTCATCCTATTAAAATGCAATTAAAATAACGAATGGCTAAAATAGCAAATTTTATAATGATGGCCATTCTAAATTCAGACGTTAATTACATTTGAATGCGCTATTACAGAAATTATCCATTTAGATTATTGGCTATTATTACCTCCATCCTATTAAAATGCAATTAAAATAGCGAATTTTATAATAATGGTCATTCTAGATTCAGTCGTTAATTATATTTAAATTCGCTATTTCAGCCATTCGCTAATTTTTATCATTTGCTATTTTGACTTCCATCCTATTAAAATGCAATTAAAATAGCGAATTTTATAATGATGGCCATTCTAGATTCAGACGTTAATTATATTTAAATTCGCTATTTCAGCCATTCGTTATCCTTATCATTCACTATTTTGACTTCCGTCCTATTAAAATGCAATAAAAATAATGAATGGCTAAAATAGCGAATTTTATAATGATGGCCATTCTAGATTCAGATGTTAATTATATTTAAATTCGCTATTTCAGCCATTCGTTATTCTTATCATTCACTATTTTGACTTCCGTCCTATTAAAATGCAATTAAAATAATGAATGGCTAAAATAGCGAATTTTATAATGATGGCCATTCTAGATTCAGATGTTAATTATATTTAAATTCGCTATTTCAGCCATTCGTTATTCTTATCATTCACTATTTTGACATCCGTCTTATTAAAATGCAATTAAAATAATGAATGGCTAAAATAGCGAATTTTATAATGATGGCCATTCTAGGTTCAGATGTTAATTATATTTAAATTCGCTATTTCAGCGATTAGCTATTCTTATCATTCGCTATTTTGACTTCCATCCTATTAAAATGCAATTAAAATAATGAATGGCTAAAATAGCGAATTTTATAATGATGGCCATTCTAGATTCAGATGTTAATTATATTTAAATTCGCTATTTCAGCCATTCGTTATTCTTATCATTCACTATTTTGACATCCGTCCTATTAAAATGCAATTAAAATATTGAATGGCTAAAATAGCGAATTTTATAATGATGGCCATTCTAAATTCAGACGTTAATTATATTTAAATTCGCTATTTCAGCCATTCGTTATTCTTATCACTCACTATTTTGACATCCGCCCTATTAAAATGCAATTAAAATAATGAATGGCTAAAATAGCGAATTTTATAATGATGGCCATTCTAGATTCACATGTTAATTATATTTAAATTCGCTATTTCAGCGATTAGCTATTCTTATCATTCGCTATTTTGACTTCCATCCTATTAAAATGCAATTAAAATAATGAATGGCTAAAATAGCGAATTTTATAATGATGGCCATTTTAAATTCAGATGTTAATAATATTTAAATTCGCTATTTCAGCCATTCGTTATTCTTATCATTCACTATTTTGACTTCCGTCCTATTAAAATGCAATTAAAATAATGAATGGCTAAAATAGTAAATTTTATAATGATGGCCATTTTAAATTCAGACGTTAATTATATTTAAATTCGCTATTTCAGCCATTCGTTATTCTTATCATTCGCTATTTTGACTTCCATCCTATTAAAATGCAATTAAAATAATGATTGGCTAAAATAGCAAATTTTATAATGATGGCCATTTTAAATTCAAACGTTAATTATATTTAAATTCGCTATTTCAACAATTCTCTATTTTAATTATTTGCTATTTTTACCTCCATCCTATTAAAATGCAATTAAAACAGCGAATTTTATAATGATAGTCATTCTAGATTCAGATAATCATTATTTTTAAATTCGCTATTTCAGCCATTTGCTATTTTGGTAATTTGTTATTTTGACCCCCACCGAAATTTGGGTGGCCGACTTGTTGTGGAATGACCTATATACAAGTTGGTAGGCACGCGGCAATGTACGCAGTCCTCTTGTGCTAATGCTTTCACGTGGATCGAGTGTATCGTGTGTACAAGCACAGACTATACATCTCATGTTGCTACTATATAACGTTTCGTGGA
This sequence comes from Ephialtes manifestator, assembly GCA_963970395.1. Taxonomy (NCBI): domain Eukaryota; kingdom Metazoa; phylum Arthropoda; class Insecta; order Hymenoptera; family Ichneumonidae; genus Ephialtes; species Ephialtes manifestator. Next base: position 24,966,637 of record OZ019981.1, on the reverse strand, counting down.
ATCACGATGCTTCGATCACTGCATTTGTGTGCATATGTGTTTGCACACGAAACAAAGTACCCGCGTTTCCCGCCCGCAAAGCTCTCGTCGTTCGATCAACTTGAATGAATTGTACGTGGTCGATAATATTGTAATCGCGATAGCGAGCGATGGTCAGAAGAGTGAAGTGTGTAGCTAAACGATAACTATCGAGTTTCGACGGAGTTAAATCGACCAGCAGCAGCAGTAGCAGCAGCAGCCACTCCAATTCATCACGCAACCTGCCGGTTTGCTTGACTGCCTCACGTGTAATTATTAGACACGCTAAAAGAGAAGATCAATGAGATACTCGCTCGTTAACATCACAGCATAATACTCGAATAAATTTTTTTAAATATCTACGCCTAAAGATAAATGTCATAGCCATTATCGAATTGTGCTACTCGATTCGAATGGATATGTATATATATTTCAAAGGATTTTTCGTTTCGAGTGATAAAGCGACAGATGCGAAGCTCGATGACCCGGAATACGTGTGTGTGTGTGTGTTAAATCAGCGAGAACGGGTTCTCGAGTGAGAAGAGCCTATGGACTCTGAACCGGATGTGCTCGAATACTCGAAAACAACTTTAACTGCAGCAGAGTCGAATGGAATCGGGAAAGAAATTTTGACTTTAACTTTGTTTCCTTCGTCTTGATACACTGAGAGAAAATTATGGTATTAGTAAATATAAAGTGACAACTATTCATTTGTGGTTGTTACAACAATTTTTTTATAGTTGTCACAACTATCAAATAGTTACCATAACTATTTTCGTAGTTATCGTAACTATAGAAATCGTTGCATGTAATAAAAATCAATAGTTGTCACTTTATAGTTGAATGTACTATTACGATTTCTCTGAGTGTACTGATAATCAGTTGTGTAGAAATAAATTCACACATAAATGCATAGAAATTTATTTTAAAAGCACTAGCAATGAAATCGAAGCACAAGGAAGAGTAAATTTAATTATCTTGCAGAGTCATTTGGAAATAAATCCTATGCGATGCACATAAATGCATATAAATTTATAATAAAATGTGCACTAGCAATAAAACCGAAACACGAGGAAATAGAATTTCGTTATCCTGTTGAGTAAATTTCTTGACCCTGACAATCAGTTCTATAGCAATAAATCCGATGCACATAAATGTATTAAAAAATGTGTGCACCAGCAGTGAAACCACAGCACGAGGAAAAGAGAATTTAGTTATCCTGCGATGCACATAAATGCATAACAAAATGTGCACTTGCAGTGAAACCGAATCACGAAGAAAACAAAATTAAGTTATCCTCCAGAGTAAAGTTTCTTGACCCTGACAATCATTTCTATAGAAACAAATCCTATGTAATCTCCGTAGTCATAAAAATGTATGATAAAACGTGCACTAGCGATTAAACCGAATCACGATAAAAGACAAAATTTAGTTATCTTGACCCTGACATCTATAAATCCTATGCAATCCCCACAAATACATTAAAATGTATAACAAAAATGTGCACTAGTAATTTAGAACCGAAGCACGAGAAATAGATTAAGTTTTAACCGCGTGGTAAATGTCTGTTGATTGGACGTATGTAGTGTCACTGACCTTGAGTCGAATTTGCTACCATCAAGCAAAGTTCCAGTATAGTGCATCGTCACCTGATCACCCTTCTTCGATTTGAGATCGCATACTTCCGGTTGATATATTCTGTCCACCTTAAGACCACCACTCTGACTGTTTTCAGCCCCGAGAGTCAGTGTAACACCGTGACTCAATATCGTTAAGAGTCCGAAGCAACACGTCGCGAATGCAACACCCTGATGATACCTCATTGTTGAATTCTCGCGGGAACGTAGAAGCATCGTTTATACGTTGGCGGATGCCGGCGAGCGACTGACACCAAGAACGAACTGTGAAGCCCACGAAGCGCGCGCCGCGCTCAGAGCTCGGCAGCACAGCACACCGTGGCGAACATCGGCACCAGAAACAGCGACGACGGAGTCGTTGCGCGCACGACCAGTCAGCCAGCCACCTCACCAGACCATAGAGAGGCAACTCTATGGTGGGGGGGGAGTGACGGGGGGGGGGGGGGGAGAATTCTCCACGTTCCAGCGACTGGCGTAACATGTGCGAGTGCAACGAGGATGCCTATAAAACGGCTACGCGCCACATTGCGCCGTCTCATTGGCCTCTCGGAATATGTAGGTCTCTCTGTTTTTTTTCATCCATCTCTTTCTCACTGCTTTTTTTCCCAAGCCCATCCTCTCGTCATGCTTATATATCTCCGCGCTCTTTCATTCCCCTCGCCTAGCCATTCTCCAGCCCACTCACTCCCACAGTTTTTTTTTTTCTATTCTTCCTATCCCAAGTGGAAAAATAATCTAAAGGTTCTGTGAAAATAATATCTAAATCAGTGCATATAATCGGTGACAGGACATATTATAATAGTCTAATTTTTGCACGACGAAATATCACGGACGTTTGATCACACAAGAAAATGGCACAATGAGATAAAGTCACAACGACTAAATATCACGCGAATCATCCACTTATATTGACTGTAGTTTTTTTAGGACGTTAGTTAGGTTGGCGTTCGTTTTTTTAGGGATTAATTAGTTTGGTACGGAGTTGTAAATACCCATTAATTCATGAGATATTGTTTACAGTACAATTTGTTTTGTAATTATGATTTCATAATAATAATATGTAGTGATTATAAATAGAGTGTAAACATTTGAATAGGGTAGAAGTACCCACACTTAAATACGTTTTTCGTCGCTTTTTTAATTCTGTACCTGTATTTAATCATAGTTTTTCATAAAGTTGTGTATTTTAGAAACATTTAACGTCATTTTGACGTCCGTTCGTCTCCATTACAAAAAGTACTGTATCAGTAATTAAAGTATCATCAGCTGATTCAACAAATTGTCAACTCCTTACGGAATTCGACAAGATTTTGGCGAAAGCTCTAGATACATATTCGGATTACCCGCGTAGAAAAAAAGAATCTTGTGAAGAATCTTTTAAAGAATCTTAAAAAAAGTCTTGAAAAGAATCACGTATAGGATCCGGAGCAAGATTCTTTCCAGGATTCTTTTCAAGATTTTTTCTATCCGACAGCGTTCTGAGAATCTTTCAAAGAATCTTCGAAAGAATCTTGAAAAGCGTCTTTAAGAGAATCGTGAAAAGATTTCGTCCATTAAACAGAAAAATCGTTGAAAGAATCTTAATGAAAATTTTCAGAGGAATCGAGCGAAACCTGTTGTTGCTTTCCCTTGGTGGCGAGACAGTACATTTCGATACGTCAACGAAGGGTAAACCCCTCGTGTATAGTCTAACTCAGCACAGCTTTGCAGTCTTATATACGTTCAGGCTTCAAGTCACTCGCGAGAAACGCTTCGACCGCTCGCCATCTAGCGGACTATTGTCCACCAGTGTTTCGTATGATGTCACTAGGTGGCGAACGGACGGAGCGCTTCTCGCAAGTGATTTGAAGCCTCAGTGTATATATAAGACTGGAAAGCATTTCTGACTTCGACTACACACGAGGGGTTTACCCTTCGTTGACATACCGAAATATACTGTCTCAACACCAAGAGAAAGCCACCACAGGTTTTGAGCGATTCCTCTGAAGAATTTCATTAAAATTCTTTCAACGATTTTTCCGTTTAATGGCCGGAATCTTTTCACGATTCTTTTAAAAACGCTTTTCAAGATTATTTCGAAGATTCTTTGTAAGATTCTCAGAACGCTTTCGGATAGAAAGAATCTTGAAAAGAATCCTGGAAAGAATCTTGCTCCGGATCCTATACGTGATTCTTTTCAAGATTCCTATAAAGATTCTTTCAAAGATTTTCTCAAGGCTTTTTTTAAGATTCTTTAAAAGATTCTTCACAAGATTCTTTTTTTCTACGCGGGTATATAGTTGGCGAATTGCATGCAGCTTTGCACGTATCAATCTTAAGAGTCATCACTGCAAATGTTGATGTACTAAAAGTCTGAAATAAAGCTATACATTTATAAAAAATACGATGGCCACAACTGGTACATGAAATAAGCATGTTGCCCCGGATATGGCCATGATAATATAATCATTAATTTTTCGTTAATTATTACACAATCAATTCATAAATTCGTAAAGAAGAAACAAAAAAACGAAAAAACGCTAAGAAAAATATATCCTTAGAAATGTATAGTAAAAAAGAAGGTAAAACGGTGGAACACCTTTCATGTTGAAGATTCCCATCGTTATGCAATGCGGAAATCTACTTTCGGAAAGAACTCTGGTAAAAATAAAAATAAAAGTGTAAAGAGTAAAACATTAATATAATGTATGACTATTTGTGACAAAGAAAGCTGCTACGAAAAAGTGCAAAACGAAGGAGACGAATGTCAAAAAAGGTTAGTTAGGTTCACAGATGGCATCTGTGCTTTAAAGACATTTTCGTGTAGAGGAATTGGATGCTTTCATAAGAATACGATTTTGATTTATTAAACACACCTTAAAAAATGTTTCAAGTGCAATGAATATTGAGTTATTCTAATTTTAAGCATGGCCAAAACCGGTACATTACTGTGGCCAAAACCGGTGCATAAGTGGCCAGAACTGGTGAAATGGCTATGCTCCTACTTTTTTCTATTTTCCAGTGTTTTCTCGACGCATATGAAGATTTTAATGCTAGAAATCTGAAATTATATTCTTCTCAGATAGGAAAAGTATAGGTCCAAAACAGTTTTATGATATTTGGTCCCAATCACAAGTACTTGAAAATGGAAAAATTCGTAAATTTTCCACAACCGGTACTTCTACCCCAGCTGAAAAAAAATACTAATTTTCGCTTTAATATTGCAAGAAATAGTGGAAAAAATGGACGAAATAAGTAATGCATTACTTATTTTTTTCCATTTTTTCAAAAGGATTATCGTGAATTTATATTGAAAAATAATAATTTTTGCAGCCATTCCAAAGTTTAATCATCGTATTACAATCGCTACATGTTATTATTATAAAATCATAATTATAGAGCTGATCGTATCATCATCATTATTTCTATAAGTACCAGGCATTTACAACTCGCGTTCGTTTCTTTAGGGAGTTAATTAGTTTGGTATTTTCCTTATAATTGTTCTTTAGTTTCGTTAGGTTAGTTGTGGTTCTATGGGTTAGGATATTTTGTTTGTGATATTTTGTCGTGTTATATAACGTCATGGAACCATATATAATCTGTATGAGAAAATTCACACCCACATAGAAATTAATCCATTAGAAATATATACTGTATATATTTTATATATTCCGGCAAAATCGTTGATATCCGGTATATATCTTGGATGTATGTCATAAATATATTTTACACTTATAATAAATTTACATAATAAGTATGTTATGTTAAATATTAGATATATCTAAAATTGTATAAAATATTTTTATATATTTCGTTTATGAAAATTATTGAATTTCTACTCGTTATATATACCATACATATATATATCTATATATAGAATTCATATAATCTGAAGATTTTAGAAAATTTTTTTTTTTTTTTTTCAAACTTTTGATTTATTTGAAAAGATTTTCAAATAAAATTCTATATAATCTATATATAGATTATATAGAATTTTTAGATCTATATATAGATTATATAGAATTCATATAATCTGAAAATCTTTTCAAATAAATCAAAAGTTTGAAAAAAAATATATATTTTTTCTAAAATCTTCAGATTATATGAATTTTATTTGAAAATCTTTTCAAATAAATCAAAAATTTGAAAAAAAAAAATATATTTTTTCTAAAATCTTCCAGATTATATTATTTGAAAACCTTTTCAAATAAATAAAAAATTTGAAAAAAAAAAAAAATAGTTTAAGGTATCTATATATAGATTTATATCTATATATTGTTTAAGATATATTTATATCTATATATAGTTTACGGTATCTATATATAGATTATATAGAATTTTATTTGAAAATCTTTGCTTTTTAATTTCCAAAATAAACATTATACAAATTCCAAATGTATTAAAAGCAAAATTTATAAATTCTACGAGTCGATTTTCTTATAAACACTTGTAGATAATTTTTTCACTTGTGTATGCACACGAGTGAAAAATTTCTATACCCTCGTTTGTGCTCTCTCTATCGCATACAACTCGTGTTTGTGCCTCGCTCTACAATATACTCGATCCCGTAGCTGTACTAAGGTTCTCTTTTCCCCTCGTGCTCTTGATATGGTTATGCGAGCTCCCCCCTTACGTTCGCTGGTTACTACTATACTAGCTTCTGTTCATCACTATAGCGCGCTCTTATGCTCTCTTGTGTTTCAACGCTGTTGATCTCCTTCTCTGTTGGCTCTGTTCGCCTTGCAACGATTTCCTCTTGAGTCTTGAATAGTTTCTCTCGCTTTAGCTCATGCTTTTGTCTCTGTTCGCCTCGTTCGCTCTAACCCTGTTGAGGAAAGGCTCGTGGATCGTTCCTCGTGGACCAGCTGATGTCATCGCTTCGTGCAGAGCCTCGAAGCAGCTCTCTATATCGCACGGCAACAGCTTTGGTGTGAGAAGTCGCATAACCAGTACAACTCCTACGCGCCTCGTACTCTCTCTGTCTCTTTTGTGCACACTCAAGCGCGGTGAGTTCCGTCTTTGTATATCGCATCACTCTGTGGCTGTTTGCTGTCGCTTCATCATTGGACAGCGTCACATTGCCGGACTTGAGGCTTTAACGTGTGGTATATGATTCCAGCAGAACCACACGTCGATCTGTCGACGTGGCGTCTATAGTACGAATCTTCAAGCGAAAGCCACGACGACGAACGTATGTATATACATTTCATACAGTCCAATCTCTTTAGATTAACTGTAAAACGCATTTTAGCGTTATACTACGCGGGTTGGTAACAGCGAACAAATTATTTCACTGATAGCAAAGAAATGGGTGGATTGTTTTTATTTTTTTTCGATGACCTTGAGAAATGTTTGTTTGCTTTCGATGAAATGGTTTCATTAATTAAAGACACAGTTTCTGGAAAAGCGACTTAAATTGATAGGCAGGTATCGGCGGTTATTGAAATAAATTAAGTGGATGGAACAAACATTTTTTTTTTAACAATTTCTGACGTTCTTACATTTTTTTTAGCCACATGTCATTTTATAGGTTACGTTTTTCTTTTAGTTTCTCGAAGACGATTTATTTGAAATGAAGGAAAAACGGTTTTTTGGTTCAAGGAAATTTTTTTATTAATTCAATGTCATTACATTTTATTGAATTTTGTATAAAGTTGAAATATATTATTTAATTGATAATACAGAAATGTTTCATAGGCCAAGATTTCAAAGAGATTTATTTAAATGAAGGAAACTTTTTACCTCTCGGTGAAGTCATCGTTGTTTACGAGTGATAAGATAACAGTACCATGGTCTTTATAACCTTCATTCAAAACATTCAGAGACTGATATTTGGAAATAGCATAAATATCATGTTATTTTATTTCAAGCGATTTTAATAAAGGGAAGAGTTTACAGTGACTTTTGGTTATTCTACACTTGTCATAACATTTTTCACCACACGTGTTAGGTTTTTTTCCGTGAAACTTGATGAAAATAATTAAAAATTTTAGGAAATGTTTACTGAAAATAAAAAATACAAAAATTTTGGTATTTTTTCTTTTTGCATTTATGTCAATTACATCAATGGCGTTTTATTGAATAACAAAGATCCGAAAAAAAAGAAATTGTAAATAATACGATTGTTTAAATCTGTACAAAATTTTTGGTCAAAACGCAAAAGCAGTATTTTTTTTTGTTTCAATTGTAATAATTTAACAAATTTGGAAGTTTATAGATGTTGTCTTATATTTTCGTCAAAACTATATAAAATAATTATCTTTTTACATTACAATATTTGCTACGGATTATGACGCCAAATGAAAAAGTTAATAAAAATATCTATATTTACTTTTCAACCAAAATGAAGTAAGATGATAACGATTTTTAGTTATCTAATGTGTAGATAAGATTAGAATTTAATTAAAGCGTATCCTTGCCTCCCGTGAAGAAATCTTATCAGGGTTCTTCCAAGGCCCCGATTAATATTCCCTAATTCTCTTAGGGGTCTTCCCGTGAAGAAAAATATTAGGGTTGCCCTAAGGTAACTTAGTTCCCTATCGGGCTTTAATGTGGACACCATAAAAGGGAGTTCCATATCACTTCCAATTAGGGACCTACTAAGGAAACTGTAGAGTTTCATGCCGATATTTAATGGGGTTATATTAGGGCAATTAATTAAGGGCCCAGTCAGGCTTAATCATGGCTCCAAGTAAATAAATAAATAATAATTTCGCCACGTAAGGGCCTCATAAGGCAATTCTAGGTTGCCACTGCGAAGTTTAATAAGGGCTTGATAGGGTAATCACTTAAGGGCCCAGTCAGGCGTAATATTGGCACCAAGTAAACAAATCAATAATAATTTTGCCACCTAAGGGTCTCAGAAGGCTTGATAGTAATTTGTTTACTTGGTGCCAAGATTACGCCTGACTGGGCCCTTAAGTGATTACCCTATCAAGCCCTTATTAAACTTCGCCATGGAAACCTAGAACTGCCTTATGAGGGCCTTACGTGGCGAAATTATTATTTATTTATTTACTTGGTGCCATGATTAAGCCTGACTGGGCCCTTAATTAATTGCCCTAATATAGCCCCACTAAATATCGGCATGAAACCCTACAGTTTTCTTAGTAGGTCCCTAATTGGAAGTGATATGGAACTCCCTTTTATGGTGTTCACATTAAAACCCGATAGGGCCCTAAGTTATCTTAGGGCAACCCTAATATTTTTCTTCACGGGCGACCTGAGGGCCAGTATTAGAATAGGTGACCACTTGGCTGACTTTGACGGTCATTAGTTGGATAGGTGACCACCAATTTTGTCATGGAAACCTCGGATTACCATATAAGATCCTTATCTGGCAAATTTATTATTGATTTGTTTACTTTATGCCATGGTTAAGCCTGACTGGGCCTTTAATTAATTAACTTATCAAGGCCTTATTAAACTTCACCATGGCCTTATGAGATCCTTATTTGGCAAAATTATGATTAATTAGTTTACTTGGTATTATCATGAAGCCTGACTGGGCCCTTAAGTAATTACCCTATCAGGCTCTTATTGAACTTCGCCATGGAAACCTAGAGTTGCCTTATGAGACCCTTAGGTGGCAAAATTATTATTGATTTGTTTACTTGGTGCCAAGATTACACCTGACTGGGCCCTTAAGTGATTACCCTATCAAGCCCTTATTAAACTTCGCAGTGGCAACCTAGAATTGCCTTATGAGGCCCTTACGTGGCGAAATTATTATTTATTAATTTACTTGGTGCCACGATTAAGCCTCACTGGGCCCTTAATTAATTGCCCTAATATAGCCCCATTAAATATCGGCATGAAACCCTACAGTTTCCTTAGTAGGTCCCTAATTGGAAGTGATATGGAACTCCCTTTTATGGTGTCCACATTAAAGCCCGATAGGGCCCTAAGTTATCTTAAGGCAACCCCAATATTTTTTTTCACGGGCGACCTGAGGGCCAGTATTAGAATGGGTGACCATTTGGCTGAGTTTGACGGTCATTAGTTGGATAGGTGACCACCAATTTTGCGATGGAAACCTCGGATTACCATATAAGATCCTCATCTGGAAGATTAATTATTGATTTGTTTACTTTATGCCATGGTTAAGCCTGACTGGGTCTTTAATTAATTAACTTATCAAGGCCTTATTAAACTTCACCATGGCCTTATGAGATCCTTATTTGGCAAAATTATGATTAATTAGTTTACTTGGTATCATGATGAAGCCTGACTGGGTCCTTAAGTAATTACCCTATCAAGCCCTTATTGAACTTCGCCATGGAAATCTAGAATTGCCTTATGAGACCCTTAGGTGGCAAAATTATTATTGATTTGTTTACTTGGTGCCAAGATTACGCCTGACTGGGCCTTTAAGTGATTACCCTATCAAGCCCTTATTAAACTTCGCAGTGGCTACCTAGAATTGCCTTATGAGGCCCTTACGTGGCGAAATTATTATTTATTTATTTACTTGGTGCCATGATTAAGCCTGACTGGGCCCTTAATTAATTGCCCTAATATAGCCCCACTAAATATCGGCATGAAACCCTACAGTTTTCTTAGTAGGTCCCTAATTGGAAGTGATATGGAACTCCCTTTTATGGTGTTCACATTAAAGCCCGATAGGGCCCTAAGTTATCTTAGGGCAACCCTAATATTTTTCTTCACGGGCGACCTGAGGGCCAGTATTAGAATAGGTGACCACTTGGCTGACTTTGACGGTCATTAGTTGGATAGGTGACCACCAATTTTGCCATGGAAACCTCGGATTACCATATAAGATCCTTATCTGGCATATTTATTATTGATTTGTTTACTTTATGCCATGGTTAAGCCTGACTGGGCCTTTAATTAATTAACTTATCAAGGCCTTATTAAACTTCACCATGGCCTTATGAGATCCTTATTTGGCAAAATTATGATTAATTAGTTTACTTGGTATCATGATGAAGCCTGACTGGGCCCTTATGTAATTACCCTATCAAGCCCTTATTAAACTTCGCAGTGGCAACCTAGAATTGCCTTATGAGGCCCTTACGTGGCGAAATTATTATTTATTTATTTACTTGGTGCCATGATTAAGCCTGACTGGGCCCTTAATTAATTGCCCTAATATAGCCCCATTAAATATCAGCATGAAACCCTACAGTTTCCTTAGTAGGTCCCTAATTGGAAGTGATATGAAACTCCCTTTTATGGTGTTCACATTAAAGCCCGATAGGGCCCTAAGTTATCTTAGGGCAGCCCTAATATTTTTCTTCACGGGAGCTCTGTTATACAGACTAATAAATATTTACGATACTCTCCAGATATCCATAAATCAACCAATGCATTGAACAAAGCATTCATATTCATTCGAAGAATGTACAGATATAGTGAAAAATATAGTTATTGATAAGATTGAAATAGGTATTGGCAATCCATTCGAGCGGGAAGCCTCCGTTTTCCGTTATCGAATTTAAAAAAAAATAAAAAAAAAGTACAACAAAAAACAATAAAACACAAAACAACAACAAAAAAACACACAATGCTCGGACATAAAGTACATATGTTTCAATGTGAGTCTTTCATGTCTCGACATTTTTTATATTTTTTATCAAGCTTTCAGTTCATTTCAAAACGTTGTAAGCACTGTTTAAAGAGATTCCAGGGGAAAAAAAAAGTCTAGCCGTACCGGTGTGCATACCAATGCGATAGGTATTTTCAAAGGGTAGTTGACGCGAAGGGAAGGGAGAAGTGTGCACATGTGCGGTTGAAACTTGGAACTCGTGTGGCGTACGTGCGTGTCGAGTGTCGTCGACAAATGTGAATCAGCCTGGAGGGAAAAGCCCACGCGCTACTGCTACTGGTGCAACACATCCAGAGAGAATTTTCTCTCGTTGCAGTGTGCGACGAGCTCTGTACCGCAAGAGCAGCAGCATGAGAAGCACGCATGAATGCTATCGCGTAGCTGAGCTCGTTAACTCTATGACGCGAACTCTCTGCCAGTTTCTGCTATATGTATTTGCTGATGTACGTGCCCCAATGTCATTGGTGTAGAGGAGACCGGGGTAAAATGGGCCTCTTAGCAAAAATAAACGACAGATAGCTACATATAGTATAGATCAACTATCAGTATTCCAAAAATGAAATTTCACTCGGTTTTAAAGCAGTGAAAAAAAACGTTGTCCGGGTCTTCAAATTACTTAACAAAAAAATTAATTTATTATAATATATAATTTAAATTACTTAGCAAAAAAAATAATTTATTATAATATATAATTTTAATATGTAATTTTTTTTTAAATTACAGTAGTAGATGCATTTTCAGAGGATGTACGTTGCATTTTTTGTCAAGGGTTGCACTCTGAATTCACAAAAGGGTGGTTTAATCTGTCTGTTACTACATTGTCTTTCATGATATGACAAAACCTCTCTGTATATCTTTTTCTGATTTTGTGAAAGTTCATTTTTTTTTCATTTTTTGCTCCGAATTGTCATAGACTTTTTCTATGACTTGATATTTAAGAAAAATGAGGACGACTTAGTTACTACATTGTGTTTGATGTGACTTTGTAACTTTCGATAAATTTTGGTACGCTCTCTGGCGTCCGCAAATTTTTAGCTATTGCCATAAATAATGTTTTATGAATAAAACTATGTTAAAGGAGGATCGGTATTGAATTTGGAATGAATCTGTAAAAGAGGTCGGTTTTTATGGGATTTTGAATATTTTAAAAAAATATTCGTTTTGCTCTAACTCACGTAAAATGTCACAAAATCAACTGACATTTTCTACAGATGAAAAATAACATTCAGCACTACTGCATACCAAATTTGGTCGTGATCGGTAAACCGGTTTGGAGTTTACGTGATTTTTAATTTCTCAAGAACTATATACCCGTGCAGAAATTAGTTTGGGCAGCCGCGATTAAATAAGGGGCCTTTTTTAGGTGTAAACGTGGCATCCACAATAGGAAATCTACTCTAGAACCCTACTAGGCTCAACAGAGGCGGCCACGGCAAACTTCGGGTCCTAATCAGGCTTAAATGTGGAACCCTCATTAAGGTCGCCCACATTGAGCCTCTAAAGGCTCCGTACGTCAGGAGTGACTACCAGCGTCGAAAAAAAGAATCTTGTGAAGAATCTTAAAAAAAGTCTTGAAAGAATCTTTAAAGTAATCTTGAAAAGAATCACGTATAGGATCCGGAGCAAGATTCTTTCCAGGATTCTTTTCAAGATTCTTTCTATCCGAAATCGTTCTGAGAATCTTTCAAAGAATCTTCGAAAGAATCTTAAAAAGCGTCTTTAAGAGAATCGTGAAAAGATTCCGTCCATTTAACAGAAAAATCGTTCGAAAGAATCTTAATGAAAATTTTCAGAGGAATCGAGCGAAACCTGTTGTTGCTTTCCCTTGGTGTTGAGACCGTAAATTTCGATACGTCAACGAAGGGTAAACCCCTCGTGTATAGTCGAACTCAGGACAGCTTTGCAGTCTTATATACGTTCAGGCTTCAAGTCACTTGCGAGAAGCGCTTCGACCGCTCGCCATCTAGCGGAGTATTGTCCACCAGTGTTTCGTATGATGTCACTACCCGCGTAGAAAAAAAGAATCTTGTGAAGAATCTTTTAAAGAATCTTAAAAAAAATCTTGGAAGAATCTTAAAAAGAATCACGTATAGGATCCGGAGCAAGATTCTTTCCAGGATTCTTTTCAAGATTCTTTCTATCCGAAATCGTTCTGAGAATCTTTCAAAGAATCTTCGAAAGAATCTTAAAAAGCGTCTTTAAGAGAATCGTGAAAAGATTCCATCCATTAAACAGAAAAATCGTTGAAAGAATCTTAATGAAAATTTTCAGAGGAATCGAGCGAAACCTGTTGTTGCTTTCCCTTGGTGTCGAGACAGTAAATTTCGATACGTCAACGAAGGGTAAACCCCTCGTGTATAGTCGAACTCAGGACAGCTTTGCAGTCTTATATACGTTCAGGCTTCAAGTCACTTGCGAGAAACGCTTCGACCGCTCGCCATCTAGCGGAGTATTGTCCACCAGTGTTTCGTATGATGTCACTAGGTGGCGAACGGACGGAGCGTTTCTCGCAAGTGGTTTGAAGCCTCAGCGTATATATAAGACTGGAAAGCTTTTCTGAGTTCGACTACACACGAGGGGTTTACCCTTCGTTGACATACCGAAATATACTGTCTCAACACCAAGGGAAAGCCACAACAGGTTTTGCTCGATTCCTCTGAAGAATTTCATTAAAATTCTTTCAACGATTTTTCTGTTTAATGGACAGAATCTTTTAATGATTCTTTTAAAGACGCTTTTCAAGATTCTTTCGATGATTCTTTGTGAGATTCTCAGAACGCTTTCGGATAGAAAGAATCTTGAAAAGAATCCTGGAAAGAATCTTGCTCCGGATCCTATACGTGATTCATTTCAAGATTCCTTTAAAGATTCTTTCAAAGATTCTTTCAAGATTTTTTTTAAGATTCTGTAAAAGATTCTTTCAAGACTTTTTTTAAGATTCTGTAAAAGATTCTTTCAAGACTTTTTTTAAGATTCTGTAAAAGATTCTTTCAAGACTTTTTTTAAGATTCTGTAAAAGATTCTTTCAAGACTTTTTTAAGATTCTTTAAAGGATTCTTCACAAGATTCTTTTTTTCTACGCGGGTACCCTAGTAGGGCCCCTAATAGAACTGGGGCAAACTAGAAAGGGCCAAGTTGGAGCCCCAACTATATTTCTGCACGGGATAGTCAACGAAAAAGTTTGCAAAGTATAATTTTGCACATTATTTCCTAATTCATTTCCATTTTTTACAAACCTTCCTCTACGCGGGAGCCAAAAATGAATACACAAGCTTACTCATAGTTTTGAGAAAAATAAAATCAATGATAACGCAATGTGCAAAGTTCCACTTTGCAACCCTGTTAAAAATATTAACAATTTTGCAATACCAGAAATTGTATTCAACAGCTGATACATTAAATTTAAAACACATGTAACAAAAATTACAAATTTCAATCCCACATTTCCTCATTCTCTGTAATTTTACATTTGACTTGCATATCAAATTTAATATACCAGTTTCTACAAAAAAAAAAAAGCTTTCCATTACTCGTGATGAAAAATTACCCGAAATATTTTTAACAGTGAACATTTTTATTAAAAATTCGGGTGAGCCCTTTTGCCCCGGTCTCCACTATAGCTTCCGCGTGTACATCCGTATGTCAAGTTTGGTGTGCATATTATAGGAATATATTCTACACGTAGAACTGGCAAGTCTGACGCGGCTCGTTTCCCAACAAGCGGCAAGTGAACACGCGAGTGGCGCGTTGTGGGTTCGCGTTCTTCGAGACGAGATCCCTCTCGTCCTCTCTGAAAGAAGAGGCCAAAGGGATGATGCGTGTGCAGCGAGGTCTTCACTCGCGCACGAGCCGCGTAGCCTTCCGGCGTGGAAAGTCGTGCGGCATCGCGGCTGGAACTTATACACGTGTATATGTATATATATATATAAATATAGATGGCACGCTGCGTCGTACTCACGAGTTCGCTAAGATGCTACGCGGTGCGTTTCAACTCGTGAGCCGCGGGCAACTTGTGACGGGACGTACAAGTTCGCAGGAGCTTCGTCGAACCGACCAAGAGTTTCTCTCGGCTCACCCATCTCCACCCCTTCTACTGTTTCACTGTGGTACCGTCGTGTAGTCTTGCTTGGCACACGTTTCTCTTCTCTTGTACCGCTTCGCAACGAACACCGTCAACCTCACTCGAAACTTTATCACAGAGTAAAATCTCTGTTGACCGAACAATTCTGGGTGAACGATGGACAACTTGGTAAGAACGACGGGTCAACTTTGCTATGATACGCTCACGGCAGGATTGATATAAAAAAAAGTATCACTCTTCATCGTTTAAGAGTTCAGGCGACATTTTGATGAAATTTTAAAAGTTTTAAATTTTGCTTTTTGAGGGTCAAAAATAAATGAGTGGATCAATTGTCCTTAAGGTCGAAATTAATATTGCAGAATTTCTCTGGATCACGGACATTTTTTCATTGTTTTTTTTATGCGTTGATCCCATGTGTTATTTTATTACACTCGTCTATTCCATTTAATCACAGATTAAAACCTCTGTTGATCGAACAATTCTGAGTAAACGATGGACAACTTTGACGAACGATGGGTCGACTTTGCTATGATACGCTCACGGCAGAATTGATATAAAAAAAAGTATCACTCTTCATCGTTTAAGAGTTCAGGCGACATTTTGATGAAATTTAAAAAGTTTTAAATTTAGGTTTTTGAGGGTCAAAAATAAATGAGTGGATCAATTGTCCTTAAGGTCGAAATTAAAATTGCCAAATTTCTCTGGATCACGGAAATTTTTTCATTGTTTTTTTTATGCGTTTATCCCATGTGTTATTTTATTACACTCGTCTATTACATTTAATCACAGATTAAAATCTCTGTTGATCGAACAATTCTGGGTGAACGATGGACAACTTGGACGAACGACGGGTCAACTTTGGTATGATACGCTCACGGCAGAATTGATATAAAAAAAAGTATCACTCTTCATCGTTTAAGAGTTCAGGCGACATTTTGATGAAATTTTAAAAGTTTTAAATTTAGGTTTTTGAGGGTCAAAAATAAATGAGTGGATCAATTGTCCTTAAGGTCGAAATTAAAATTGCCAAATTTCTCTGGATCACGGAAATTTTTTCATTGTTTTTTTTATGCGTTGATTCCATGTGTTATTCTATTACTCTCGTCTATTACATTTAATCACAGATTAAAATCTCTGTTGATCGAACAATTCTGGGTGAATGATGGACACTTGGACGAACGACGGGGCAACTTTGCTATGATATGCTCACGGCAGAATTGATATAAAAAAAAGTATCACTCTTCATCGTTTAAGAGTTCAGGCGACATTTTGATGAAATTTAAAAAGTTTTCAAATTTAGGTTTTTGAGGGTCAAAAATAAATGAGTGGATCAATTGTCCTTAAGGTCGAAATTAATATTGCAGAATTTCTCTGGATCACGGACATTTTTTCATTGTTTTTTTTTATGCGTTTATCTCATGTGTTATTTTATTACACTCGTCTATTACATTTAATCACAGATTAAATTCTCTGTTGATCGAACAATTCTGAGTTAACGATGGACAACTTGGACGAACGACGGGTCAACTTTGCTATGATACGCTCACGGCAGAATTGATATAAAAAAAAATATCACTCTTCATCGTTTAAGAGTTCAGGCGACATTTTGATGAAATTTAAAAAGTTTTCAAATTTAGGTTTTTGAGGGTCAAAAATAAATGAGTGGATCAATTGTCCTTAAGGTCGAAATTAAAATTGCCAAATTTCTCTGGATCACGGAAATTTTTTCATTGTTTTTTTTATGCGTTGATTCCATGTGTTATTTTATTACACTCGTCTATTACATTTAATCACAGATTAAAATCTCTGTTGATCGAACAATTCTGAGTGAACGATGGACAACTTGGTAAGAACGACGGGTCAACTTTGCTATGATACGCTCACGGCAGGATTGATATAAAAAAAGTATCACTCTTCATCGCTTAAGAGTTCAGGCGACATTTTGATGAAATTTTTAAAGTTTTAAATTTAGGTTTTTGAGGGTCAAAAATAAATGAGTGGATCAATTGTCCTTAAGGTCGAAATTAATATTGCAGAATTTCTCTGGATCACGGACATTTTTTCATTGTTTTTTTTTATGCGTTTATCCCATGTGTTATTTTATTACACTCGTCTATTACATTTAATCACAGATTAAAATCTCTGTTGATCGAACAATTCTGAGTGAACGATGGACAACTTGGACGAACGACGGGTCAACTTTGCTATGATACGCTCACGGCAGAATTGATATAAAAAAAGTATCACTCTTCATCGTTTAAGAGTTCAGGCGACATTTTTATGAAATTTAAAAAGTTTTAAATTTAGGTTTTTGAGGGTCAAAAATAAATGAGTGGATCAATTGTCATTAAGGTCGAAATTAAAATTGCCAAATTGCTCTGGATCACGGAAATTTTTTCATTGTTTTTTTTATGCGTTTATCCCATGTGTTATTTTATTACACTCGTCTATTACATTTAATCACAGATTAAAATCTCTGTTGATCGAACAATTCTGAGTGAACGATGGACAACTTGGACGAGCGACGGGTCAACTTTGCTATGATACGCTACCGGCAGGATAGCAAGAAAAAAAAAATTTTTTGATAATTTTTTTTTTTTAATTGTAAATTTACGTTTTTGTCGAAATTAAAATTGCAAAAATACTGTTTCTTTTTAATGCGTTGATTTTCAAGTAAAAAAAAAAAGAACAATTTTACGTACTTTCTTTGCTATCTGGCAAACGAAAATGCCTATAAGAAATCTTCAATTCATGTCATTCAACATATGATGTTCCCTTCGAAAATTCCTCCATTCTATAACATCCATGGTAAGTATATGGGGAAAAACACGTCAAGGCGGCAACACGAATTTTTCATTTCAATAAAAAGTTTTCAAATTTCTTGAGGATGTTGGTCTGACTGAAAACAAAAATGGCAAATTTTTTTAGATTTTTTTTATTGCATATTTCAGCCGTTACAAATAACTGAAAATAATAATCGTTAATTTTTTAACGCCAAAACTACGGCTCTCGCAAAAAAATCATGTTAACAAAAAATTTAAGGTATCTAACGTTCTTTTCAACAAATTATTTTGCAAATTTTCCTACTCCGTTTTATGCTATTTTTCAATAAAATAATATTTCAATTTTTTTTCTCCGAAACTGCGTTCTCGATTCAGATGAGATTTTTACATTTTGTTCCTTAATATGTTAAGAATCTGAAAAAAAATTGGCGAGATGGGCGGCGACTTCGTTCCACAGTTACAGCTCTTCGAATGATCGAACATAACGTTAATCTAATGTGTAATTGCTCTCTGCGTTCAACAGGGTTGAGACTGTCAATAGAAAAAATCTAAAGTCCGCATCACTTGTTTATTTTTTTGTTATTTTTAATTAAATTTTTTTTTTAAATTAGGTTAATTGGCAAATTCGCCCGTACCTGTCGTCCACACTTTGTGTTCATAACGCAGAACAATGGTCATGTAACATTGAGCACGTGAATATTGAACTTAAGAGACATTCATTCACCACGTTTTGCCAATTTTCGATTGATCAGAAAAGAGCACGATGATGAATTACGTGTAATCAGGAAAAAAGTTTCAATTTCATCAGTCGATAAAATAAATGTATTAAAAAACTCAAAAATTGAAGAGGGAAAAATATCCGATGCAAAAAATGCAGTGCGGGCTTTAGAATTATTATGTAGACAGTCTGTTGAACGTACGGAGCAATTACACATTAGATTGACCTGGTTTTCGATCATTTGAAGAGCTGTAACAGTGGAATGAAATCGCCGCCCATCTCGCCAATTTTTTCTCAGATTCTAGACATATTAAGGAACAAAATGTCAAAATTTCAGCCGAATCGGGAACTCAGTTTTGGAGAAAAAAAATATTATAATTTTATTTCATTGAAAAATAGCATAAAACAGAGTAGGAAGATTTTGCAAAAAATTTATCAAAAAGAACGTTAAATAGCTTAAATTTTTAGTTCACGTGATTTTTTTGCGAGAGCTGTAGTTTTGGCGTTAAAAAATTAACGATTATTATTTTCAGTTTTTTGTAACGGCTGAAATATGCGATAAAAGAAATCTGAAAAAATTTGTAATTTTTGTTTTTAGCCAGACCAACATCCTCAACAAATTTGAAAACTTTTTATTGAAATGAAAGATTCGTATGGCCGAATTGACGTGTTTTCCCCCATATATGAACAAAAATCGTCATCCCCTCGTCACAGCCTGGAAACAATGCCACTGATTAATCAACCCGTGTTCCAGTATAGATAATTGAATGCGCAGATAATTTAGTGTTTATTTGTGCAATATTGTGCTGAAATACCAAACAAAAACGCTCGAGGGGAAAAGAACCGTTTATATTGACTAAACTAATCTCGTCTATTTACACTAGTGCATGCCTATCGTACGCTATCAAGAATAAAGCTCTATGTGTGCGTGTAAGAAGAACAAGACAAGAAAGGGAAAGCAATTTGTGCCTGACGCGACTATGCATCAACGTGGTTGTGAACAACGCGTGTAAATACAAGAAGAAGTCTACCGGAAGGCCTTTTTTTCCCTGATTGCCGTAACAGTCTTGGAAAGATTCCTGGCGGTTGATTCGCGAATGTCCCCTTTCGTCATTCCCCCAAGTGAAAGACAGTCTCGTAAAATCGAGGGCTGTGGTAAATGGCCCGGTGTTAATTCGCTAGTCAGCATCGAGTCGAGGACTTTGTTGGCACTTCTTGCTCCTGTCTCTCGGATTATATAGTGGCAAGAGGGAGGAAAAGCAAGAGATACAGAGAGAGAGAGAGAGAGAGAGAGAGAGAGAGACAAGGAGGGAATAAAACATAGAGCAAAAAGCTTTCTGGAGCCGATTAATTGTAATAATCATAACGGCAAAGGAAATTGCGATAACCGTCCTTAATTATTCTAGGACGAACTTTACGACAAATGATAATGCATACTAGAAATTTTCAATTCAAGTCATTGAACGTGATGTTTTCTTCGGAAATTCTTATATTTCGGAATGACAATAATAATAATAATAACCATTATTATTATATAATATATATAATAATTATATAATAATAATAATATTATTATTATTCCGAAATATAAGAATTTTCGAAGATAGTTCGAAATAAATATTTTTTAGGATTTTGCAAAAATAACAAATAAGTGAGAGTAATTATAGAGTGGCAATAATAATATTAATAATAATAATAATGATAACAGTTATTATTATTATTATTAATATTATCATTGCCACTCATAATAATTATGAGTAATATAGCAACTAATAATTATTAGTAACTAATTATTATTAAAAACTCATAACAACTAATAATAATTATTATTATTATCATTAATATTATTATTGCCACTCTATAATTAAATTTTATATTATTTAATAAATAGGCTTTTGCAAAAATAACAAATAACTAAGAGTAATTATAGAATGATAATAATAATTATCATTATGATTATTATTATTGTCATTCTATAATTACTCTCAGTTATTTGTTATTTTTGCAAATGGCTAAAAAATATTTATTTCGAACCGCAATAATAACGTTAGACAAATTAAAAATACAACTAAGAAACTGTGATCAGGAAAAAAAAATTGGATTATCATATTTAATTTTGTACATTGGTTTTAAAAAAATGACGAATCACTGGACAACACGAAGAACATTAGCACGAATATTAAGAAACTTCGGTTGTAATATAGAAATGTAATAAAAGTTGTGACTATAAACACCGTTACGGTGGATGTAAATAAAAAAAATTTCTCGTATCTTTTCTCTCCATGTAAAGTTGGAAAGTTATAAGCAAAAGTGTGAGATATAAAGTGTGCAGGTTGATCCTAATTCCCAGGTGTTTCTTACATTGATGAACTTATGTAAAGCAACATACGTTGAAGCAGTGGAAAGACGTGCGTAGTTCCAAACATTTATTTCACGAATTTCTTTTCCAACGTTCGATACACTCTTCGCGACTGTATGCAAGCTACACCCGGTGCGCTATTCGTTGAATACAGAATATATCAAATGTCGAGGCAAGGTTGAAATATTGCCGCATAAATTTCACGTCGGAACGAACTCCCGTGCACCCTTAACGTGGTTTCATTCGTTTCTCCTTCCACTGGTTCCTTATACATCGCAAGCTCGCCCTAGAATAATTAAGAACGGTTATCGCCACTTCCTTTGCCGTTATGATTATTACGATTAATCGGCTCCAGCCAGTTTTCTTGCTCTATGCTTCATTCTCTCTCTTTCGCTCTCTGTATCGCCTGGTTTTCCTCCCTCTTGGTTCTATACAACCCGAGAGGCACGAGCAAGAAGTGCCAACAAAGTCCTCGACTCGATACTGACTATCGAATTAACAGCCCAAGTAAAAAAATTATATATAGTCCGACATTTGGAATTGAGTGTATATAGTCTGTAAAATTCTATATGCAATTTATATACAAGACTACCTGTGAAGTTCGGTTTATATATATTTTACATAGATTATATGAAGCATTCTCTGTCAATTCAGCCACTTTTTTTTTTCGACCCTCTCCGATTTGCCCTGTAATTGATTATATGAATGTACCACTAAAAGACACTCTATGTGAATTTTTTCAGATTTTTAAAAATAATTTTTCAGAAAATGACTTTTTTTATTCAATTGCATATATCTCAGAATTTTGAAGTTACTGAAAAAAAATGTCAACACATAAAAGTTGTCGTTTATTGTTAGCTTTCGAGCGGAATATTCCAAATAATTTTCACGTTCCTGTGAGTATGATTTTTTTCCTAAAAATGGAGGAATTATTTTTTATTAAAAAAAGGATATTTTTGTTTTACTGAAAAAATTACAGAGTATTGCTACATGACTGTTGATATCACAAAAAAATCGCCAGAGTGGCACCGATCGATCTTCTGGTATTAAAAAATGCATTTGTGTGAAAATTCCGAAAAACGGAGGCATTATTATTTTTTTGATATAAAAAGGTTACTTTTTTTTTATTCAAGTGCAAATATCTCAGAATTTTGAAGTTACTGAAAAAAAATGTCAACACATAAAAGTTGTCGTTTATTGTTAGCTTTCGAGCGGAATATTCCAAATAATTTTCACGTTCCTGTGAGTATGATTTTTTTCCGAAAAATGGAGGAATTATTTTTTAATTAAAAAAAGGATATTTTTTTTTTACTGAAAAAATTACAGAGTATTGCTACATGACTGTTGATATCACAAAAAAATCGCCAGAGTGGCACCGATCGATCTTCTGGTATTAAAAAATGCATTTGTGTGAAAGTTCCGAAAAACGGGGGCATTATTGTTTTTTTTATATAAAAAGGTTACTTTTTTTTTATTCAAGTGCAAATATCTCAGAATTTTGAAGTTACTGAAAAAAATGTCAATACATAAAAGTTGTCGTTTATTGTTAGCTTTCGAGAGGAATATTCCAAATAAATGTCACTTTCCTGTGAGTATGATTTTTTTCCGAAAAATGGAGGAATTATTTTTTATTAAAAAAAGGATATTTTTTTTTTTACTGAAAAAATTACAGAGTATTGCTACATGACTGTTGATATCACAAAAAAATCGCCAGAGTGGCACCGATCGATCTTCTGGTATTAAAAAATGCATTTGCGTGAAAGTTCCGAAAAACGGGGGCATTATTATTTTTTTGATATAAAAAGGTTACTTTTTTTTATTCAAGTGCAAATATCTCAGAATTTTGAAGTTACTGAAAAAAATGTCAATACATAAAAGTTATCGTTTATTTTTAGCTTTCGAGCGGAATATTCCAAATAATTTTCACGTTCCTGTGAGTATGATTTTTTTCCGAAAAATGGAGAAATTATTTTTTATTAAAAAAAGGATATTTTTTTTTTACTGAAAAAATTACAGAGTATTGCTACATGACTGTTGATATCACAAAAAAATCGCCAGAGTAGCACCGATCGATCTTCTGGTATTAAAAAATGCATTTGTGTGAAAGTTCCGAAAAACGGGGGCATTATTATTTTTTTGACAAAAAAAAGTTACTTTTTTTGGCTAATAAAATTACAGAGTATTCTTGCATGATTGTAGATATTGCAAAAAAATTATCAGAGTGGCAAGGATCGAGCTTACGGTATTAAAACAAATTATTCGTGTAGATGTTTCGAAAAACGGGGGAATTATTTTTTTTTATACCGGAAGCTCGATCCGTACCTCTCTGATGATTTTTTTGCAATATCTACAGTCATGCAAGAATACTCTGTAATTTTATTAGCCAAAAAAAGTAACCTTTTTTTTATCAAAAAAATAATAATACCCCCGTTTTTCGGAACTTTCACACAAATGCATTTTTTAATACCAAAAGATCGATCGATGCCACTCTGGCGATTTTTTTGTGATATCAAGAGTCATGTAGCAATACTCTGTAATTTTTTCGGTAAAAAAATATCCTTTTTTTGATTAAAAAATAATTCCTCTATTTTTCGGAAAAAAATCATACTCACAGGAACGTGACAAGTATTTGGAATATTCCGCTCGAAAGCTAACAATAAACGACAACTTTTATGTGCTGACATTTTTTTTCAGTAACTTCAAAATTCTGAGATATTTGCACTTGAATAAAAAAAGCCATTTTCAGAAAAATTATTTTTAAAAATCTGAAAAAATTCACATAGAGTGTCTTTTAGTGGTACATTCATATAATCAATTACAGGGCAAATCGGAGAGGGTCGAAAAAAAAGTGGCTGAATTGACAGAGAATATTACATATATACATGTTACATCTATACATATTTTTTATATAGGTTAATCCATACCACCAAGTGGGCCACCCAAATTTAGCATGGTCGCAAATAGTGTTCATAATTTTTTCAAAAGTTGTTTAGAGTATCACGAACATCCATAAATTATTTCAGAATTTTAGCACCTATGGTTTGCCCAAAATTACCGATCGTACAAAAAATTTGCTTCTAATAAAATTTAGGTTTTTAAATTAAAAAAAATTCCCGCCATTTTTTGACAAATTAAATTAATAATATTTTTTTGCTTTGAGACAGACTATTTCGATTTTTCTCCAAAATTTCCACAGAATTTTTATTATTATGCTTAAAAACTACAGAATAATTGGTGTCATGGCAAATGAAGGGCCCATTTGGTATGGAACGATCCATATGCCCTATATATAATTTTTATACTTGGGAAATTACTATTAAGCCAAGGGAAAAGTTTTCATTAGAACGATGCCAATAACTGATTGTGCCATGGAACGTTTCTATAGAACCGAAACTTACGTCAGCGTAACAAGATATATTTTGTACAACCAGAGGTAAAGTGGTGATAATTTAAGCTGGTTGGCAAACAATAACCCGCAGACGCATTCTATTTCGCGAGTGCTTGTGCAGAGACGATTTTAAAGTGCGAGTGAGAACGAGAATGTGGAAGGGAAGGGTTGGAGGTTGGACGCGGTAATTAAGCCCGTGTCGCACAGTGGATTCTCTCTCGTTTATGGATCTCGGAATTCCCGTCACGTTCCAACGTCTATACGTGTACGTACGGTGTGCCGAGCGATTTCCGAGCCGTTGCACGCCTCGTTCCTTTACTGGTAGACCCCAACGCTCTCCTGCATACCCTATATCGGTTGCCTTTTGCTCGTGAGAAATTGTGGAATACAAATTTCGATATTTCGTCTCTTATGCCACCCACACCTCTCTCCCCTTTCTATCACTTTTAGCTTCTGTTCTGCGCTTTTCTTAGCTTCATTCTCCCTTTTTTTTACCGAATATAATCCATTCACAAAAATAGTCATCCTATAGGATTTTTTTTTCAGATTTTTAAATTATGACACGCTAGTTGAGAAAAATGTGAAGAATTCCAAGAAATCTGAAAAAATCCGAATTTACATGAATAAACGTTTGTCCAGTCGCTTGTAGGAGATTAATTTTTGTTTCTATTTTTTAATATTTTTTTTCTTCCTCATAGAGGAAGCTTTGTTTTCGTGAAATTTTTTTTTTTTTGAGATTTTCATGTCACCACACTCAGAATGGTCTAAAACGTCGAGAAAAGTGGTTTAGAAAAAATGTCTGTATGTGTGTGCCCGTGTAGAAATCAGTCTGGGCGTCCCAGTTTGAAACTCGATCCTGGTCGGGTTTGGCTCGGGTTTCCATAAATGGGTTATCCAAATTGGAATCTGAATAGATCCCAAATAGATTTGCGGTTACGTATTTGATGATGATTTATCATCGATTAGGATTTGCTAGGGTTACCCTAAGAGAGCCGTCCTATTTAGAATCGGGATGGAATCTGAATAGATCCCAAATAGATTTGCGGTTGCGCATTCGATGATGATTTATCATCGATTAGGATTTGCTAGGGTTACCCTAAGAGAGCCGTCCTATCTAGAATCGGGATGGATTCCGGATCGGGACCCAATTCTGAACGACGTGCATCGGAATTTGTTAGGGTTACCCTAAGAGGGGTTCTACTTGGATCCTGAATAGAATCCGGTTTGTCTTCCTTCAACGATTTGTGCAGTACTAATTTTACTTCACCCTTTATGTAGTAAAATGTTGTAGAATGCACGTCCGAAAAACTTTTCCTTAACTTGCGTGATTGTATCAACGTGTGCGGTTCATGGATCCCCAGACGCGTTCTCGTCGGTGCCCATGCAGAAATTTCGACAGGGATCCAGCTGGAATCAGCTTGGTATTACCATCTTTCGATAAGGATCCAGGTGGAACCAGCCTAGTATGCCCATCTTACGGCTGGAATCCAGTCAGCCATCGGATCGGATCCCAGTTCGAGATCCCGATCGGAATCCAGTTTCCGCGCGTTACATCTCATGTTTGGAATCCGATCCGATGACCGACAGGAATCCGACCGGAACATGGGAATACCAGGCAGGATCCAGCTGGATAACTGCCAAAATTTCTGCATGGGTGTGTGTGTGTGTATGTGCAGATTCCTTTTAATCATGATAACTGTCGCAATTTTATATGTATCTTCGTCAAATTTAGCACGCAAGTGGACTGTCATACAACGACGCTTGGGATTATAATTGACGCGTTTTGGTTGAAAAATTCAAATTTTACAGCATTTTGAAAATTTTGAAAATATTGTTTTCACGCTATAACTTTCGCAATTTAAGAGATATCGGGCTGAAATTTTGTACACAAAAGGACTACCATCGAAACATGATGTGCATCAAATTTGGAAAGAATCGATAGCGTGGTTATAGTTTTATTGAAATTTCAATTTTTTTTTAAATGTCTTCAAAAACTTCATCTCTGTAAATTCTGAAATATCCGGTAGCAATTTTCGACATGATTTCACGATTATTGATTGTTAATAATGAATTTAGTCAAAAGATCTATCGATTTGTCGATAAATTTCGATTTTGGTGAATTTGAAAAAAAAAAAAAAAAAAATGCCGGACGAAAAAAAAAAAAAAAATTGAAGTTTTTCATAGATTTATCTTAAATTTTGTTCACATATGGACTATCATAAAAAAACATTTGAGTACAAATTTGACGCAGATTTGTCCAGCCGTTCAAATTTTCTGGCATTTTTAATTTTTCGAAAAATCTCATTCCGCGTTCTAATTTTTTTTTTAATCAATAAACCTTAAAAACTATAAGAAGAAAAATCTTGCCCACTTTGGCTATAAGCTAGAAAATTTTGATATTGAACAATGTATTTTTTCAGATTTTTAAATTACGGCATTTAAAAAAAGTAAAAAAGTAAAAAAGTAAAAAAATAAAAATGCAAAATCCAAAAAAGTAAGACGAAAAGTGTTTTAGCCTTGAAAATAAATTATACCAATAAAGAATTTCCTTTCAACTGCAGTCGAAAGTTCGAAACAAAGTGTACTGTGATCCTGGATCTTCTTGATCGCAACTCGACGAAGCTTAATCCCTCCACCTTTCGGATGGATCTTTGGACCAAACGATACTCATTTAAACCTTGGCTTCAGTTTCTCTAAAGCTAGTCCACCAGCAGCAGCAGCGCTGTGCAGAAACTTGAGATCTTTGCTGCTGTGCGAATCCACCCAACCCCATGGAATCTACATTGAGCAGATAGAGGAACGGCAATCCGATTCAACTTCCGGCACGTTTCAGTTACATGTAGACTGACGCAAAACTTTTGGAAAATTCGATCGAACTCCCACCCGTATAATTGGGAATATGGAATTTCCACTCTACATGCTATTCGTGTTCTTCCGTATTTCATATTCAACTGCTGTAAATTCTATCGAATTCGCACTGTTTGCCGCGTGCTGAATCGTGAAATGAAATCGTGGGATGAGAGAAGAAGTTTGCCAAGCTGTTTCTACAATGTTCTCCATAGAATTTTGCGCTTCGTCGTTTGTTGAACGCCCAGCAACTATTTGTTGTGCATCCCGACTACATATTTCATTTTGGCAGCTTTATAATTGCGCAACAATCTGTAATGAGGTCGTAAACTTTTTGCCGATACTGTTAGCGATTATATTCGCTGGTGATTTTCTGACGTCCAACTTTTAAGACAGTCTGCAGAGCCACTCGGTGATATGCGTTATTTTTGGGAATACACTTCTGAGATTTCGACAGGAAATAATTTGACGATACACGACAACACGATAGAGGAGACCGGGGCAATTTGATACGATTTTAAAGAAAATATTTGTCATTCATATTAATTTATATAGAGATTTTTTTAAGTCACCTAAGCACACGATTCGTAAGCTTTCATTACTACGTTTCAGCGACGTTTATAGCATAATTGTGTAAATTGTTCCTATTTTGCAATATTTTATCCGCATCAAAGAAAAATCATAATATTTCAAGAAAATTGACGTGAATGAACGGAGCAATGAATTCAATACATGGAAAAATAAATTTGAAGAGAAAAACCCGTTGAAAATGGAAGCAAATGAATCAAGATCGCAATTATTATTATTAATAATTATTAGATATAAAAAATATCCTGTATTTGTCATAAATTTCTTTTAACAAAAATTGCCCAAAATATCGACGCTAAGGTAAAATTCATGGAAACAAAAATTTCAGTAAAAAAAAAATCGAAAAAAAATTAAAAGCCTTTTTTCTAGCTTATAGAATATTATAAAAAAATACAATACAATTTATTTATATTAAATTACATGCAATTTATAAATAAACCCAACTTCACTGTCTTATATGGGGTACAACACGTCAAGTCGGCCACACGAATTTTTCATTTCAATAAAAAGTTTTCAAATTTGTTGAGGATGTTGGTCTGGATGAAAACAAAAATTACAAATTTTTTCAGATTTTTTTATCGCATATTTCAGCCGTTACAAAAAACTGAAAATAATAATCGTTAATTTTTTAACGCAAAAACTACAGCTCTCGCAAAAAAATCACGTGAACAGAAAATTTAAGGTATTTAACGTTCTTTCCAATAAATTTTTTGCAAAATCTTCCTACTCTGTTTTATGCTATTTTTCAATGGAATAAAATTATAATATTTTTTTTCTCCAAAACTGCGTTTCCGATTCGGCTGAAATTTTTACATTTTGTTCGTTAATATTTCTAGAATCTGAGAAAAAATTGGCGAGATGGGCGGCGATTTTATTCCACTGTTACAGCTCTTCAAACGATCGAATACCAGGGCAATCTAATGTGTAATTGCTCTGTACGTTCAACAGACTGTCTACATAATAATTCTAAAGCCCGCACTGCATTTTTTGCATCGGATATTTTTCCCTCTTCAATTTTTGGGTTTTTTAATACATTTATTTTATCGACTGATGGAATTGAAACTTTTTTCCTGATGACACGTAATTCATCATCGTGCTCTTTTCTGATCAATCGAAAATTGGCAAAACGTGGTGAATGAATGTCTCTTGAGTTCAATATTCACGTGCTCAATGTTACACGACCATCGTTCTGCGTTGTGAACACAAAGTGTGAACGACAGGTACGATGGAATTTGCCAATTAACCTAATTAAAAAAAAAATTTAATTAAAAATAACAAAAAAATAAACAAGTGATGCGGTCTTTAGATTTTTTCTATTGACAGTCTCAACCCTGTTGAACGCAGAGAGCAATTACACATTAGATTACCGTTATGTTCGATCATTCGAAGAGCTGTAACTGTGGAACGAAGTCGCCGCCCATCTCGCCAATTTTTTTTCAGATTCATAACATATTAAGGAACAAAATGTAAAAATCTCATCTGAATCGAGAACGCAGTTTCGGAGAAAAAAAATTGAAATATTATTTAATTGAAAAATAGCATAAAACGGAGTAGGAAAATTTGCAAAAAAATTTGTTGAAAAGAACGTTAGATACCTTAAATTTTTTGTTAACATGATTTTCTTGCGAGAGCCGTAGTTTTGGCGTTAAAAAATTAACGATTATTATTTTCAGTTATTTGTAACAGCTGAAATATGCAATAAAAAAATCTGAAAAAATTGCAATTTTTGTTTTCAGCCAGATCAACATCCTCAAGAGATTTGAAAACTTTTTATTTAAATGAAAAATTCGTGTGGCCGCCTTGACGTGTTTCATATATAATATTGCACATAAATTGTATATCGACTTTATGAAGTCTATATACAATTTCATATGTATTTCGGACTATATATATTTTTTTTTAGCTTGGGATAAAATTATGGTGTGCCATTACGCCCCACTTGACTCTCCAAAAAGACGTGCAATCATTGCTGAGAGTTTTGACCTCTTTCGTCCGATTGGTCACGATGGGAGGGTACAATATTCATTGCTGGTAATCTCGAAAGCTGCAGCAGAAAATATTATTTATCGCGAGTTCGTCGGGTCTCTTGGTACACGATAGTAAAAGACTTTCACCGTCTTCGTGACATGAGGAAATATGGCCGGTTAGAAATCGTGTCGAAGATGCACGTCAGACGATTGTTGACAATATTGTCACGTTCAAGTCGTCGTGTAGAGGATTCCAGTTGATGCACACTCTTTCTCCGGTGCGCAGAAGCTTCTTATCTTCGAGCATCTGGACCCAAGACACTGTTTCTTCTTTTATTCACGTATCACTCGGACGGATGAAACAGGAATCCGATTTTTTGATTCTTCAAGCAAGTGAAACGCATCATAAATATCCTTTCTATCCTTTATTTCTCTTCTCGCTTAAATATTTAAATTTTAGTTCGTACACTCAGAATAAAAGTCAAGTTAACGTGACGAAATTCAAATGTTTAATTCGTCTTTATTTGTATTAACTAAAATTTTCTTCCTATCAAATATATATATATATATATTTCATCGAAATGTGCAATGTATTGATTTTATACATTTATTTATTTGTATCAACTTTCATAGAAAAATTCTATTTGTTACTAATAAATTCTTCATTTACTTGGAAAAAAAAATCTATTTAAATTTACGAAATTCCTGTAATTCAATCGTTTTTATTTAATCGAACGAATTTTTTTTTAAATCCAATATATATTTAGTTGCTTTAATTATTGTAGTACATTTGTCCGAAATAAATTTATTTATTCAAATCAATGTTTGTTTGATAATATTTGGTAAATAAAAATTATATTTATCACTACTAAACGTTCTTTATTATTCATTTAAATAGATCGTATTTAAAGATTCAACTTAGATATACGATTTTTTACAAATTCTTCTTCAATCAAGTAAAACGCATCATAAATATTATTTTTATTCTTTATTTGTCTTTTCGTTTATAAATATTAAAATTTTCCTCGTAGCACCGTGTGATATTTAAATATATTATAAGCGTTTTATTTGGTGATATTTTTCGCTATTTGTATATATGCTTTGTGCATTCTTATTTTTCCCTTGAGGAAGGAGCAGTTTCCGCACTCGAGCATAAAATCATCGCTTTCCATCTCCATTTGTCTTGTACGTCGTTGCACGCTCATCTCGTCTCAAAACTCATCCACCGGAAGTAACGTATGCAAAGAAGAATGACTCGAGTGTCCTGGCTCTCGACAAATGAGCTACTCCTTGCCTCGTTACTCCCCAACTTAATTAATTGCTATACCAGAGTTGGATTCTTTATAAATCTCGCAACTACGAAAAAGATGAGCTGATGGCACTAAACGATAATTATTATCTCGACATATTAAATCAGTCAAAAATATCAGTGAAAGTATCATTTTTCACAAGTCCACTAAAATTAATTTATTAACATAAATTTTCAACAAGCTATTTAATTTCATAAAATTTGAAGAAAATATATATATATGGGGCATTCCACCTCGTTTCTTACTCGTTATTTTTTACTGGCTTAGTTGGACCCTCAACTGGACAAATTTTTTTTTTTTTTTTTAAGTCCATTTTTTTTAAATGTATTTTTAAAGTGACATAGAAAACCCCATAATTGAAAAATCTGATAAAATTCTGAAAAATACTTTGTTCAATAACAAAATTATCTAGCTTATAGTCCGAGTGGGGAAGATTTTCCTTCTTACAGTTATTAACCTTTTTTTATTAAAAAAATTATTAAAAAATACAAAAAATAATTAATTTTCTACAGGCAATTAGTCAAATGTTTATTTATGTAAAACCGAATTTTTCAGAATTGTTTCAGATTTTTAGGAAATTGTTCACATTTTTCCGAACCATGCAAATTTTTAAAAAATATTTTTTTAAAGTGACAAAAAAACCCCATAATTTAAAAATCTGATAAAAATCTGAAAAATACTTTATTCAATAACAAAATTATCTAGATTATAGTCAAAGTGGGGAAGATTTTTCTTCTTATAGTTTTTAAACTATAAGAAAAAAATCTTATCCACTTTTCTTCTTATAGTTTTTAAACTATAAAAAGAAAAACCTTCCCCACTTTGACTATAAGCTAGATAATTTTGTTATTGAACAAAGTATTTTTCAGAATTTTATCAGATTTTTAAATTATGGGGTTTTTTTGTCACTTTAAAAAAATATTTTAAAAAAATTTGCATGGTTCGGAAAAATGTGAACAATGTCCTAAAAATCTGAAAAAATTCTGAAAAATTCGGTTTTACGTAAATAAACATTTGACCAATCGCCTGTGGTAGATTAATTATTTTTTCTATTTTTTAATAATTTTTTTAAATAAAAAAGCTTAAAAACTGTAAGAAGGAAAATCTTCCCCACTTTGACTATAAGCTAGATAATTTTGTTATTGAATAAAGTATTTTTCAGAATATTATCAGATTTTTAAATTATGGGGTTTTTTTGTCACTTTAAAAAAATATTTAAAAAAAATTTGTATGGTTCGGAAAAATCTGAACAATTTCCTAAAAATCTGAAAAAATTCTGAAAAATTCGGTTTTACATAAATAAACATTTGACCAATCGCCTGTGGTAGATTAATTATTTTTTCTATTTTTTAATATTTTTTTTAAATAAAAAAGCTTAAAAACTGTAAGAAGGAAAATCTTCCCCACTTTGACTATAAGCAAGATAATTTTGTTATTGAACAAAGTATTTTTCAGAATTTTATCAGATTTTTCAATTATGGGGTTTTTTGTCACTTAAAAAAAATATTTTTTAAAAATTTGCATGGTTCGGAAAAATCTGAACAATTTCCTAAAAATCTGAAAAAATTCTGAAAAATTCGGTTTTACATAAATAAACATTTGACCAATCGCCTGTGGTAGATTAATTATTTTTTCTATTTTTTAATAATTTTTTTAAATAAAAAAGCTTAAAAACTGTAAGAAAGAAAATCTTCCCCACTTTGACTATAAGCTAGATAATTTTGTTATTGAATAAAGTATTTTTCAGAATTTTATCAGATTTTTCAATTATGGAGTTTTCTATGTCACTTTAAAAATATATTTAAAAAAAATGGACTTAAAAAAAAAAAAAAAATTGTGCAGTTGAGGGTCCAACAAAGCCTGTAAAAAATAATGAGCTAAATCGGAGAGGTCGAGGTTAAATCCAGGTCGAATCGGGGTGGAATGCCCCATATATATATATTAGAGTACCATCATTTTTAAATATTTTAGCAGTCATATTCAACAGATAAAAATATGTTTTAGATAATTAAAAAATTTACGTTGCTGAAAAAAAATTATTTAACATTCTATGATCGTTCAAGTTAGTTACGAAAAAATATCCGTGGTAAAAGTAGCCTAGAAAAAATAGTTTCGCGATTTTTAGCCGTGAGCTGTGAAAGGGTGCGTGGGTGTTTGGCATGTGGGAAAGGAAGTGAGGAGCGGAGACCCTGGTGGGCTGCTTGATCCGCTGATTTTTTTGTGATCTTTTTTTGTGAGATTTTAATTTTCATGAGATATTTTTTTAATTCATTTTGTGTGCGTATTCCATGGGGTATTGTTTCGTAAATCCCCGGCCTTTCTTTCCAGCAGCCATTTTCCACGATCCTCTTTTACTAGCAATTAAATGACATACTATATATGAAAATATTGTCAGTATAACTGGAATGAAAAATAATGCTTTAATATTTGATTTAAAAATAAAATTGAAATAAAAATATAATTATATCAAAAAATAAAAATGTATTTTGTTAATAAAATTGAAATAAAAATTTAATTATATCAAAAAATAAATATGTATTTTGTTAATAAAATTGAAATAAAAATTTAATTATATTAAAAAATAAAAATGTATCTTGATAATAAAATTGAAATAAAAATTTAATTATATTAAAAAATAAATATGTATTTTGTTAATAAAATTGAAGTAAAAATTTAATTATATTAAAAAATTAGAAATGTATTTTGTTAATACAATTGAAATCAAAATTTACTTATATTAAAAAAAAAAATTAATTTTTAAAATAATTTTAAAAAAATGTATATTAATCGTTGAGTCATTGTTAGAGTAGAATGATTAATAATTATTTTCATTAGTTTCGCATCTCCGGGTCAGTGAGATGTAGAAAGTTATTGCGCGAGGTCAGCTTTCTCCGCGAGTACGTGTAGCGACGCACGATGGCCATGAAAGATACAAGGAAGTGATCGAATGGAAGAGAAGCCACTGGCGAGAATATAGCCTACATATACAGATGTTGCTGGGGCAAGGACACATCGTGGGCGAGCACGCACTCAATTTATTCTCACTGCAGAAGTGCCATAGTAATACCGTTCGGAAGAAGAAAACGCCATGCATATAACAGCATTCGTACCGTTGCCGTACGAGTAAAATGTCGTACTATAAGTGTACGAAGGTATTGTAAAAAATTTACGATCCTCCGCGAGGCGAAAGAGAAAACGCGTGAGCTGGATATATACTCACTTGTCACTGCTGTGGCAGAAATGCACCTGGTATGTATCGTTATTCCAACTAGCTTTATATGAAAGAATGAGCTGCACATGCTGCGCGCATCATTGACACCGACTACAGTTTTGCTGTTCATGCTAAATCTTTCCTATTGGCTGTCTGAAGAGTCACTAGTGTTCTATTCTAACGATAGAATTTAATTTTTACTTTGTATTATTCACAATCGTTTTCTTAAACAATTTTATAGTTTTAGAATATTTTGGGGGTTGAAGGATTCATAAAATATCTTCAAAATAAGCCCAAATGGTTACTTAACTAATTAGCATCCTTATCAAAGCGAAATATAAGTTAAAAAAAATATAAAACAATTATATATCCTTTCTTAAAAAAGATATGGCACATCGAACTCGAAAGACTGAAGCCGCTTTTCGAGTCTTCCGATTGGTCGGCGACGGCGTTTTCAGAGCCAACTTCAGTCTGTCGAGGGTGGCGCTGCAAAGTCGCCGCGTATGGCGCGCATTTTGAACTGTCGCTTTCGCTGTTCTGCCATAGCCGCTGTAGAATCACGTCCAGTGACTTTAATGGCTGCCTTTTTCGTAGTTGTGATATTGAATAGAACTATCTCCATACAAACAAAAAGTAATCGATGGATGGATCATTATTTTTGCATAGAGGTTTGAAAGGTTCTCTTTTTTTTATTTCTAAACAAAAGCGACGCTGAACTTGGTGATGAATAGAGTTGTAAATCCGTAATTCTTTTGGAAATAGAATTTATAATACAATTGAATTTGTGATTATGTTTTTGAAAATAATAAGTTGCAGCGATTATAATATCCTCTCTTAAAAACACAGAACATCGAAAGTAATTATTTTATGGGATGAAATAGGAACGCTGTCCCTTAGATATATCAGTTCTGAGGAATGTCTAATAAAACAGCCTTTTTATAGCATCTGAAATTGATGGTGATTGGTAGAGCGGCTTTAAAGAGGATATGTAATGACTGTATCAAAAGTATGTCATGAAAGTAGCGTAATTCTGACTACCTGCTATTTTGAGTAGACATATATATTGATTCTTCAGGATCGTTTTAGCTAAAAAAAAGACGCAAAGCCACCAAAGCATAGAGTATCTAGACAATATATACAATATATATAGACAATATATATATAGTTTTAAGCAGAGAATTGTATATAGATTACATACGCTCGATATGTTATCTATATACAATTTATATATTTCAACTAGCTTTTGCTTCGTATTATCCACAATCGTATTCTTAAAAAATTTCACAGTTTTAGACTATATTTTGGGGGTTCAACGATTTACCAAATAATCTTCAAAGTAGACCCCCAAATAGTTACTCTTCATAATATTCTCAATTTTTTAATGAACAAACTCCAAAAATGAAATATGTGGAAATGACATTTTTTTCAAGAGACTATTTGACAATTTTTTAATTGACAGAATCTGGAAAAATTAAATATGTGGAATTAAAATTTTTTCAAGAGACAATTTGACAATTTTTTATTGACAGAATCTGGAAAAATTAAATATGTGGAATAAAAATTTTTTCAAGAGACAATTTGACAATTTTTTAATTGACAGAATCTGGAAAAATTAAATATGTGGAATAACATTTTTTTCAAGAGACAATTTGACAATTTTTTAATTGACAGAATCTGGAAAAATTAAATATGTGGAATTAAAATTTTTTCAAGAGACAATTTGACAATTTTTTAATTGACAGAATCTGGAAAAATTAAATATGTGGAATTAAAATTTTTTCAAGAGACAATTTGACAATTTTTTAATTGACAGAATCTGGAAAAATTAAATATGTGGAAATGACATTTTTTTTAACAGACAATTTGACAATTTTTTAATTGACAGAATCTGGAAAAATTAAATATGTGGAAATGACATTTTTTTCAACAGACAATTTGACAATTTTTTAATTGACAGAATCTAGAAAAATTAAATATGTGGAAATGACATTTTTTCAAGAGACAATTTGATAATTTTTTAATTGACAGAATCTAGAAAAATTAAATATGTGGAAATGAAATTTTTTCAAGAGACAATTTGACAATTTTTTAATTGACAGAATCTGGAAAAATTAAATATGTGGAAATGAAATTTTTTTCAAGAGACAATTTGACAATTTTTTAATTGACAGAATCTGGAAAAATTAAATATGTGGAAATGACATTTTTTTCAAGAGACAATTTGACAATTTTTTAATTGACAGAATCTAGAAAAATTAGATATGTGGAAATGAAATTTTTTTCAAGAGGCAATTTGACAATTTTTTAATTGACAGAATTTGGAAAAATTAAATATGTGGAAATGAAATTTTTTTCAAGAGACAATTTGACAATTTTTTAATTGACAGAATCTGGAAAAATTAAATATGTGGAAAGGAAATTTTTTTCAAGAGAGTATTTGACAATTTTTTAATTGACAGAATCTGGAAAAATGAAATATGTGGAAATGAAATTTTTTTTCGACAATTCTAAGTATGTGATTGAAAAATCTGAAATTATTTATCAATACCTTGACATTCTGAAAGCCTATACAATATTAAGTCACGTTTATTAAATTTATATATTGTTTGCATGATGTAAAGAAATTAAGATGGAAAATCGATTTTTTTCTTGTATTTTTATTCTCATTAATTTGTAATTTTATTGTGCCAATTAATATATGCAAAATAATTAGTCGACATTATTAATAATTAGATGTAATGACGGAAAATTAAATTACACTTTACATTGTTCGAAACTAGGATGACTCTCGAAGTGAAGTTTCTCAAATAGTGATAATTTTTTGTTTCACTGGAGCGCGAATGTCGAGTTGGCTGGGTTCTAAACACGATGGCGAAATAGTTAGCGATGAAAACAAGGAAGGAGGAGGACATTGAGTTTCCCGTTGTTGGTCTGTAACACACGACTGGCAGAGTTTTGATTCTAGTTTCAAGGCTTGTGTACCACTGAATCGAGAGCATGTACGAGAGAGCAGGAAAAGTTGCTCCCCATTAGCGACGGCACGCAGCCACCCCGCACTTCCACTACACGACATCGAGGCTAACTTTCGACAAACTTTAATTAGCGTCAATACGCGCTCGGTGTCTCATTAATTCGGCACGTGTACCACGTAAAAGATCGATCTGTTTCCCTCTGAATTACCCACTTGCTATATCGTAATACAAGAATGCCATTGAATGCGACAATGCAAAACAGCAAATCGTATATAGATTTAATTTAATGTATTCCACAAGAGGCTCATTAGTCACAATTATTAAATTCATTTAGCAAAAACCGTTGAGCAAAAAGGCTTTGCATATGGGAAATAAAATTAATGGAATACATCGAATATTTTTTATCCTTGAAGCTAACCATTTTTTTTTTTCGTTAGTTGACAGCAATATTTTATTCGTTCTCTTCATAATTCGTCGAACAATTTTTTTATTAGTATATGACAAATATTTTTATACAGTTATTTAGAAATTAATTTTATAAGTTCATATTGACTATAGAAAATATATGATGATTCTATATGTCTACTTGGGCAAGTAAAAAAAATTATATATTGTTTGATATATGGAATTGGGCATATATAGTCTGTATAAACTCTATATACAATGTGTATGCAATTTATATGGAGTAAAACACGTCAAGTCGGCCACACGAATTTTTCATTTCAATAAAAAGTTTTCAAATTTGTTGAGCATGTTGGTCTGGCTGAAAACAAAAATTACAAATTTTTTCAGATTTTTTTATCGCATATTTCAGCCGTTACAAAAAACTGAAAATAATAATCGTTAATTTTTTAACGCCAAAACTACAGCTCTCACAAAAAAATCACGTGAACAAAAAATTTAAGGTATGTAACGTTTTTTTCAATCAATTTTTTGCAAAACCTTCCTACACTGTTTTATGCTATTTTTCAATGGAATAAAATTATAATATTTTTTTTCTCCAAAACTGCGTTCCCGATTCGGCTGAAATTTTGACATTTTGTTCGTTAATATTTCTAGAATCTGAGAAAAAATTGGCGAGATGGGCGGCGATTTCATTCCACTGTTACAGCTCTTCAAACGATCGAATACCAGGGCAATCTAATGTGTAATTGCTCTGTACGTTCAACAGACTGTCTACATAATAATTCTAAAGCCCGCACTGCATTTTTTGCATGGATATTTTTCCCTCTTCAATTTTTGGGTTTTTTAATACATTTACTTTATCGACTGATGGAATTTAAACTTTTTTCCTGATGACACGTAATTCATCATCGTGCTCTTTTCTGATCAATCGAAAATTGGCAAAACGTGGTGAATGAATGTCTCTTGAGTTCAATATTCACGTGCTCAATGTTACACGACCATCGTTCTGCGTTGTGAACACAAAGTGTGAACGACAGGTACGGGGAAATTTGCCAATTAACCTAATTAAAAAAAAATAAAAAATTAAAAATGACAAAAAAATAAACAAGTTATGCGGGCTTTAGATTTTTTCTATTGACAGTCTCAACCCTGTTGAACGCAGAGAGCAATTACACATTAGATTACCGTTATGTTCGATCATTCGAAGAGCTGTAACTGTGGAACGAAGTCGCCGCCCATCTCGCCAATTTTTTTTCAGATTCTTAACATATTAAGGAACAAAATGTAAAAATCTCATCTGAATCGAGAACGCAGTTTCGGAGAAAAAAAATATTGAAATATTATTTAATTGAAAAATAGCATAAAACGGAGTAGGAAAATTTGCAAAAAAATTTGTTGAAAAGAACGTTAGATACCTTTAATTTTTTGTTAACATGATTTTTATGCGAGAGCCGTAGTTTTGGCGTTAAAAAATTAACGATTATTATTTTCAGTTATTTGTAACGGCTGAAAAATGCAATTAAAAAATCTGAAAAAATTGGAAATTTTTGTTTTCAGCCAGACTAATATGCTCAAAAAATTTGAAAACTTTGTATTGAAATGAAAAATTCGTGTGGCTGCCTTGACGTGTTTTACCCCATATATAAGATTAACTGTGTAGTTGGGATTAAGTATAAATTTCACATAGATTGTACCATATATAGACTATAGATTTATTTATTTATTAGATAATAAACAGTACAAGTCCCTTGATAACAGTACAATTTGGCACACGAGCAGAACAGCACAGAAGTATAAACATTTACATATAATAATTAAATAAAATTAACATCATTCGAAGAGCTGTAACTGTGGAACGAAGTCGCCGCCCATCTCGCCAATTTTTTTTCAGATTCTTAACATATTAAGGAACAAAATGTAAAAATCTCATCTGAATCGAGAACGCAGTTTCGGAGAAAAAAAATATTGAAATATTATTTTATTGAAAAATAGCATAAAGCGGAGTAGGAAAATTTGCAAAAAAATTTGTTGAAAAGATCGTTAGATACCTTTAATTTTTTGTTAACATGATTTTTTTGCGAGAGCCGTAGTTTTGGCATTAAAAAATTAACGATTATTATTTTCAGTTATTTGTAACGGCTGAAATATGCAATAAAAAAATCTTGTAAAAAATTTCAAATTTTTGTTTTCAGCCAGACTAATATCCTCAAAAAATTTGAAAACTTTGTATTGAAATGAAAACTTCGTGTGGCTGCCTTGACGTGTTTTACCCCATATATAAGACTAACTGTGTAGTTGGGATTAAGTATAAATTTCACATAGATTGTACCATATATAGACTATAGATTTATTTATTTATTAGATAATAAACAGTACAAGTCCCTTGATAACAGTACAATTTGGCACACAAGCAGAACAGCACAGAAGTATAAACATTTACATATAATAATTAAATAAAATTAACATCTAAAACGTCGCACTCATAGAAACATAGACATCAAATTGACGAATAAATATCGACATTGGAGAACAAACAATTATATGTTTAAAACTATTTATATATTTTTACATACTCTATATTTTTTTACTTGGGAGTTGATGACTCTCGCTTTCATAAAAAAAATTAGAATTATAATTATATATAGAATTAGAATTATAATTATAATTAAATAAAATTAACATCTAAGACGTCGCACTCATAGAAACATAGACATCAAATTGACGAATAAATATCGACATTGAAGAACAAACAATTATATGTTTAAAACTATTTATATTTTTTTACACACTCTATAATTTTTTACTTGGGAGTTGATGACTCTCGCTTTCATAAAAAAAATTAGAAATCCCTTAATTACATTGTCTCTTATCGATGTAACAATACGAGAGAGTCAACGTGACACTAGGATACAAAGAGCTAGAATTTTTATTATATTTAACGCGCAGATGAACGAGTGAGGAAGGAAACAAGAGTGATTGTCATTCCGCATGTTAGGCCTGCGTGTATAACGAGCTTTCGAACTTTTGCTCATTGCTCTTGCGCGTCACCGCTTTCCCCTTCGACACAGTAGTTACTAGCACGAGCACCAGCAGCGATGCGACTCTCACTCTTCACTACACGGAGCCTGGAGAAGACGATCCGTGAAAGCGATTAACGGCTTAACACACAGACACCGTGATCTACTCGACACGTAGGATATATATCTCGTCACCGTGGGGGAGGGGGGGAAAGATCCGCGGGAAGTTTCCCTCTCACTCGCGGTTTTCTCCACTCTACATTCAGAGAGCATCAGCAGATAATCTCTCCGGTAGAGTTCTACCTTCGACTTCCTACCTCGACATAGTTTCAACATGAATGAATTTCAACTCAGTTAAACGTAGGATATATCCAACTGCGAATTTAATTAAACTTCTTTTGACAAGCTTCCGATCTGATTGTTCGACTCGACATTCGCCCACGGGAACGACTATCGGATCTTTTGAAGCGGTTGGGCTTGACATATTAGAAACTTTTCTGTGACGTCCAGCAAACTGATTCAGTAAGTGAACTTTGTGCGAGCAAAAGAGAAACGAGTGTGATTCTCAATTGATGCTGGCTAAGACAATTATTACTTCCTCACCCGAGTAAAAAAGTTATATATACTACGACACATGGAACTGGACATATATGATCTTCGAACATTTTTCAAAATTTCGACTTTTTTGACAGTTTTCAATATTTTGAAAAAGATTGTAAAAAGGCATGTAACCGGTATTTTCTGGAGTAGAATATGCAACTTGAGAATGATAGTGAAAGTCAAAATTCGATATCTTGAAGAAAAAAAAATGTTGGTTGGATTTTCCGACCGAAAGTCGGATCTGTGAATTCTGAACTCAGAAATGGAAAAAAGTCACGATTTTGTTTCCGCATAGAGGAAGCTTTGTTTTTGTGAAAATGTTTCTTTTTTCGAGTTTTTCATGTCAGTACACTCAGAATGGTCCAAAATGTGGAGAAAAGTGATTTAGAAAAAATGTCTGTATGTGTGTGTGTGTGTTACACGCTCAAAAAATGTAAACCTTTATAACTCGGAAAGGCCTCGACATATAGAGCTGAAATTTACACCATATATAGAGAGGTCAATCCTCATCGTTCATACTAATTTTTGTAAAAATCCCCATGATCGTTAAATTTTTACGCGGTTTTGAATTTTTTCAAAAATGTCTGTTAACGCGATAACGCTTTTAATTTTCGAGATATTAAGCTCAAAATTGGTATGTATGTGTGCTTTCATACACCGGTGATCCCTATTAAATTTGGTTAAGATCGGTTGAAATGTTAAAATTTTATGAGATTTTGATTTTTTGA
The DNA here is from genome assembly GCA_963970395.1 of Ephialtes manifestator. Lineage (NCBI taxonomy): Eukaryota > Metazoa > Arthropoda > Insecta > Hymenoptera > Ichneumonidae > Ephialtes > Ephialtes manifestator. Next base: position 24,924,461 of record OZ019981.1, on the reverse strand, counting down.
ATTTTTTGATTTTTTTTCTGCTGTGCGAATTTTGGTATCAAATATCGAGCTGGGAGTTAAATGAGTGCCAGATTCATGATTAACAGAAAAATATGTCAAATATAGCCCAAAAATGTTGAATGATACCATATTTTCATAACGATGTTGTACACTCTATATTTTGAAAAGTTGCGATTTATGTCATATAAACTAGCCATATCATTGCTTCCCAATGAAATTTCAAATGTTTCAAATTAAAATTTTTTTTTCAAATGACACAATCATAATTAATAGTGTTCTGAATATACACAATGCAAAAGTAGGGGAGGACGAGACGTTTAGATAATTATTAACGATTTTTTAAGATGTTTTTTATGTTTTTGGGGACAGTAATTGAAGGCATTTTGTTAGATTTTTTTTAAATGACACAATCACAGTTAATAGTGTTTTGAATATACACGATGCAAAAGTAGAAGAGGACGAGACGTTTAAAGAATTATAAACGATTTTTTAAGATGTTTTTTTAATGTTTTTTGAGGCAGTAATTGAAGACATTTTGTTAGATTTTTTTCAATTGACACAATCACAGTTAATAGTGTTCTGAATATACAGGATGCAAAACTAGAAGGGGATGAGACATTTAAGGAATTTTTAACGATTTTTTAAGATATCTTTTTATGTTTTTTGGGGACAGTAATTGAAGGCATTTTGTTAGATTTTTTGTCAAATGACACAATCACAGTTAATAGCGTTCTGAATATATAGGATACAAAACTAGAAGGGGATGAAACGTTTAAATAATTATTAACGATTTTTTAAGATATTTTTGAAATGCTTTTGGGGATAGTAATTCAAGGCATTTTGTTAGATTTTTTTTCAAATGACACAATCATAGTTAAGAATGTTCTGAATATACAGGATGCAAAACTAGAAGGGGACGAGACGTTTAAATAATTATTAACGATTTTTTAAGATATTTTTTTTATGTTTTTGGGGACAGTAATTGAAGGCATATTGTTAGATTTTTTTTAAATGACACAATCACAGGTAATAGTGTTCTGAATATACAGGATGCAAAACTAGAAGGGGATGAGACATTTAAGGAATTTTTAACGATTTTTTAAGATATCTTTTTATGTTTTTTGGGGACAGTATTGAAGGCATTTTGTTAGATTTTTTTTCAAATGACAAAATCATAGTTAAGAATATTCTGAATATACAGGATGCAAAACTAGAAGGGGACGAGACGTTTAAGGAATTATTAACGATTTTTTAAGATGTTTTTTTATGTTTTTGGGGACAATAATTGAAGGCATTTTGCTAGATTTTTTTTTCAAATGACACAAACATAGTTAAAAGTTCTGGGATAGAATATACGACTTAAGAATGATAGTAGAGGCCAAAATTCGATATTTCGAAGAAAAAAAAATTCAGTTTGGATGTTCCGACCGGAACTTGCATCTGCAAATTCTGGAATCAGAAACGGGAAAAAGTCACTTTTTCTAAAATGATCGTAAAAAAGCATGTAACCGGTATTTTCTGGGGTAGAATACGTGACCTGAGTACGATAGTGAAGGCCAAAATTCGATATCTTGAAGAAAAAAATTTAGATTGGATTTTCCGACCGGAAGTCGGATCTGTGACTTCTACATTTTATTCGGATTATATCGCAATTTCATTCATTACCGTATATGACAATCTCATCTGTCAATTTTTGCGAAAAGCGTCTAGTTTTTTTTAATACAGAATGTTACACTTCTGCGGATTTCCGATACAATTGTCCAGTTCAACGCCGTTGATTAAGATAACTCGATGTTATAGCTCGTTATAACGGCGACTCACTTGTCACTAGTAATGATAATTACAGTCGATGCTTCGTTAAGTTTCACGTTACAACGAGAGCGTATATATGTTGAAGCAGCAGAAGTGCTACTACAGGAAAGCCTGCGTCGGTGTCACCCGACGCAGTCGCTTCCAATTAGCTATAAAAATCTGCACCCATACAGTCAGTGAGTCCAATTAAAAAAGTGAGTTTACGGGAAACGTCATTCGCTTACAAACGACCTCAGTGCGTCTCAGACTTTCCGCGTATACTGTTAATGACAAGCGAAAGAAAAAGTGGAGACGAGAGGAGCTTCTACAACGCTTTCACTGTTCCTGTGTCTGTATTCGACGTTGGATAAATTCCAATTCCGGTTGACCTCGTAAGGTCAAATGCTACTTTGTATGTCAATGACGGTCTGGAAAATTGCATGTACTCACGTGAGATTGTAATCTTACGAGTGCTTACTTAGAGCTTTCTACTTTGCGCAAAAATAGATAATGTTATTCAGTCGACTTGTTCACTGATTTTCCTGCTGGTTTATTCATTCCGGTTTCGTTTTATTAGATAAAAATTGTTTTAAATAGTGGAAAGTGCAGGCATCTCACGAGGAGAGTGCAAAAAAAACAATTTAATAACGTAATTACACTAATATAATTAAATTGGAGTAAAAGTGAATGTAAATTCTGTACTTTTGACAGAAATCTTCTGTCCTTAAAATCATTGAATTAATTGGAGTCAAATTTTTGATATCCGTTTCTTATTATGATCATTTTTTGCACCGTTTTTACTACACAATCTACGTAACGCTTATATTTGTATTTTCAAGAATAATTTAGAAGCCAAATTAGCCCTTAAGGGGTTAGGCCACTCTAGAGGGCCACAAAAAAGGCTTTTTTTGGGAATTTTTTTCAGAAAAACTATTAGAGACATCGATTTTTTGAGAAAGGGTATTTATTGTACATGTCATTAACTGTATATAGTAATTTTTTCATAATAATTAATTCAAAAATAGCGGCTGTACAGCGTTGTTGCGATGACATTTCTTTTTTTTTTTGGAATCCACGGCCGGACACACAGCTTCAGTAATTTTTTAATTATGATGAGTTTTTTAACGGTTTTCACTTATACATAACAGTAGCTAGAGAAGTACGTAGGATTTTTTCGATACAGGCATTTTTGACAAAATGGCGAGCATCTAAAGTGAAAGTTGAAAAATTTGGCTTAAAAATCGTTCGACAATTATCAATAACAAAAAAACTATGCAACTTAAAAAAAAAATCCTACGTACTTTTGTAGATAATGTATTTTTGAAGATATATCCAAAATTTCAAATAAATCGGTGGTAAACTTTTTGAGTTATGTTTCCGGCCAACTTGAAAAGAGCAGTTTTGAGATAAACGCGTTTATCTGCCGTATACCTGCTTTGACACTTCTCAGTACCTTTACCGAAGCGCACACAAGAGAGGTTCCCTGCTAACCAGGCGGCCTCCCGTTAACACTTTGATGCACACATTTTGCTTCCTCATAGAGGAAGCTTTGTTTTCATGAAATTTTTTTTTTCGAGATTTTCATGTCAGTATGCTTAGAATCACCTAAAACGTCGAGAAAAGTGGTTTAGAAAAAATGTCCCTATGTATGTATGTGTGTGTGTGTGTGCTAGGCTTCGAAAATTCAATCTCCTCTCACTCGGTAACCGTTCGAGCGATCCGGCTCAAATTTGGCTCGGAAGTAGAGTAGCTGCCCCTCTTTGAATGTTGTGATTTTTGCCAAAATATGTGAAGTCATTAAGATTTTATGTTGATTTTAATTTGTTGAAAAAAGGGCGTGGTTGCTCTAACTTTCGTAAAAGTTCGCCGATTTGGCTAAATAGTTCTTCATAACTGAAGATACGTTCAATGTTGTATGGTATTGAATTTCGACGAAATCGGTAAAGCGGTTCGGATTTTATAGAATTTTGAATTTTTCGAAAAAAAATAGATTTTGATCTAAATTACGTCGAATTTCAACAAATGAACAGAAATTTTGTACAGACGAAAAATAACATTCAGAAATGCCATGTATCAAATTTGGTGATGATCGGTAAAGTCGTTCGGATTTTACACCATTTTTCATTTTAAAAAAAATGTAGATTTTCGCTATAACTTCCGGAAAAGTTGAGAAAGTACGACAAAAATTTGTATCTAATCAAAATTAGATGTAACGGTGTTTGCAGAGGTGATTTATAGCTGTATAAAACACCTCTGCAAAAGAGACACAAGGTATAAAAAAAAAAGATGCAAAGTAGAACCTTGCACATTGCTTCCTCATTATTTTTCGCTTTTTACAAAGCTTCCTCTATGAAGAAGCCAAAATTGAATAACATACTGCTTCCTCACAGAGGGAGCTTTGTAAAAAGCGAAAAATAATGAGGAAGCAATGTGCAAGGTTCTACTTTGCATCTTTTTTATTTTTAAAAAGTTACTTTTATTTAAAATCGAGAAAGAAAACGTTGAAATATTTAAAAAATGATAATAATCTAGGTGGGATGTTAAACATCCCGCTGTGCATCAAAGGGTAAAAATTTTTGCCTGCAATAATCTTTTGGGACAGCATTCTAGAAACCCTAATGAGCCATTTCCAAGGAGAAAAAAAAAACCGATTTTTCGAAAATCCTAGAGCGGCCCTTTAATAGTTTTCACAATTTCTTCTATTTGTAGCAATAAATGTAGAAACTTTTGGAGGAAAACAACAATAAATTGACCTATCAACGACAAATATAGATTCCCCTGAATTGTTTGTCCAAAATAAATACCAATATTTTTTTTGTTCCGCTCCATAGAATTCACTTCCGATGAGTTTTAGCCGGCACTAAATTACCAAAGTACAGAAACTCCATCAATAAAACATAATTTATTTATAGTACTGACATAAAAGTGAAGTTGGCGAAATAAAATTTCGTAAGAAATGATTGAAGCTTGTTAGGTACTGAAAATATATAGCAGAGGTTGAGTGAGATTGAACCGTGAGAGGAAAGAAACGATTCAAAGTAAAGTACAAGATGAAGTAAGGCGAGCCCAACAATAAGACATGAAAGGAAGCTCACTTCATTCAATGAATTACCAGTGCAACGAAGAAACCGATGATCGTATACCTACAAGAACTGAAAAACCAATGGACAGACGGATGTAGCATCTTCGAGCAAAGAGAGTACAGAGGTATCTTAACGGTAAACACGTTCTGTTCGCATCGAAAGCACAAGTATTTCCAAGCTCCAAAGAGATTGCTACTTCTCGTTTCCTTTACGCTTGACTGCCTCTCGGTGACCATGTAAACGTACATCTCCAGATGAATAGATAACTTTTACTCCATATTTTCGTCGTTAAGCTTTACCCTTTGCGTGACACTGGGTTATTAATGAGGTTCGCCTATAACTTGTGATTCAAAAATATGTTTATACTATAGTAAAAAAAATTGGAAATTTGCAATAAAGATTCTAAAATTATAAAGTCTTAGGAGAAATTTATGATGAGTTTCTTTTATTGTACAGCTTTATGGAAAATTTACAATGTTTATAAAATTACAACCTATTTTTTGGTACTGTATCTTGAAATTTACGTTACGAAAAGGCATGAAAATTCATGGTTCGGTTTATGAATAAAAACTTCCTATGCGGTTACTGTAATATTATAGTAAATTTTTTAATGGTGGGTTATTAAGGAGGTTTGCCTATAACTTGTGAGTCAAGAATATGTTTATACCACAGTCAAAAAAATGGAAATTTACAATAAAGATTCTAAAATTATAAAGCCCTATGAGAAATTTATAATGAGTTTCTTTTATTGTACAGCTTTATGGAAAATTTACAATAATGTTTATAAAATTACAACGTATTTTTTGGTACTGTATCTTGAAATTTACGTTACGAAAAGGCATGAAAATTCATGGTTTGGTTTATGAATAAAAACTTCCTATGCGGTTACTGTAATATTATAGTACATTTTTTTAACGGTGGGTTATTACGGAGGTTCGCTTATAACATGTGAGTCAAAAATGTATATATGCTACAGTAAAAAAATTGGTAATATCCAATAAATAAAGATTCTAAAATTACAAAGCCTTATGAGAAATGTACACTGAAGATTCTTTAATTATAGAGGTTTATGGGAAATTTACAATAAAGTTGATAAAATCATACAAACTTATGATAAATTTACAATAAAGATTCTAAAATTACAACCTATTTTTTGGTACTGTAACTTGAAATTTACGTTACGAAAAAGCATGAAAATTCATAGTTCGGTTCATGAATAAAAACTTCAGGGTTCGGAAGTAACGCGTTACTAGTAACGTCGTTAGTGAATTCGTTACTGTTTGGTGGTAACGGTCGGTAACGTCGATACATTTTTATTCGTGTAATTCTAAGACAACGCTCGTTACAATTTTTTTGTAACAAGTAACGAAATTGCCGTTTCTTTATCGTTACTTTTTGAGATACAAAATGTTTGTTAACAAGTAGCTGTTCGAATTCCCTCTAAGAGGCGAGATACCAACGAAAATGAACGAAAGGTACTTGCTCAACGTTAATAAACGCTTCCTCTGAATTATTCATTTTTTCGTTATTGTCCTTTATTCTACTCGTTAATAATGATATACGTCTAAATTTGTTATATGATTAATATGTTTTAAAGTAACGAAAAGTAACGGAAGCGTTACATTTTCAGTAACGATAACGGTAACGCGTTATTTTTTCACAAGATGTAACGGTTACGGTAACGCATTACTTTTTCACAAGAAGTAACGGTAACGGTAACGAATTACTTTTAATAAGTAACGTTCCGAACCCTGAAAAACTTCCTATGCGGTTACTGTAATAGTACAGTAAATTTTTTTAATGGTGGGTTATTAAGGAGGTTCGCTTATAACATGTGAGTCAAAAATGTATATATGCCATAGTAAAAAAATTGAAAATTTACAATACAGTTTCAAAAATTACAAAGCCTTATGAGAAATGTACACTGAAGATTATTTTTTTTAATTATACAGCTTTATGGGAAAATTTACAATAAAGTTTGCAAAACTACACAATCTTATGCAAAATTTACACTAAAGATTCTAAAATTACAATCTATTTTTTGGTACTGTAACTTGAAATTTACGTTACGAAAAAGCATGAAAATTCATAGTTCGGTTCATGAATAAAAACTTCAGGGTTCGGAAGTAACGCGTTACTAGTAACGTCGTTAGTGAATTCGTTACTGTTTGGTGGTAACGGTCGGTAACGTCGTTACATTTTTATTCGTGTAATTCTAAGACAACGCTCGTTACAATTTTTTTGTAACAAGTAACGAAATTGCCGTTACTTTATCGTTACTTTGAGATAAAAATGTTTGTTAACAAGTAGCTGTTCGAATTCCCTCTAAGAGGCGTGATACCAACGAAAATGAACGAAAGGTACTTGCTCAACGTTAATAAACACTTCCTCTGAATTATTCGTTTTTTCGTTATTGTCCTTCATTCTACTCGTTAATAATGATATACGTCTAAATTTGTTATATGATTAATATGTTTTAAAGTAACGAAAAGTAACGGAAGAGTTACATTTTCAGTAACGATAACGGTAACGCGTTATTTTTTCACAAGATGTAACGGTAACGGTAACGCGTTACTTTTTCACAAGAAGTAACGGTAACGGTAACGAATTACTTTTAGCAAGTAACGTTCCGAACCCTGAAAAACTTCCTATGCGGTTACTGTAATAGTACAGTAAATTTTTTTAATGGTGGGTTATTAAGGAGGTTCGCTTATAACATGTGAGTCAAAAATGTATATATGCCATAGTAAAAAAATTGAAAATTTACAATAAAGATTCAAAAATTACAAAGCCTTATGAGAAATGTACACTGAAGATTATTTTTTTTAATTATACAGCTTTATGGGAAAATTTACAATAAAGTTTGCAAAACTACACAATCTTATGCAAAATTTACACTAAAGATTCTAAAGTTACAATCTATTTTTTGGTACTGTAACTTGAAATTTACGTTACGAAAAAGCATGAAAATTCATAGTTCAGTTTATGAATAAAAACTTTTCATGTGGTTACTGTAATATTATAGTACATTTTTTTAACGGTGTATATAAGATCACCTGTGAAGTTGAGTTTCTGTACAAATTGTATATAGATTATATATAGAGCATATATAGACTATATATGCCCAATTGTGAAACTATGTTTAAAACAATACACATTTTTAATATACTCTATACATAATTTTTTAACTTAGTCTAGCAAAGTATAAAGTATTAATTAACGATCGTAGGTAGTTTGAAGAAAAAGTAAAATTGCGAGAAGCTCCCAAAAGCGTGTGAGTCTCGAGAGATTAACACATCCATATAACTCCACCGGTACAAAGCGCTCTTTCGTCGTCCAGTGCGTCACATTGTGCGCTCGACTGATTTTCCAAAATGGCTCAACTGGGACGAGTTTTCTTGAATTTTCTTTAACATTGCATATGCACTTGTAGAAGGTGTCGTGGCCGACGATATAGAGTGCGAGGGTCGAGATGCCCGCGCGGGATTCATAAACCTTGGAAACTCTTCGAGCCCGTGTTGGTTTTAGTGTGTAAAAATTAAACTTTTTTCCGTGAATATTTTTTTCACAACGAGCAAAGAGTTCATATCGGCGTGTAAACTTGCCGAGAGAAAATTTCTCGTCTCCTGCTCACCGTGAAAAGTTTAAATTGAATTAACCTAATAAGTTTGAGGGGCGGTTGCGGGCTTGATGTCAGCACTGGTTAGTAATACTTTCACTTGGAGGTTTCCAGGACCAAGCGGGTCCTTCCAACCGGCTAACTGCCAGCTCGCTCGTGTAATACACGTCTCACCTTCTGGGCATATCATCAGTATGAACGTGCAGTACTACTAAAGGACGATGTACCGAAGTAGCGAAGACAGAAGAGCAGAGAGCGAGGCGTAACGTATGTCTCAGTCCGGCAGCGTGCGTGTTTTATGGGTTTCGTTACGTTAAGCCCCATATTTCCCACGTCGGCTGAGAAAAATGGTGAAGATTTAAGGGAAGTAGGGTCGTTCGAAAGTTTTTACTCTGGTCGTCGTTTAGGGCACCCTACTCTGGTGCCTCCATCCGACAACTCTCCCCCGAGGCACCAAAGAAGTACAGCAGGCACCGACGAACCACTCTATCGAATTCACTGAACATGTACGTGTTTCGCATTCGAAATACTACGCTGTCACGTTATAAAAAAAACGATTTATTTATCCGTGCGTCTGTATTTCTGAGTCTTTCCACATCCGCCTATTCCCCTCCCCCTTCACGGAACGAAATGTTTGGTTGTGTCAACTACGTTTCCAATTTGCTGTATACAATATCTCAATAATTAGTTGCCTCAACCATATCGAATATTAACCTCGACTATTCACAATTAGTTCTTGCGAGATTAGTGAGGTTAACCGATCCAATCGTTGGGACAACCACTCGAATCGTCGATATTACCATTCGAATCGTTGGCACTACCATTTGAGTTGTAAGGGAAATAGAATAATCGATTGGTTGTGGCAATTCATTTTTTGGTTATGGCAACTAATCTTTTTTTTCAGTGTTCCTCCACTCGACCTAAAAAAGATCGTAAGAAAAAAAATTCTATACATGATAGGCTTCTTTTAAAAATTCTTACATTTAAACCTTACACCGAGAGAAAAAGTTTCATTGATTCACGGAAATCTTTGCCAATGAAATGAAATACTTGAATTTCAATACTATCTTTTCTTTGAATGATCTCAAACTCAATGAAAAGTAATGACATTGATTGGAAGAAACATTTCTTAAAACCAATAAATCTTTTTCATTGATTTCAAAGATGTCTCTGATTCAATGAAACCTTCTTCTTATCACCTCAAAATTTCGAAACCTATTTTTTCCTGAAGTAAGCGGCAGGTAAAACTCAAATTTTGTGAGTATGTAAGGAAGTATGGCAGAAATAGGCTAAGCTTCTGGCTCCTCGAAACTCGAAGCCGTTCGTTCGGGAGAACCGGGAAACAAAAAAGTGAGGTTAGGTGCGAGAGAGAGATCAATGAAAACGTTTCTTTGAACCAATGAAAACGTCTCTTTAAGGAGGCATCTGTGGGTCATGCTAGTCAACCAACGCACTATTAGAAATTTTCATATAAATGACAAAAAAATTGAAATTTGTAGTGCATATTGCTCTACATTTCCCCTTCAGTCACTGTGTAGGGTGTTAAGGCGAAATGTAATTCCTACTATTTTATTTTTACGAATTACGAAATGCAAATTCACTCATATGACTATTGTGCCAACCTTATTTTGAGCGAAATAAAGTCGGCTGTCGCGTGTCGGAACGTCCCGCAGAGCTCGTGGCAACGTCGCACATATGTTGAGGTTGGTATCGCTGAGTTTACTTTCAGCGCGTGTTTAAATCTCAAAAATTTATAACTACTTATTGACTACAAAGCAGTCATATAATTACAATCGAGCGTTGATCAGCTTGAGTTGAGTCTCAAAAAATGTAAATTTCTGGGATTCCGGAATTGTTTTACGTTATATTTGCTAAGAAGAAGCTTTAATCTCACGAAATGCGAAAATTAACTTTTGAAATTCCCGCCGTAGACGAGTCCGTTCTGCTAGTTCGCTATTTCCACTCAGAATATGCGGCGTTGCCAAATCTTTTCGATTGAGATTGAAAATTTCACAAAAGTAATTAGTTGAACATTGTTTTTGACTGTGTTACTGCGGTTATAGACGTTTTTTTAAATTTTTAATGCTTTGTAAGAATTCAGTCTATCATTTGAAATCATTACTTTTAATGCATCTTCTCTATTGGCATATAAAATTCACCGATAAAGTGCGAGCTAACTACGACTGCCATTTGAGACCGTGTTAAAAAAGGCATATTTCAATTTGGAATATTTTTATTTATAAACGGTCAAATCCTTTCTAATTTTTTGAGATCGTTCAGAATGTTTCAATCTACAATATATATTAATTTTGTAATTTAATCTTCTAAATCGATATGTGAGGCTGCCTCCTTAAAACAATGAAACTGTTTCTTTATTATATGCTCACTAAGTAAATCTTTATTTACATGCAATGAAATGTTCTCTTTTAAATTCAAATGCACTCTTTCATTGAAATCAAAGAAATATCTCGTTGAAGTCAATGAAAAAAAAATCAGTCCACCCATTTCTTTGGCGCCAATGAAATCTTTTCTCTCGGTGTAGTAACTATAAAGCGACAACTATTTATTATTAATTCGTACGACGAATTTTTTCATAGTTGCCACAACTATCAAATAGTTACTATAAATACCAAATAGTTGCAAGAAAAATGAAGAGTTGTCACTTTATAGTTGACTGAACTACTACGATTTCTCTGAGTGTATTGAGTATAGATCAAGCATTAATATTCTGCAATTTTATTTATTTATTTATTTATTTATTGTTCGGTGAACAGGGCAAGCCCCTTGACAAAAATCTTACAATAATGGCAGAAGTAAAGACTCAGGAAAAACAAGAAAGAAGAATAACGCAATGATGGCAGAAAGAAAAAATAAAATAAAAAATAAAAAAATAAAATACAGAGATCGTATAGAGGCTCTACACTCGACATGTACGCACTTACCGACCTATTTTGTAAAGACATACAGTGCACCAAAATACTGTGAGGTAAAAAGTAAAATTTTTAACTTGTCGTAGCTTTAAGACCAAACTGGTGAATAAATTTTAGTGCTCGATGTCTCATTTACCTCTTGAAGAGTGTATTCTGGTATGAGTGTAGGAATTTTTATTTCAGGCCTTTTTGACAATACTATGATTTTAAATGTGTAAATAAATATTTTTTTAATTAAAAACTCACTAAATAATTGGTTACAGTAAATCCAATTGCCACTGCATCTGTATGATTTTGATGATTTATGGGATATTTACAAAGATTGTCTCGCATAATTGTGAAATATCAAAGAGACATTCGGAAATCGAAATTTGTGAATTTAACTGTCAATTTGTGCTTTTATGATCTGTAATAGCTGTGGAGATTGTCAACCTACTGAAAGCATAGGATTATTGATCGAAAATTGTTCAGAAACTCGATTTCCATTGAAATGGAATTGCAACTAATTCGATATACGTGTACGAGAGATGTACGAAAGTGGTCGATTTTGTGCAAACACACACAGGACCCTAAGTATACAGACACTTCTAATTTAACCACTCGGATTTCCACTCACGATAGCGAAATGTGAATGTGATGTTGCTTTATATAATTCTGACAGTCAATCGAAAATAAGAGCATACAGGTCCAATTCGATAATCGATTTTCTTTTATTATTCAATATATAACAATGATATATATATATATATATCTTTTATTTTTCAACTACCTGAACGAAATACCAATTTTCTATTACAAAAAAACATTTATTTTACTTTTACAGAATCGAGTCATTTTTTTTATCTCTAGTTCATAAATAAGCTAAATCACATACAATAAACTTGACATTTTAACTAATCCTGTTTTAAGAATAAACAAAACAATCTTATTATATTTTACAGAATTAACTAAATATTTTTAATGTATAAAATTTCGTTTCAGTTCATTTTCAGAGAAATATCAGCGTTTCAATTTTTTTTTTTTTTGGAAATCATTTGAGTTTATATTCTAGATACAAATCTGAAGTTTGTATAACATAGTAAAGACCGAGAAGAAAAATAAGAAGCTCAAATAGCGGACGAAGTTGTACAATATTACATAGCATGGTATGATGGAAGGGTAGATGAGGGTACATAAGTGCTGTATTTAAGGTAAGCCGCTTAGAAGTCACGCGGCAGTTTCCAGGTCCTGAGAGGAAGAGAGTAGAACACGAGTATGGTGGAATAACTCTTTTCCTGTGACATAGGTACTCGACGTCAAACTGTCCCATCACTTTCGTCCCTCCAGCACTCTAAAGTCTGTATTTGCCCTTTAACCAACGCATAGAAACGTTTCCGTCGTGTGTATTTAATTGTTCAACCCACATGTAGGTTCTGCATGTACATATGGGGCATTTCATCCCGATTCGACGTGGGTTTGACCCTCGACCTCCCCGATTTGGCTCGTTATTTTTTGTAGGATTGGTTAGACCCTCAAATGCACCGGATTTTATTTTTTTATTTTTTCTATGCAAATTTTTTTTTTAATATTTTTTTAAAGCGACATATCGAATGCCCTAGTTTAAAAATCTGAAAAAAAATCTGAAAAATACTTTGTTGAATATCAACATTTTCTAGTTTATAACCAAAGTGGACAAAATTTTTCTTCTTACAGTTTTTAAGCTTTTTTTATTTAAAAAAATTATGAAAAAAAAATTAATCTACTACAAGCGATTGTTTATGTGAACTTGGATTTTTTAGATTTTTTTCAGATTTTTTGGAATTAGTCAAATTTTTCTCAACTACGACTATTCTAGCAATATAAATGCCACATTCCAGCACCAGCATGCCATAATTAAGAAATCTGAAAAAATTCTGAAAAATACTTTATTGAATCTCAAAATTTTCTAGCTTAGAGCCAAAGTGTGGAAGATTTTTTTTCACATAGTTTTCAAAGTTTTTGGTTTAAAAAAATATTAAAAAATAGAATAAAAATCAAACTACTATGGACGACTTGTCAAACATTTCTGTATATGAAACTGTATTTTTCGGATTTTTAAATTATGGCATGCTGGTGCTAGAATGTGGCGTTTATGGTGGTGGAATCTTGGTTCAGAAAAATTTGACAAATTCCTAAAAATCTGAAAAAATTCTAAAAAATTCGAGTTTACATAAATAAACGTTTGACCAATAACTTGTAGTAGATTAATTTCTTTTTTTCTATTTTTTCATAATTATTTGAAATCAAAAAAGCTTAAAAACTATAAGAAGAAAAATTTTGCTCACTTTGGCTATAAGCTAGAAAATTTTGATATTCAACAAAGTATTTTTCAGAATTTGTTCACATTTTTTAATTAGGCCATTCGATATGTCACTTTAAGAAAAAAATAAAAAATAATATTTGCATAGAAAAAATAAATAAATAAAATCTGGTGCATTTGAGGGTCTAACCAATCTTAAAAAAAATTACGAGCCCAATCAAGGAGGTCGAGGGTGAGACCCAAGTCGAATCGGGAATGGAATGCCTCATATGAAGCATTCTCTGTCAATTCAGCCACTTTTTTTTCGACCCTGTCCGATTTGCCCTGTAATTGATTATATGAATGTACCACTAAAAGACACTATGTGAATTTTTTCAGATTTTTTAAAATAATTTTTCAGAAAATGGCTTTTTTTATTCAAGTGCAAATATCTCAGAATTTTGAAGTTACTGAAAAAAAATGTCAGCACATAAAAGTTGTCGTTTATTGTTAGCTTTCGAGCGGAATATTCCAAATAATTGTCACGTTCCTGTGAGTATGATTTTTTTCCGAAAAATGGAGGAATTATTTTTTAATTAAAAAAAGGATATTTTTTTTTACTGAAAAAATTACAGAGTATTGCTACATGTCTGTTGATATCACAAAAAAATCGCCAGAGTGGCACCGATCGATCTTCTGGTATTAAAAAATGCATTTGTGTGAAAGTTCCGAAAAACGGGGGCATTATTATTTTTTTGATAAAAAAGAGGTTACTTTTTTTGGCTAATAAAATTACAGAGTATTCTTGGATGACTGTATATATTGCAAAAAAATCATCAGAGTGGCAAGGATCGAGCTTACGGTATTAAAAAAAAATTATTCGTGTGACAGTTCCGAAAAACGGGGGAATTATTTTTTTTTATACCGGAAGCTCGATCCGTACCACTCTGATGATTTTTTTGCAATATCTACAGTCATGCAAGAATACTCTGTAATTTTATTAGCCAAAAAAAAGTAACCTTTTTTTATCAAAAAAATAATAATGCCCCCGTTTTTCGGAACTTTCACACAAATGCATTTTTTAATACCAGAAAATCGATCGGTGCCACTCTGGCGATTTTTTTGTGATATCAACAGTAATGTAGCAATACTCTGTAATTTTTTCAGTAAAAAAAAATATCCTTTTTTTAATTAAAAAATAATTCCTCCATTTTTCGAAAAAAAATCATACTCACAGGAACGTGACAATTATTTGGAATATTCCGCTCGAAAGCTAACAATAAATGACAACTTTTATGTGCAGACATTTTTTTTCAAGTAACTTCAAAATTCTGAGATATTTGCACTTGAATAAAAAAAGCCATTTTCTGAAAAATTATTTAAAAAAATCTGAAAAAACTCACATAGAGTGTCTTTTAGTGGTACATTCATATAACCAATTACAGGGCAAATCGGAGAGGGTCGAAAAAAAGTGACTGAATTGACGGAGAATGCTTCATATATATCTGAACACTGACAATGAGTGGATAACATGGAGAGAAGGAACGCGACAATTGTCGGGAAAGGCAGAAACGGCGCTGGCATCGCGCGAGAATTAGTCACAACGCGAAAATCCCTTTGCGGTCATTCTCGTCGGACACGGAGTATTAAGCCTTTGCACAGTGAAGCTTCTCGTTTATGGGAGTGTTTACGGTATACATATCCACGGTGGTTTAGTCTGCCAATTGAAGCGGAACAATTTTCACTTACTCCATGGAGTTTATGAAACCTTCCACCTCTGGTTCAGTGACTGCGCCATTAGCGCGTCGAAATGCTTAGCCTAACCAACTTTTGGACAGACGTTCGTAAACTGGCAACTCGGTAGACGCAAAGCTTGAATGTTTCAGTGTCATGGAGAAGCTCGGGAAATAATTTAGAAGCGGCAGGAGTTCGAAACAAGACTTGGACAATGTAAAGTTTCTCTCTCGTTTTATACCAGCGGCATTGTGCAATTTCCAGAAATACAAATGTACCAGCGTAAATTCAACCTTTCAGGTCCATAAGTCGAAAGTCCATTTTCTGTGGAGTAATGAGCCGCCTCTTGGACGCACATCGGTCGTCGTTCGTGCTAGAGCGATGGGAATGTTCCATTACTCGAAGCAATTACCAACCCCCGGTTAAATCCACTTACGTGTGTATACCTATCTACCTACTTGTAACCCTTCGTATCTATGGAACTTCCTCTTCTGTTGCTCAGTCATCTCATATCTCATAACGTCCATCATCCACCTTTCGTCGAAATACTGAAACAATTTGATTTTCCCTCGAGTCCAATTCTAAATCCAGTTGCCCTCGATCGTCCCTGCAAATTATATAAACATATTTATTAACAATTTCCGAATTTAACCCAAGGGACGAAAATATGATTTTCCATTCGGAATATTGGAAATGTAATTTAATCAATCGATATCGGTTATTCGGCAGGGCAGCCGATGAGATTTAAGGCTGCTCGTGTCATGTTTTAAGGGAAAAGACCTCGGCATGAAACGCTGCTTCCGTCGAGAGAACGCGATCCTTTCACTTTTCTTCACTTGCGGTAAACCGCAAGCATTTACACCCTTCCGCATGGTATATCTATATATTCATACGCGCATTTCTGGCCGTGACTTTGCCACCCCGTTCGCTCTTTTGCCACTTCCGTCGGAACTTTCATTTCCTTTTACCATCCGGACGGTAATTCCTAATTATATCTAGAGCCGAACCGGGTGCTATGTCGTGTTGCGAAGTGAGTTTTTATAAAATGAAAAAGCTACAACTTCCCCTCACACTCAATATTCTTGACACCCAAGTATAGTCCGTATAGTATGTAATCTATATACAATTTATACATAAATTCAAATTCACAATTGGTCTTATATATAAATTACAGATAGACTGTATATGGGGCATTCCACCCCGTTTCGACCTGGATTTGACCTCGACCTCTCCGATTTGGCGCATTATTTTTTACAGGCTTAGTTGGACCCTCAACTGCACAATTTTTTTTTTTTTTTAAGTCCATTTTTTTTAAATATATTTTTAAAGTGACATAGAAAACACCATAATTTAAAAATCTGATAAAATTGTGAAAAATACTTTGTTCAATAACAAAATTATCTAGCTTACAGTCAGAGTGGGAAAGATTTTCCTTCTTACAGTTTTTAAGCTTTTTTTATTTAAAAAAATTATTAAAAAATAGAAAAAATAATTAATCTACTACAGGCGATTGGTCAAATGTTTATTTATGTAAAATCGAATTTTTCAGAATTGTTTCAGATTTTTAGGAAATTGTTCAGATTTTTCCGAACTATGCAAATTTTTTTTATATATATTTTTAAAGTGACATAGAAAACCCCATTATTTAAAAATCTGATAAAATTCTGAAAAATACTTTGTTCAATAACAAAATTATCTAGCTTATAGTCAAAGTGGGGAAGATTTTTCTTCTGATAGTTTAAAAACTATAAGAAAAGTGGGTAAGATTTTTTTTCTTACGGTTTAAAAATTATAAGAAGAAAAATCTTCCCCACTTTGACCAGAAGCTAGATAATTTTGTTATCGAATAAAGTATTTTTCAGAATTTTTTCAGATTTTTAAATTATGGGGTTTTATATGTCACTTTAAAAAAATATTTAAAAAAAAATTTGCATAGTTCGGAAAAATCTGAACAATTTCCTAAAAATCTGAAAAAAATCTGAAAAATTCGGTTTTACATAAATAAACATTTGACCAATTGCCTGTAGTAGATTAATCATTTTTTCTATTTTTTAATATTTTTTTTAAAATAAAAAAAGCTTAAAAACTGTAAGAAGAAAAATCTTCCACACTCTGACTATAAGCTAGATAATTTTGTTATTGAACAAAGTATTTTTCAGAATTTTATCAGATTTATAATTATGGGGTTTTCTATGTCACTTAAAAAATATATTTAAATAAATGGAATTAACAAAAAATTGTGCAGTTGAGGGTCCAACTGAGCCTGTAAAAAATAATGAGCCAACTCGGAAAGTTTGAGGTCAAATCCAGGTCGAAACGGAGTGGAATGTCCCATATAGACCCACATAGCACAGAATATTGAGGGCATATTGTAGAAATGTTTCCTATGTTTCATTACAGTTTGAATATTGATGAAGTATAGCAAAATATTGTATCATAAAATCACAATTTTTATTTTGTATAATATTTTCCAAAGCTACAAAAATTAAAATACGTTAGATGTATTTTCTATTTTAATAACA
Source organism: Ephialtes manifestator (assembly GCA_963970395.1). NCBI lineage: Eukaryota > Metazoa > Arthropoda > Insecta > Hymenoptera > Ichneumonidae > Ephialtes > Ephialtes manifestator. Next base: position 24,906,525 of record OZ019981.1, on the reverse strand, counting down.
TTTCAAAAGTTTTACGGATAGTAAAGTTTCTTAAATTTTGATTAATATTTCTTACGACATAGGAAATTATTTTTCGGAGATAATTTTGAGTAAAAAATAAGAAAAATATACAGATTTTCAGCACACTTATTTTTCTATATTATTCAATAATACTATTGCTGAGTTTAATAATACATTGTTTATTAGTATTATACGATGTTATTGTAACTTAATGTCCTTAATATTGGTGGAATATTACATATGTAATATTTTGAGCGGACGTTGTAAGATTGCTCCAACATTTAATTAATATTCTTAACTGATTTCAAAATATTTTCGTTATATTGTCATATTTCAAAGGAATATTTGTTTATCATCGAAATATTTTGTTGTTATTTGGGGAATTTATACAGACTATATATATGCCGAATTTCATGTGTCGGACTATATATAATTTTTTTATTTGGACAACCACTCTCTCTCTTTCTCTCTCTCGTTTCACTACGCGACAGAAATTTATTCTCCGCTATATTGTATGAAAGAAATGTTCATGTTTTAGTGAAATGCTACATTAACGAAAAAACAAAAATAAAAAAAAAAAATTCGCTACGTCGACTAGAACGGCCAGGGAAAAAGCTAATTTATTACACCAACGGGTATTCAATTACCGGTATGCCTGCCGATATTCATCTCGTTCCTCTCGAATTAACTATAAATACGATACCGAATGCACTCGCCGTTTGTAATTTTGCTATTCATTAATTAAACGGTTTTCGAGGCCGCGGGTAGAGGCAGAACGAATATAGACTGTAGAGCTCTGGACCGTTCAATAATTATCGGATCGCGACAGAGTGCTGCTATCGAGGCGGTTAGATCTCGTCGCCGGGAGAATGCCCCAGACAGAAGAGTAAAAGAGATGGAAGAGTACGCAGTGATGCCAGATTCCACGCGCAATTTTTGTCGCGAAATAAAAAAAAATTCTTCTCTTTTTAACGCTTCGACTCACATCCGTGCATCATCAGAAAAAGATTAACTTCACTCGGTGCGATAATCGGTATTTTACGCACGCTTAACGTCCACCATTTTCACACATTGAATTTTGTACAATATACGTTGGAAAAACTTTTTCCGCGCATGTATTATGAGCTTGGCCTTTTTGTAACCTATATTGTAAATTATTTCACTCGGTGCAGTAATGGGCATTTTACGCACACTTCGCAGCAACATGCCTAAAACTCTATTTTTCACACCTTGTAAAGTCAAATTTTGTACGATACAATTGTGGAAATACTTTTTAGTAATAGTAATATAGTATTATTTTTATTTATTTCTTTTATCGCAAAGATTATCAATCAATTTTTTAAAAATTTAATTGAATTCATAGTTCAATTAATTAATGAATATTTAGTTTTATGATAGTATATATTTACTTTTATGATTTAAATTAAATTTTTTTTAAATTGATTGATAATCTTTGCGATAAAAAAAAATAAAAATAATACTATATTATTATTACTAGAAAGTAATTTCACACTTGTATCGTACAAAATTTGACTTTATAAAATTTAATTTATTTGTTTATCAAATCGGTCATTAATTTCTTCTTGATTAGTTATTTCATCAATAATGGACCGATTATTAGTTTATTTAATAATTATTTATTGATCATTAGTTAAAATATGAATCATTTGACATCATCACTGCGTGATGCCAGATTCCACGCGCAATTTTTCGTCGCGAAATAAAAAAAAATTCTCCTCTTTTTAACGTTTCGACTAACATCCGTGTCATCATCAGAAAAAGATTAACTTCACTCGGTGCGATAATCGGTATTTTACGCACGTTTAACGTGCACCATTTTCGCTCACTGAATTTTGTACAGTACACGTTGGAAAAACTTTTTCCGCGCATGTATCGTAATATACTATTATGAGCTTGGCCTTTTTGTAACCTAAATTGTAAATTATTTCACTCGGTGCAGTAATGGGCATTTTACGCACATTTCGCAACATGCTTAAAACTCTATTTTTCACACCTTGTAAAGTCAAATTTTGTACGATACAATTGTGGAAATACTTTTTAGTAATAGTAATATAGTATTATTTTTATTTATTTATTTTTATCGCAAAGATTATCAATCAATTTTTTAAAAATTTAATTGAATTCATAGTTCAATTAATTAATGAATATTTAGTTTTATGATAGTATATATTTACTTTTATGATTTAAATTAAATTTTTTTTAAATTGATTGATAATCTTTGCGATAAAAAAAATAAAAATAATACTATATTATTATTACTAGAAAGTAATTTCACACTTGTATCGTACAAAATTTGACTTTATAAAATTTCATTTATTTGTTTATCAAATCGGTCATTAATTTATTCTTGATTAGTTATTTCATCAATAATGGACCGATTATTAGTTTATTTAATAATTATTTATTGATCATTAGTTAAAATATGAATTATTTGACATCATCACTGCGGGATGCCAGATTCCACGCGCGATTTTTCGTCGCGAAATTTAAAAAAATTCTTCTCTTTTTAACGTTTCGACTAACATCCGTGTCATCATCAGAAAAAGATTAACTTCACTCGGTGCGATAATCGGTATTTTACGCACGCTTAACGTGCACCATTTTCACACATTGAATTTTGTACAATACACGTTGGAAAAACTTTTTCCACGGATGTATCGTAATATACTATTATGAGCTTGGCCTTTTTGTAACCTATATTGTAAATTATTTCACTCGGTGCAGTAATGGGCATTTTACGCACATTTCGCAACATGCTTAAAACTCTATTTTTCACACCTTGTAAAGTCAAATTTTGTACGATACAATTGTGGAATTTCTTTTTAGTAATAGTAATATAGTATTATTTTTATTTATTTTTTTTATCGCAAAGATTATCAATCAATTTTTTTTTTAATTTAATTGAATTCATAGTTCAATTAATTAATGAACGTATATATTTACTTTCATGATTTAAATTAAATTTTTTAAAAATTGATTGATAATATTTGCGATAAAAAATAAATAAATAAAAATAATACTATATTACTATTACTAAAAAGTATTTTTACACTTGTATCGTACAAAATTTTAATTTATTTGTTTATCAAATCGGTCATTAATTTATTCTTGATTAGTTATTTCATCAATAATGGACCGATTATTAGTTTATTTAATAATTATTTATTGATCATTAGTTAATATATTAATCATTTATTTTGTGTTTTAACGATTTGTGACGTCACTAACCGCGACTGTGGAATTTCGAAGAGAATTAAATTCCGAGCACGATGGTGGTAGGTGTAAAAAATCTCACATGTAGGATTTTTTCTGGCATCACTGAGAGTACGGTGCATTACATAAAAGCTATTCAATAATTAAAGCAACTCTATCAGCAACATCAGCGATCGTAGCTTCGATACAACATTTCGTTTTATACACTGTAACGAGCTTTTCCTATACACGTTGTACCATTCGCAGGATTTAGTGTCAGGTTATGACGCTTAAGTGAGTTTGTCAATTCGACGCACATGTTTGTAATGATATTCAATGGAAGATTAAACTGAAATGTAATTTCCCGTAAATACGTCAAAATTGACTAATTAGACTGATTAATTTACCCCGAGCTTTTCGGAATTCATGTATTACTCAATGTTTGATGGAGAAGCGAAAAATGATGCTTAATTAAGCTGCACGATTTTATCCAGTTAAAATCGTAAATACGCTAATTCGATGCTTTCAATCACAGCATAAAAAATCTATATTGTATTTTGTTCATTTTTTTATGGATATATTTATATGCCCTAGATTAAAATAATATTATTTAATATAACATAATAATAAAAAATAAAATAATAATGTTTATTATTATTGTCACAGTTCTTAAGAGGCTTTTAATAAGAAATATAGTGAACATTAAATTTAATATTCGCACCGAATATAAAATTTTTTAAATGCTTAAGCGCAACAGATTTGAGGTTATAAACACTCATACACCTGTATTGTTATTGTTGCTCGTATAACATTCCATGCGAATTTCATATACTTTATAACTTTTTATAACTTCTATATAAAAATTGCCAAGATATAAATCAAACCCTTCAAACTATCGCAACAACGATAATAATACGAGGAAAACGACAAAAACATGTGAGTGTAAAAGCCCTTTACAGGCATCGCCACCTCGTGCCAACAACTCGTAGCATCAGGCACAAATTATACCGAAAAATGTACTTAGATTACAATTTATCTGTGAACTACCAAAATCTATGTAATTCTTAACTATGCCCCAGTTTACAATAAAACTTTACAATAAGAGAATGTTCTCGCCAGTAACAAAATTGATAAGAAAGTCACGTGTTGTGAATACGCCAGCAGCAACTTTATGCATTTATGTCACCTGCCGTGTGATTATTCGAACTGTAATTTTTTATGTATTTCATCAATGTCGTAATCTTAATCTGTTTTACCGATTGAATTAACGTCGAAGCACAGGAGGTTTACATGGCAACACCTCGATTCTACAGAGCCCATCTCTACACAGCCTCATTTCTACACGAGCATTTGTACACTGAATTTTACTACACGCAACAAATATACATGATGAAAGTTTTACACGCCGCGAGCTCTACACGCAAAAGTCCGACACCGCGGAATTTCAACACGCCATAGTTCGACACCGCAAAAGTTTGACACGAAAAAGTTCTACACCTTAAAAGTTCTATACCGTAAAAGTTTGACACTGCAAGAGTTCAACACGCAAAAATTGTACACGCAGAAGTTGTACACGCAAAAGTCCGACACCGCAAAAGTTCAACACGCCAAAGTTCTACACCGCGCATCTCTACGCTGCCATAGTTCGACACAGTCTCATCCCTACACATGCTCATCTCTACACGCACCATATTTTTCCAATTTCGGTCGGTAACGCACCATATTTGAACAGTTTTGGTCGGTAACTGTTGAAATATGGGGCGTGTAGAGATGACCATGTGTAGACATGAGGCTGTGTCGAACTATGACAGTGTACAGATGCACCGTGTAAAACTTTGCGATGTCCAACTCTGGCGTGTTGAACTTTTGCGGTGTTGGACTTTTGCGTGTACAATTTTTGCGTGTCGAACTCTTGCAGTGTCAATCTTTTACGGTGTAGAATTTTTAAGGTGTAGAACTTTTTTGTGTCCAACTTTTTCGTGTCGAAATTCCGCGGTGTCGGACTTTTGCGTGTAGAGCTCGCGGCGTGTAAAACTTTCATCATGTAAATTTGTTGCTTGTAGTAAAATTCGGTGTACAAATGCTCGTGTAGAAATGAGGCTGTGTAGAATGGGCTCTAGAATCGAGGTGCTGCCGTTTAAATCAACAATACCGTTGCAATGTAGAAAGGTAAGTGTTAGAAAAATTATATCGGAAAATGTAGATTACAATTTATCTGTGAACTACCAAAATCTATGTAATTCTTAACTATGCCTCAGTTTACAATAAAACTTTACAATAAGAAAAAGTTCTCGCCAGTAAGGAAATTGATAAGAAAGTCACGTGTTGTAGATACCGCCAGCAGCAACTTTATGCGCTTATGTCACCTGCCGTGTGATTATTCGAACTGTAATTTTTTATGTATCTCATCAAGGTCGTAATCTTAATCTGTTTTACCGATTGAATTAACGTCGAAGCACAGGACGTTTACATCGACAATAGCGTTGCAATGTAGAAAGGGAAATTTTGATATGTCAGCCAAATAGTACTCAGTGTACTATTGTTCTCACAGATGAGGGCTCGGTGTCGGGTACTCAAATATAAATTGGCAAACAGAATGAGAATTATACGGTCACGGGCAGTATTTTTGCTATTAATGAATACATAACCTGGTCGCGGATGAGCAGGATTCGTTTCGGATGTTTTCATTGGTCGTCGGGTGTGAGTTGGTTGCGATGTACGCGAGGGATTGGAATAACGCCAGCCCCAAACACTCATTCTCCCTTTCGCGAAACAACAATGCCGACGCTCGTATTTTCGCGCGGGTGCGAAAGGGTTTTTGGGGTCGAAACGCTGGCGTTTCGCAACACCCAAACGTGGCAGAATTGTTGAGTTGGGCAACACACACACACACATATATACACAACTAGAAAAGGAGAAAAGGCTAAAACGCGATAGTCGTTACTCGCGCGATAAATTCTCGTTTCAACTGAGCGAATCGCCGACGGACACGCGTTTACGTGGCTTTCGATTCTTTCTCACCAACTACGAGAGACAGAGAGAAAGAGAAATGAAGAGAGCCGCAGAGAAAAAGCTAGCGAAACATTTTTCGCTCGCTCACACATAACGATTAGACTGCGTTCACGTTGGCATAATACAGCCTGAAGTTAACCTCCAGGTCTGATACTTTAGTAGTTTACATTACACCCAACGTTTTTCCCTATCAGTAGGTACATATGACATATAGATTTTTCGAGATGGATGAGAATAATGTAACGCAGAATTCTCAACCTACCTTACGTAGCTTTAAGTTTATTTAAAATAATTTCAAAGGGGCGTTCTGAACCTTGATGTACGGTTGAAATAACGCCAAAGTTCAAGATTTTATCAGCTTTGTGTCTATATGCTTACTTCACATCACATTTCTTCTTCTTCGATAGTTTTATGTGAGAATACTCAAAAAGTTTTGAAAGTACTGGAGAAACATGTTTTTTTTTTTCTGGAGAACGCAACTTTGTTTTTATAAAGAAAGGGTTTCATATTACGATAACAATGAGAGTCTTTTTTTTATAAATTGTAAATTTAGTAAATTGACTCATACTTAAAAATTTACAAGAGTTTTATGTAATAACGATCTTCCTGTTTCAAGTTGACACAGAGTATAAGATGACGATTGACTGCACGAAGAAAAATCATTTGCTAACATATTGACAGCAAACTTTATTTGTTGGCCTAGAAAATAATTTTGCTGGTCTAGCAAGTAATTCTTGCTAGGCTAAGAAATAAGGCTTTGTTGTCACTATATTAACAACTGATTTGTTTGGAGAATAAGTGAAACAAGAAACAATGACGACATTTTTGGCGTGTTGCATTTTACCTCATAATAATATGTAAAATGGAATACGCTTGGAATGTATAAAAATTCGTGACAATGTTAAAGTTAGGAAACGACACAATTGCAACACGTTTGGTTTTTATAGTGTACACGGAAAAAAAGGCTTGGTTGGAACTATCAAGTGCTATGGTTATATATGCGCCAGACAATCAATTGGTTACACCAACCGAGTAATTTGTTAGGCTACCAATTTCCTGGTTGGTCTAACCAAGTCACTTGGTTAGCTTACCAAGTCTTTTGGTTGGTCTAACCAAGTCATTTGGTTAGCTTACCAAATCACTTGGTTGGTCTAACCAAGTCACTTGGTTAGCTTACCAAGTCACTTGGTTAGCTTACCAAATTACTTGGTTGGTCTAACCAAGTCACTTGGTTAGCTTACCAAGTCACTTGGTTAGCTTATCAAGTCACTTGGTTGGTCTAAGCAAGTCACTTGGTTAGCTTACCAAGTCACTTGATTGGTCTAACCAAGTCATTTGGTTAGCTTACCAAGTCACTTGGTTGGTCTAACCAAGTCACTTGGTTAGCTTACCAAGTCACTTGGTTGGTCTAACCAAGTCACTTGGTTAGCTTACCAAGTCGCTTGGTTGGTCTAACCAAGTCACTTGGTTAGTCTAACCAAGTCACTTGGTTGGTCTAACCAAGTTACTTGGTTGGTCTAACCAAGTCACTTGGTTGGTCTAACCAAGTCACTTGGTTGGTCTAACCAAGTCACTTGGTTAGCTTACCAAGTGAGTAAGGGAAATTGGTGGAGAAGTGAGAAATTGGTAGCCTAACCAATTTCTTGGTTAGGCTACCAATTTCTTGGTTAGACTAACCAAGTGACCTGGTAAGCTAACCAAGTGACTTGGTAAGCTAACCAAGTCACTTGGTTAGTCTAACCAAGAAATTGGTAGCCTAACCAAGAAATTGGTTGGTCTAACCAATTAATTGTCTGGCGCATATATAACCATAGCACTTGGTTGTTTCAACCAAGCCTTTCTTTCCGTGTAGATCATTTGTAAATTGCATGTTGATAGAATTACTTCATCATCGTTACAGCTATATAATTTCTAGAATAGTATATATTAGATACATGTTGCACAACATTTCCCTTTATACGTGTTCTCTGAGTTCTGGATATCAAGAAGCTTATGCTCGTTACGGAGCTTACAACTTCCCGTGGCTGGAAGATCACTACTGAATGCGTCACATTGGTTGAAAGGTCTACTCCACCCAAATTTCGTGAAATCCCCAAAGCGGATAACGGAATGTTTATATTCATTTCCGTATGCATTAATGATTGTATTAAGAGCCGTGTGCAAATCAAATGTAGAAGTGCAACTGCGTTAATGCTCCATCTCAACCAAGTTCACTCGAGTACACTCGGTGGCTGGGAAAGCATTCACAGACACGTACACATGCAGTGTATTATGGTAGACGGTGAAACGTCGAGCTGAAACACGAACTCACGAACGAGCAAGTTCGTTCTGGCGGGCAAATCCCGACGGGAAAACTTGAGAAAATTGAGACTGGCGCTTACTTAACCGGCGGAGCTTTGAGTGAACTGGCTTGGTTCACGTCCGCCGCGATTACCCCACAAATTCGCGCACCCGCGGCTACTTCTATCGTTGACTTATAGGTACAGGTCATCATACTGCAAGATTTCCAACTTTTTCTTTTTTATTCCCTTTTTTCTTTTTCTTTTTCTTTTTTTTCTATTTCATGCAGCCATTAATTCAGTCTGTTTGAACTATCTCGAATGATTCTCTTTTCTCTTTTATTAGAATATTAACCCTTCGTTAAATCTTAAATTGAATTTGATTTAGTCTTCAACACAGTGAACGATGAAGGATTTTGTAGAATGTCTCAGGTATAAAATACCACTCAAAGATTTCATGGTAAAATATCGCAAATAAAAATATACCATGAAAAAATACCTCAAATATGAAATTTTAATTTAATTTAAATGCTTTTAATGCAATTGTGAATTTATATAAAAAAGCTTCAAGTATTTTTTTTAACACGTCAAAGTTTCCTTAGATACTTGGCTACCGTACAAATGTTTATTTTTAACTTAAATATGTAAGTTCTGACTTAAGTGTTCATAAGATGCAAAAATGAGTGATTAAATACCTGAAGAGCACAGAAGCATGCCAAATTCTTGCTGCTTTTTCATCCAACAGTGAACGCCAATCTTTTATGCATCTGAGCTCTATGCAAATATCGTTAAACTTTTTTTCGAGAGCATTATCCACTCGTGGAACTTTGTGTGCTCACTGCTCAGCAACCAGAAAGAAGCCCTCTAGACCTCGGACCGCTGCACCACCCGCGGAATAAAAAATATTTGCTAAATTCAGCAAAAAATCCTAGTCTCGTGACCTATAATATGTTGAGAAATTATATATGAAATATACAGATAAATGCTTTATGTGCTTAATTAAAATAAATCATCTAAATGCAATGGTAAGAGTTATGATTACATTAACTAATTGTCGTACGATTTAAATAATCCTATTTTAATAATTATCCGCGTAGATAAAAAGAATCTTGTGAAGAATCTTAAAAAAAGTCTTGAACGAATCTTTACAGGAATCTTGAAAAGAATCACGCATAGGAGCCGGAGCATCATTCTTTCCAGGATTCTTTTCAAGATTCTTTCCATCCGAAAGCGTTTTGAGAATCTTTCAAAGAATCTTAATGAAATTCTTCAGAGGAATCGAGCGAAACCTGTTGATGCTTTCCAGGATTCTTTTCAAGATTCTTTCCATCCGAAAGCGTTTTGAGAATCTTTGAAAGAATCTTAATGAAATTCTTCAGAGGAATTGAGCGAAACCTGTTGATGCTTTCCAGGATTCTTTTCAAGATTCTTTCCATCCGAAAGCGTTCTGAGAATCTTTTAAAGAATCTTCGAAAGAATCTTGAAAAGCGTCTTTAAGAGAATCGTGAAAAGATTCCGTCCATTAAATAGAAAAATCGTTGAAAAAATTTTAATGAAATTCTTCAGAGGAATCGAGCAAACCCTGTTGTTACTTTCTCTTGGTGTCGAGACAGTAAATTTCGGTACGTCAACGAAGGGTAAACCCCTCGTGTCTAGTTGAACTCAGAACAGCTTTGCAGTCTTATATATGTTCAGGCTTCAAGTCACTCGCGAGAGACGCTTCGACCGCTCGCCATCTAGCGGAGTATTGAATATAAGTGTTTCGTACGATGCCACTAGATGGCGAGCGGTCGAAGCGTTTCTCGCAAGTGACTTGAAGCCTGAACGTATATAAGACTGCAAAGCTGTTCTGAGTTCGAACTATACACGAGGGGTTTATCCTTCGTTGACTTACCGAAATTTACTGTCTCGACACCAAGAGAAAGTAACAACAGGGTTTGGTCGATTCCTCTGAAGAATTTCATTAAAATTTTTTCAACGATTTTCCTATTTAATGGACGGAATCTTTTCACGATTCTCTTAAGGTAGTTCTGTCGTGAAGGCAATCCAAAGTCATATGCATGGATTTTTGACATGTTGTGATTTAGCTATTCAATTTTACTTGCACAAAATCTTGACTTGAGGCTTTTACTGAGTATTTGAATGAACAATTAAAACTTGAAAATTGATCTTTTTACATGGCGCTCACGGGACGGCTGGAAAAATTCATCTTTAAATTGAAAATTAACATACTTAGATCAAAGATAGAGAAAAAATAAAAAGTACTACGGATTCGCAAATCATTCAGGAATTGATGCATCATGAAAAAAGGTAAAGTCTCCGGAATAATGTTTAATTGAACCAAGGTCAAAGTGCACGATACCGGGCCAAATGACGTTTCCTAACCTAATTATCGTAAAACTGAAGTCAAATCCGCACTAAACATATCAACTATTTACAAATAATCGTTTTAATTTGATTACGACAATTTCGAAGGATTCTCGATTATTTTTGATATTATTATTGAGGCAGTCAAAGTGATGCGTATGATTATTTTTTAAGGTCATATAGACTCTGAGATTTATGACTCCGGCGTACCGACAGAACTACCTTAAAGACGCTTTTCAAGATTCTTTCGAAGATTCTTTAAAAGATTCTCAGAACGCTTTCGGATGGAAAGAATCTTGAAAAGAATCCTGGAAAGCATCAACAGGTTTCGCTCGATTCCTCTGAAGAATTTCATTAAGATTCTTTCAAAGATTCTCAAAACGCTTTCGGATGGAAAGAATCTTGAAAAGAATCCTGAAAGGAATCTTGCTCCGGCTCCTATGCGTGATTCTTTTTAAGATTCCTGTAAAGATTCTTTCAAGACTTTTCTTAAGATTCTTTAAAAGATTCTTTTTTTCTACGCGGTAATGTTATCATTTTGTATGAAATTATTTTCTCTTGCATGTAGAGAAATAATTATTTGCTCCAACCATTTTGGTTGGACCGACAAACTGCCTAATTGTGACTCTCAATTTCTTGGTTACCAATCAATTAATTTGCTGACCCATCCAAGTAATTTATTTCTGTAACTAACTAGTTTATTTTCCCAATCAATTTTGTCGCTTGGAACCTATTCGACAAATTATTCTTCCATGTGGTTGAACCTTTTTCAGAACCCTCTGAAGTTAGGAAAAAAAAGAAACAAGTGCCAGTGTAGTCTTTCGACGCAAACGGACCAGAACAAAATTCGAACAGCCTGGAAAAAAGCATCGAATTGCAGATTATCGTCATAACAAACAGACCAAAGGAAAATAATGAAGGTTGCCTCGTTAGCGTTCCTTTCACTCTTTCGATTAGTGAAGGAGGAAGGCATGGTCGAGGCTCCAAACCATCGCGATAAAATATTTCCGCGAGGTCGTTTAAGCGGCCTCGAGCGCGGAGGAACAACGTCCAGGCCACGATCCGGAAACGCCAATGAACCGAAAGGTCTTTCAGACTTTATCGGCTGGCCCGTGCTTTGCTCGTGGCCGAAAAGAACAAAAAACTCCTTTTTCTGTTATTCCTTCTTATTGCTTTCTTCCCTTTGGCCGTTAGTCCCCATTGTGACGATTAAAAGTTAGTTCAAGGAGGGCAAAACATTCCCACCTATATATCATCGCCTCGGCCTGACTTTCCGTGATTCCCCGATGGTCATCCACTTTTCAGATAAAACAATGAACGATCGTAATACCTACTTCTTCTTCCAACTTGCGCTATAGAACACCAAACTGTAGAATCAGAAACTCGGACGCTTTTAACTGATTAGAAATATTTTTCTACCAAGAATGAAGAAAGAAAAAAAAGTAGTTCAAGAAATTCTCTATCCGTACATTGTAAAACACGAGAAAAACTACCTTGTCAATATTTCATATTTATTTTACTATCACTTATCCTTACCGTCCGTTTTCGTTATAATAACTCCTCTGAATAATTCAGGAAACATGGGGGGTGGCAAATATCGGCTTTTCGTCAAGTTTGGATGAGCATTCATAAGGGGGTGAAGATTATTCAAGCGTTGAAGACCAATATCAACACTGTTTCAATCGCACCCTAAATTTACAATGTTTTCCGTCAATTTAATAATCATAATGATAATAACGGTTAGAGAAAATTCATGATCGATGAATGAGCGCTCTGGTGAGTGACAAATTATGAATAGAAGCTTTCGGACAGTCGGTTTTCCATGTACTAACTGCTTTGGACAGGTTTTACGCAACAACGACAAGGGCTGACATTGTGCGGTGGTTCGTAATGCGTCTACGTTAATATCACAGCCTGTTTTATGGTATAAAATAGCGCCAGGCATTCGTATATTGACTAAATAGGAGAGAGAAATAAATATATATATCGGCGAGTTATTTTCCAAAGGGCATCTAAAGGGTGGACCGTGAAAACGTGGAACGAAGCGAAACAATGCCATGGATAATAGAGGCAATTAGCCGGTCAGTTGTCGAGGAAGCCAGGCAAGCGAGTTAGTAGAAGTATTATATCCCGAACCACTCCTCGAGCATCACCCATTAAAAACGGTCGCGGGTTCCGAGAGAAAGGGTAGAATGAGAGACGGTGCGAATGAAATCCTGCTGACGAACGTCGAGTTTTTCAGGGAGGAAACACTCGTGCTCGTAATGCGACGGTGCAGAAGCGAGACCAACCGGATATGCATACGTGCATCTCGTTTTGTTTTTTATTCTTTTTTTAAAGCAGGAAAAAGATTTTCATATCAACTGTGTAAATACTAGACGACTGGAGTTGAGAGCGATGAAACATGGCATGAATGTCCTCTAAAAAAATTTGTCGCTTTAGATTTGAAAAAGTTATCTAGAGGCATTATCTTACCCTTTCTAGGATTTCTTTTATCAAAGCTTGATATTCGAACTCTGAGATAGTTCAAGTATTGGTAATAAATATAAAGTGATTGTTTTTATTTATTTTATGTCCATGTGATTATTATTATTTTTTCTTGCGGTTGCTGGAAGAATATAGTCACAAGAATTTTTTAATTATCGTGAGCTGCACATCGAGTAATACAAATATTTCGACACTTTTTAGGAATGTAACGAGTAATAGAGATATCTTGCTAAATGTATGGCAAAATGTAGGGTAATTTTTGGATAACGCGATACAAAATTATTAACCAAAAATCCATCTCCGGACGTAACATAAAAAATATAAATTGAAATTTAATTGCTGTCACTTTTAAGCTGCCAGGAGTATCACGATTTCTCTGGGAGTTAAGCTGTGACGGTAATTCAAGTGGATAAAGTGTACTGCATTATTATTTATGTCTCAATGCATTCGAGTTTTGAGATTTCCTCTTGTTTCAAACTGACACATAGTTGTGAACAAAAACGTTTTGTTGAATAATATCCTCGTGCACAAAAAAAATTGTGCGCAAAGCAGTAAGACGGAAAATTTGTTTTTTCAGAATATTATATTATGAAGTTAATTATACATTGTTTTATTTTCAGGATACAAGGAGCCCAACATGTGGATCGCGCCAGAGTCTGATGAAAATCCGCTGCAGTACCAGCAGGTCCGGTAAGTCGCAATAGTCCCGCGTAGAAAAAAAGAATCTTGTGAAGAATCTTTTAAAGAATCTTAAAAAAAAGTCTTGAAAGAATCTTTGAAAGAATCTTAAAAAAAGTCTTGAAAGAATCTTTGAAAGAATCTTAAAAAAAGTCTTGAGAGAATCTTTGAAAGAATCTTAAAAAAAGTCTTGAAAGAATCTTTGAAAGAATCTTAAAAAAAGTCTTGAAAGATTCTTTGAAAGAATCTTTAAAGGAATCTTGAAAAGAATCACGTATAGGATCCGGAGCAAGATTCTTTCCAGGATTCTTTTCAAGATTCTTTCTATCCGAAAGCGTTCTGAGAATCTTACAAAGAATCTTCGAAAGAATCTTAAAAAGTGTTTTTAAGAGAATCGTGAAAAGATTCTATCCATTAAACAGAAAAAATCATTGAAAGAATTTTAATGAAATTCTTCAGAGGAATCGAGGAAAACCTGTTGTTGCTTCCCCTTGGTGTCGAGACAGTATATTTCGGTACGTCAACGAAGGGTAAACCCCTCGTGTGTAGTCGAACTCAGAAAAGCTTTCCAGTCTTATATATACGTTGAGGCTTCAAACCACTTGCGAGAAACGCTCCGTCCATTCACCACCTAGTGACATCATACGAAACACTGGTGGACAATACTCCGCTAGATGGCGAGCGGTCGAAGCGTTTCTCGCAAGTGACTTGAAGCCTGCACGTATATAAGACTGCAAAGCTGTCCTGAGTTCAACTATACACGAGGGGTTTACCCTTCGTTGACGTATCGAAATGTACTGTCTCAACACCAAGGGAAAGCAACTACAGGTTCCGCTCGATTCCTCTGAAAATTTTTATTAAGATTCTTTCAATGATTTTTCTGTTTAATGGTCGGAATCTTTTCACGATTCTCTTAAAGACGCTTTTCAAGATTCTTTCGGAAATTCTTTGAAAGATTCTCAGAACGCTTTCGGATAGAAAGAATCTTGAAAAGAATCCTGGAAAGAATCTTGCTCCGGGTCCTATACGTGATTCTTTTCAAGATTCCTTTAATGATTCATTCAAGACTTTTTTTAAGATTCTTTAAAAGATTCTTTTTTTCTACGCGGGGTGATACCTACTCTGAGGAATAAGGCTTGGTTAAACCACCAAGAACTTGGTTACCAATTACATATAAATGTTACCAATTAAACTTGACAAGTTCATCCTAATTATTGATTAACGTAACCAAGGATTTATAATAAGACAACCAAATATTGAATGCACCTAAACAATAACTTGGTTGCGCCTACCAAATTTGTCTTGGCAACATTTTTTAATCACCACCTTAGTAAGTTCAACCAAGCCACTTTTTCAGTGTAGTATGAGAAGTAGTAGAAAGAGTTAATAATATTCTTAGGTAATATTTATAATAAGACATCCAAATATTGAATACGCCTAAACAATAACTTGGTTGCAACTACCAAATTTTTTGTTACTAAATTTTTTTTAACCAACATCTTACTAAGTTCAACCGTCGCCTTTTTCTCAGTGTAAGTAGTACAATGAGAAGCAGTAGAAAGAGACAATTATATTCTTAGAGAATATAAGCCAAACCCTTCAGAATAAAGGCAGTCAGCCGTGCCAAGGGACGCCTTCCGGAGTTCATCAAACTTTTCGTTTTGAGCTTTTAAAAGTCTCCAAGTCGTGGACCAGTAGAAACGCTAGTGCTTCATTCGCCAAGATTGCAAAGTTTCTATGCGTGTATACGGCATTACTTTACATCTGTGAAAGGCGACTCGGCGTGGAAACATCGAAATTCTCGTGAAATTTGAGTACCCCGTTAAAACCGAATGCTCCCAGACGAATCCCTTATGTTTACATGCGGCGTTATTCTCGCGGGCTCGACCCGGCCACTCTTGTCAGTCTTGGGACAGTGAGGCTTCCGAGACGAGAAAAGGGACTTTACAGTTATCCGCCAAGTTACGAGTTTCCGGCGGGTTGCCAGGATGGTAGCCTTATGACTATCCGATAGAAACGAGAACGAGTTCAATCACTCGTGCGACAGAGCTTTACGTTCACGAACGGCCTGCACTGCTGAGAAAACTTTCACGAATCACCTAGCTCCCTTCGCCAATCTCGATATTCCGACGATAAAACTTGGTTAATCTTTTTTTTCCATCACTATCCTAGCGACCAAAAAATATCTATAGACCCGGATTGCTGCAGATTCAAGCTACGGACGCAGCAGGCAAACCCGTATAATGTAGGAACATGGTGTACTATAACAATAACTCTCGCAACATTTATCACAAGCAATGTTGATGCGCGTCAGCAGAGTCATATCTCTGCGCTAGCTTTTCTGCTGCCGAGCCGTAAGTGTCAAATCGAATATCGAACGGATGGGCTACATGGGAATTGGGATAGAAGCCGATAAAGTTGATCCTCATCCACGGGTTATCCAGTTATCCCAACGTCCTTCAAATTGCATCGAATGAAAAATCTTTTTCATCTCTGCGACGATGCCACGTGAAGTTAATCACGTTATCTCTCTGGAAATTAAGGCGGACAGAGAAAGCGAGACTAAAGAATTTTTGTGACAAAAAAGGTTTTTCAGCTTTTTACAATAAATTAATTAAATCCCTTATTGTCAAATCGACTGGGACCTTAAGATCCATTTTTTAAATCATTCGTATCGTTCCGCTGAATCTGTGATTGACGACTTTTTCAAAGTCAGTTATAGTTTCACAGCTTTAGATTTTTATTAAAATTTTGACAGTTTACTGAAATCCCCATCAATTTTTCGCTCGACGGAGTTGCCGCTCATTTGGAACACAGTTTCTGTGTAATCGTTCAAACATTCAAATGGGGTTTCAGCCATTCACTCTACAAACATTTTTTTTCGGATTGTTAGAATCTCTTCTTTAAAAGAGTTGATCTTAAAAACTGAATTTAGGCATCTGTGAAAAAATCGGATTATCAAAAACAGCGTTATGATCAAGAGAATCGAGATTTACGAGCTGGAGTGTATAAAAAAAACATGAACCACATCTGCACGATCTGGTATTACATAAATATTATATACCGCAGGAACTTCTCTGCCAGTGACAAACGTGCATTACGATGTTCTGTTTACACGTCACGTGATCAAAACGAGAAGTCAATACGAGATGAGGAGGCGCAAGAGAATAGAGGAAATGCTACGAAGACCATAGGCGCGTCATTGCGGAAGGTTCGATGCGTTTCAGGAATTTCGAACGTGACCTGATAGAAGCCGTAGTTTCACGGGTGCAATCATCGTTAGATGCCGGATGGTTCAGCGATGTTGCTGGCCAAGGTGAAGAGGGGCTCTGCCCGGTGGCTTCCGGAATTCTGTAGCACTACTATAGCAAGAAGGTTAGCGAGAGTATCCTGGTCGGGTTAACGCAATCTAGAGGAGAATGGTGCGGCGGGTTGTGCGAGGCTGCGAGGGGTACAACAATCACGGCCGATTGAATCTCTCTCGCTTCTGGGAACAATGGCTCGACCTCGAAGATGACTTCGTGATACGCAGCCTTCATGCGAGTTAAGCTTTTCTTTGCAGGAGATCCCCTCTATCGAGACCTTGTCACAGAATCTGTAGATCCTTACATGAACCAAAAATGCGCAAGGCTTTGAATAATGGTACTTCCATTTTTAACCTATACACGGAAATAAATAATAGGTTGAATAGGGTCCGAGCCACAAAATTGGTTGGGACAATAAACTAGTTGGTTGGAGAAACGAATCAGTTGGATTGACAAAATAGTTGGATGCACTGAGAATACAAGTAGTTTGAGAAACCAATAAATGGGTTCAGACAACCACTCGAAGTCGTTGGTTATAGAAATTCGTGATACGCAGCCTTCATGCGAGCTAAGCTTTTCTTTGCAGGAGATTCTCTTCTATCGAGACCTTGTCACAGAATCTCTAGATCCTAACATGAACCAAAAATGCGCGAGGCTTTGAATAATGGTACTTCCATTTTTGACCCTATACACGGAAATAAATAATTGGTTGAATAGGGTCCGAGCGACAAAATTGGTTGGGTCAATAAACTAGTTGGTTGGAGAAACGAATCAGTTGGATCGACAAAATAGTTGGATGCACTGCACGGGAAAAAAGGCTTGGTTGGAACAACCAAGTGTCTTGGTTATATATGCGCCAGACAATTAATTGGTTAGACCAATCAAGTTATTTGTTAGGCTACCAATTTCTTGGTTGGTCTAATCAAGTCACTTGGTTAGCTGACCAAGTCACTTGGTTAGCTTACGAAGTCACTTGGTTAGCCAAACCAAGAAATTGGTAGCCTAACAAATAACTTGGATGGTTAGCTTACCAAGTGACTTGGTTAATCCAACCAAGAAATTGGTAGCCTAACAAATAACTTGGATGGTTAGCTTACCAAGTGAGTTGGTTAGTCCAACCAAGAAATTGGTATCCTAACAAGTAACTTGGTTGGTCTAACCAATTAATTGTCTGGCGCATATATAACCAAGGCAGTTGGTTGTTCCAACCAAGCCTTTTTTTCCGTGTGAGAATACAAGTAGTTGGAGAAACCAATAAATGGGTTCAGACAACCACTCGAAGTCGTTGGTTATAGAAATGACTCGTTGGTTATAGAAATGACTCGTTGGTTATAGAAATGACTCGTTGGTTATAGAAATGACTCGTTGGTTATAGAAACTACTCGTTGGTTATAGAAATTACTCGTTGGTTATACGAACCACTGGTGAGTTATGGAAACTCGCTGGTTGGTTGCGCCACCTAAAGGCTATTGGTAAAAACAGCACTGCGATTGGCTACAGGAACCTACTTGTTGGGCTTGCGTACTATCCTTCCATAACCAAGTTTTACCAAGCAAATTAGTTGCTGCTAATAATTTTCGCTACAGTATGCTGTAGCGCAATATTATACTGATATTATTTCCTCATGGAAAAAAAAGCTTGGTTGGAACAACTAAGTACCTTGGTTATATATACGCCAGACAATTAATTGGTTAGACCAACCAAGTAATTTGTTAGGCTAGCAATTTCTTGGTTGGACTAACCAAGTCACTTGGTAAGCTAACCAAGTGACTTGGTTAGACCAACCAAGAAATTGGTAGCCTAACAAATAACTTGGTTGGTCTAACCAACTAATTGTCTGGCGCATATATAACCAATGCACTTGGTTGTTCCAACCAAGCCTTTTTTCCGTGTATTATTTCCTTGTGGGCCAGGAAATTAATTAGTTGGCAATTAACGAATTGGGCATTACTACCAACTAATTTGTCTGTTCAATCAAAAAATTTGTTAAATCATCTAATTCAGTCGCTTGGAGCGTATTTAGCCCGGGCAATGGTTGAGGTAACCAATTATTTCTCTCCGTATATTCTGTGATAGACTCAACGAAATTGTCAGTTAATAATTCACCAGAAACTCAAACAAGTTTGAAACTTTTGCAATTGAGACTTTTATTCATAAGTATACGCCGGGAAATATTGAGTTTCGAAAAGCTCATTGACCACCGGACAAGAGAATAAACGAAGCGAACGCAACGTTACGCTAGGCAGCATGTGTCGAGCTTTACGAGCTTAGTAGGAGGAGTTTTACTTATGTATTAGTTCATCACGGAAACGGCTGGCACCAAGGGAAAGCCACCTGTGTCTTCCGTGCTCCTTTTGCTGGCTCAAGAATTTATGATGGAGCTTCGAACGCTCTAGTATCCTATGTCGTTGTGATATCGAGTCTGGAGATCGACCACCATGCACTATCGATACTTTATCTACATCCCTTGCCACAAGTGAAACTTCCTATTGCTCTTCGACACTGGACAAGTCAGTCTCCACTCTGTGTCCAGCGATTTTGAAATCCTATCTGGAGAACGAAGGAATAGAATAATTTAAGCTGTTTCTCAATGCGAATATCCAGATGTCAGCAGGAATATGTGAAGTGAAATTTTCTCTACAATTATCTTGACGTTTACGTTCTAAATTACGAAACGTCTTCATAATTTTTATTCCTGATTTGTGACCAACTTCCAATATGTTTTTCGCTAATATCGAGAAATTTTAGCTTAAGATTAACACAAAACAAAAATTTCATTCAATCAAGTACATCCAAATGAAATTTCAATACAATAAATGAGAAATATCCCAAGTGAAAATATTATATGAAGATTATATATAGATATTTATATAAAAGCTATATGCGAAAATGGACATATAGAATATTGATATATTTTGTATAGTCCATATGAATTTAAAGAATTAATTTTTAAAGAACTATATAGAATCAAATATATTTTATATAGTTCTTTAAAAAATAATTACACAAGTTCTTATATACTATACAAAATATGTGAATATTCTATATGTCCATTTTCGCATATAACTTCTATATAAATATTTATATATAATTTTCATATAATATTTTCACTGGGGATATTTAGCTGGAGTTCTGTAAAAGTTGCAGAACTCCAATATTAGAAAATATAAATAAACGATATTTATACAGTTGAAATTGCGAAAAAGTTGTAAATGTCACATATATTTTCGGCATATTGTTTATTTTCGTGTGGGAACGAAACACGAAAGACTATCTACGTACTGGAGGTCCGAGTGTTTGCAAATGCTGAATAAAATGATAATAGATTAAGCGAGTAGCGTTGAAGGTAACTTGCAGCGGTGTATTTCGGGCGAACATTGCGCAGGCGAAGAGTCGTTGCCACAAACAACAAAGTGCCGTGGCGGCCAATAGGGAGAAGATAATAAATTAAACACACGACGCATCCTCAATGTTGCATAGACAGTTTCCGCTGACGCGTAGGCAAAGGTTAATTGCTAACCATCCCGGTAGCATATAACTCCGTGGCCTCTTAAAAGCTTTACCTGAAAGATTAAACGCACGCCCTGTGCGGGTAAGATTATTGCATTTTTAACGTTACCACCGCCGTACCATAGACAGCCTCGTATACACTCAAGAATAACGATATGCTCGGGCAGTAGCAGCCCTGTTTTTCACGGCTTTGCTCTTATATTCTCACGTACGAAATCATTGAACGAATAACTTACCATCAGCAACGACGCTTGTTGAACATAATAATAAAGAAAAGTATGAGCTGTCTCAAGGAAAAAAAAAATTATATATGTAGTCCGACATATATGGAATTGGGTATATATAAGGCTGTATAAATTCTATATACAATCTACATGCAAATTATATATAAGTAAAAAAAATTATATATGTACTCCGACATATGAAGCATTCTCTGTCAATTCAGCCATTTTTTTTCGACCCTCTCCGATTTGCCCTGTAATTGATTATATGAATGTACCACTAAAAGACACTCTATGTGAATTTTTTCAGATTTTTAAAAATAATTTTTCAGAAAATGGCTTTTCTTATTCAAGTGCAAATATCTCAGAATTTTAAAGTTACTGAAAAAAAATGTCTGCAGATAAAAGTTGTCGTTTATTGTTAGCTTTCGAGCGGAATATTCCAAATAATTGTCACGTTCCTGTGAATATGATTTTTTTCCGAAAAATGGAGGAATTATTTTTTAATTAAAAAAAGGATATTTTTTTTTACTGAAAAAATTACTGAGTATTGCTACATGACTGTTGATATCACAAAAAAATCGCCAGAGTGGCACCGATCGATCTTCTGGTATTAAAAAATGCATTTGTGTGAAAGTTCCGAAAAACGGGGGCATTACTATTTTTTTGATAAAAAAAAGGTTCCTTTTTTTTGGTTAATAAAATTACAGAGTATTCTTGCATGACTGTAGATATTGCAAAAAAATTATCAGAGTGGTACGGATCGAGCTTCCGGTATAAAAAAAAATAATGCCCCCGTTTTTCGAAACTTCCACAGGAATAATTTTTTTTAATACCATAAGCTCGATCCGTACGATTCTGATGATTTTTTTGCAATATCTACAGTCATGCAAGAATACTCTGTAATTTTATTAGCTAAAAAAAAGTAACCTTTTTCTTATCAAAAAAATAATAATGCCCCCGTTTTTCGGAACTTTCACACAAATGCATTTTTTAATACCAGAAGATCAATCGGTGCCACTCTGGCGATTTTTTTGTGATATCAACAGTCATGCAGCAATACTCTGTAATTTTTTCAGTTAAAAAAAAGATCCTTTTTTTAATTAAAAAAATAATTCCTCTATTTTTCGGAAAAAAATCATACTCATAGGAACGTGACAATTATTTGGAATATTCCGCTCGAAAGCTAACAATAAACGACAACTTTTATGTGCTGACATTTTTTTTCAGTAACTTCAAAATTCTGAGATATTTGCACTTGAATAAAAAAAAGCCATTTTCTGAAAAATTATTTTAAAAAATCTGAAAAAATTCACATAGAATGTCTTTTAGTGGTACATTCATATAAACAATTACAGGGCAAATCGGAGAGGGTCGAAAAAAAAGTGGCTGAATTGACAGAGAATACTACCTATATGCAATTTATATACAAGAATTTATATATAAATAAAAAAAAATTATATATGTTATTAAATTATAAATGTGAGTTAAAAATTATATATGTGATTAGTCCGACATATATGAAATTGGGCATATATAGTCTCTATAAATTCTATATACAATCTATATGCAATTTATATATAAGATCACCTGTGAAGTGGGGCTTATGTATAAATTGTATATAGATATAGATTACATAAAAAGCGTATTTGAAATATATATGCCTAATTCTATGGTTACATCTGTACATATTTTTTAGATAGTGTATATATAATTTTTTTTACTTGGATTAATACATAATATAGATTTGAGATGTTCTGTAAAACGGTAAATCCAACAGTGGCGGATAGAAATTCGTTCGCCTAATTTTATATTAGTCTGAAGACTTTACACAATGTTTACTACGATACGAAGTCAGGATCTGTCAATTATTAGAGTTACGATTTTTTTTTCTAATTAATACGGAATACAATAAGATCAATAATTACTATTGTATATTTTCCACTATTTTTAATCAATACAAACGAAAACATTTAAATTTAAATCTTTTCTTAGGAACAAACGTCAAAACATTAAAAAAAAAATACAAATTATTTACACGGCTACAAAAAATATTTTTTACTCTTGAAAACTTAATTTTAAAAAATTTGCATCTCAAGAAGTATTTTCCATTAATGTGCAGTTGCAAATCCACTTCCTTTTTTATGTTCTTTTCGGTGCTACATTCTCCACTAAAGCTCTTTTCGTGTTAAAATGTATTATACCGAACTGTTTATTTTTTTTCTTCTGTGGCTTTAATTCGATATCACGCTTGGTTGGCCAAACAAGCCCGTTGCAAGCTGAATTAGTGACGATGTGTAATGCCTCGCTGACCGCGCTATAACAAAAGTAATTTTCGCTTCGCCCTTTGGCGCTCGCAACGAAGAACAAGCTAACTCGCCAACACAAGTAGAATATTCGCGAATTCGGGGCGTTAAGTGTTAACTATACTGGTACCTTAGCCCAGCGCTAACTTGATTATCCTATTTTCTTCCGCCGACAGGCAACAGTGAATTCTCCAGAGCGCGTACGTAGCGGCTGGAGAAAATGGAGAAAAGGTAGAACGAAAGGAAGATAAAAGAGAAGCAGGTTCGGAGCGAGGAGGGAACGTTGAAAAGCGGCGGGTGCAAATACAATCCTGTTGTACATGTACCGGCTTTGAAATTTCAAAGAGTTTTTCCCTCTTGCCTTCTGAAGGATGAAAGAATGCGTTCTTGATCAAATTTTCTCCAGACCTTCATTGTAATGCAATTCTCAGGTCAACTTTTCGTAAAAATATCGTATCAGACTATTTTATAACCAACAATGTAAGCCTCTATCATTTTTTTGCAGTTCAATATTTATTGGATAATAAATTCAATAGTAAGTATTTTTAACAATCATTTCTTTTTTTAGAATCAAAAAATTTCTTCACTTCTTCATGATTGAAAGATTTTCATAAAATGAGACAAAATTTTTTTGGACAAATGCAAAAATTAATAAACGCATTGAAAAGTAAATGAAGGACAATTTTCGATACATTTTTTGCAGAGTTATACAAACGCTTAAGGGGTGGGAGGGAGTTAAAAAAAATTGATTTTGGAAATTCAATATCATCCAAATCCTATTGTATGTAAAAACGCCCAACGCACTATATTGTTGGTACTCGATGAAAGGAATTTTTAATGTCGTTTGACTTGCATATGATTTTCAATATTTTCTTAAGTAACGTTCTTAAGTTTTCCATTCAGCGCATGATTCAGATCAAACTACTAGGCAGATTTAAATGGTTGACGTCTCATTTTCTTCTTCATGAAAAGATACACCGACTAAATGGAGCAAACTATTTTTTTTCATTCTGAAATCACAGTTAATCACTGATTTAAAAAATAGCATAAAATTTATTTATCAATAATTGTGTCACTTAAAAAATATAACCTTTTATTAACATTTGCTCCATTTAGCCGGTGTATCTTTTCATGAAGAAGAAAATGAGACGTCAACCATTTAAATCTGCCTAGTAGTTTGATCTGAATCATGCGCAGAATGGAAAACCTAAGAACTTTGCTTAAGATAATATTGAAAAGCATATGCAAGTCAGACGACAGTAAAAAAATCCTTTCATCGAGTACCAACAATATAGTGCGTTGGGCATTTTTATATGCAATAGGATTTTGATGATATTGAATTTCCAAAATCAATTTTTTTGACCTGACTCCCTCCCCTTAAGTAAAGTTCTTAGGTTTTCCATTCTGCGCATGATTCAGATCAAACTACTAGGCAGATTGGAATGGTTGACGTCTCATTTTCATCTTCATGAAAAGATATACCGGCTAAATGGAGCAAACTATTTTTTTTTCATTCTGAAATCACAGTTAATCACTGATTTAGAAAATAGCATAAAATTTATTTATCAATAATTGTGTCACTTAAAAAATATAACCTTTTATTAACATTTGCTCCATGTAGCCGGTGTATCTTTTCATGAAGAAGAAAATGAGACGTCAACCATTTAAATCTGCCTAGTAGTTTGATCTGAATCATGCGCAGAATGGAAAACCTAAGAACTTTGCTTAAGATAATATTGAAAAGCATATGCAAGTCAGACGACAGTAAAAAAATCCTTTCATCGAGTACCAACAATATAGTGCGTTGGGCATTTTTATATGCAATAGGATTTTGATGATATTGAATTTCCAAAATCAATTTTTTTGACCTGACTCCCTCCCCTTAAGTAAAGTTCTTAGGTTTTCCATTCTGCACATGATTCAGATCAAACTACTAGGCAGATTGGAATGGTTGACGTCTCATTTTCTTCTTCATGAAAAGATACACCGGCTAAATGGAGCAAACTATTTTTTTTTCATTCTGAAATCACAGTTAATCACTGATTTAGAAAATAGCATAAAATTTATTTATCAATAATTGTGTCACTTAAAAAATATAACCTTTTATTAACATTTGCTCCATTTAGCCGGTGTATCTTTTCATGAAGAAGAAAATGAGACGTCAACCATTTAAATCTGCCTAGTAGTTTGATCTGAATCATGCGCAGAATGGAAAACCTAAGAACTTTGCTTAAGATAATATTGAAAAGCATATGAAAGTCAGACGACAGTAAAAAATCCTTTCATCGAGTGCCAACAATATAGTGCGTTGGGCATTTTTATATGCAATAGGATTTTGATGATATTGAATTTCCAAAATCAATTTTTTTGACCTGACTCCCTCCCCTTAAGTAAAGTTCTTAGGTTTTCCATTCTGCGCATGATTCAGATCAAACTACTAGGCAGATTGGAATGGTTGACATCTCATTTTCTTCTTCATGAAAAGATACACCGGCTAAATGCAGCAAACTATTTTTTTTCATTCTGAAAGCAAAGTTAATCACTGATTTAGAAAATAGCATAAAATTTATTTATCAATAATTGTGTCACTTAAAAAATATAACCTTTTATTAACATTTGCTCCATGTAGCCGGTGTATCTTTTCATGAAGAAGAAAATGAGACGTCAACCATTTAAATCTGCCTAGTAGTTTGATCTGAATCATGCGCAGAATGGAAAACCTAAGAACTTTGCTTAAGATAATATTGAAAAGCATATGCAAGTCAGACGACAGTAAAAAATCCTTTCATCGACTGCCAACAATATAGTGCGTTGGGCATTTTTATATGCAATAGGATTTTGATGATATTGAATTTCCAAAATCAATTTTTTTGATCTGACTCCCTCCCCTTAAGCACTGCTTGTTAATATTGTAAAAAAAACTTGTTTTAAATGAGTTATATCCCAACTATCAATTTTCTTAAATAACGGCCGCTATAATTCACTGAGGCAGCGGAATCCATAATTATTCTTTCTTTTTTATGTCCGAACGTCTCGTGGATTATTCTTGTACAGCGTACTCTTCTCCATACGAGAGTATCGATAAAAGAAAGCTCATTCGTCGAGGGTAACACTGAGCGGATCGTGTCCGAGTACTTCTTGGTATTGGTTCAAACCTCGTATTTACGTAGTAGCGTGATGCTGCTAGTGGTCACGCGAGAACTCGTAAAATGCGGCGATCGCACGAACGCCATAAAAAGCTGTTGGGATATACGAAGAGAGGACTGGGCGCGGGCTTACCGTTATGGACTAACGTATGAAGGAGGCCATACCCAAAGGACTTAAACAGAGGATGTTTTGTCCCTCGTAACGACTTCATTCTTCCTTCTTAGATAAAAAGCTCCGCTATAATCGAATTGTTCATCAATGTCGTATTTTCCGATTCGCACTTTCCCTTTCATTATTTCAACACGTATTTATGCTTTGCATCCAGAGCTTACTCGGTTTACAATCCTATTTCACAAATATTAAGTTAAGCTCGACGTAACTTCAAAGGGGCATCATTACCACAATACTACAAACACAAGACAGTAAAGGAATACCCAGAGGAAGGGACGATAAGGCGCGTTACAAAGTGGCGCACAGCAACCGTGGTCAGTGGGACGGTGGTTGGTAACAAGCGAAGTGGTAACCCGAGAAGGTTGGTACCGTCTCTGTCTCTTCTCAAGCAAAAAAAATTATATATACTCTGAAATAAGGAATTGGGCATATATTGTCTGTATAAACTCGTCTGTGAAAATATTTTAATAATCTTTTCTGAGAAATAAATAACGAACTTTTCTAAACAAAGAATATGAGGAAGTAATCCGCGCAAAAAGAAAAGTATTAAAACAGTATTAAAAACAGTATGAAAAGTATAATATCTCAAGTATGATCTATTGGACTGAATTAATACTAAAAAGTATTAGACCGTATTATTAGTTTTCAGGGTCCGGATTGATATGTCCATGGTTTTCAGCGTCCAGGTCTATATTTCCATCGTTTTTGATGTCCAGGTCGACCGGCCCATAGTTTTAGTTGTCTAGATCGATTGCTCCACAGTTTTAGGTGTCCAGGTTGATATCTTCATAGTTCTCGGTGTCCAGGTTGAT
>OZ019981.1:24858218-24878817 GCA_963970395.1 Ephialtes manifestator | reverse complement strand
TTGCAGGAATCGAATCAAAGGAACCTCCTGGATGCAAGGTGAAATATATTCAATTTATAGTGATGAATATATATTTACTGGGGGTGATATTGGCTTTTATTATTATTTGGATTTTCGATTTTATTGCTCCTATCCCTGAACTTCCTATTCCTTTCTTCCATATACTCTTTCAAGGGGTCAATTTACAGATCAAATGCGGTATAGATATGAATTCCAAATTGTCTACATTTCGGACTTTGCATGTGTTTACTGTCTGGAAAATTTCATGCTGCAATCACAATGCCGCAAACTCATATTGAACTCAATCACAATAAACATCGTTTTGTCCAGAGTTGGGCAAAATTGTAATGGAAAATTACAAAATACAAATTACTGGAAGTAATTGTAATTAATTTAAAATCCAATACAATTACTGGGAGTAATTGTGATTAATTTAAAATCCAATATAATTACAAAATGTAATTGTAATTAATTTGAAAACCAATACAATTACAGAAAGTAATTGTAATTAATTTGAAAACCAATACAATTACTGAAAGTAATTGTATTTAATTTAAAATCCAATACAATTACTGAAAGTAATTGTAATTAAAGCAGTAATTTCTGACTCAAGTAATTTTGCTGCCCAACTCTGGTTTTGTCAGTACTGCAGTTTGTTAATTTTTATGATTACAGAATTCATTTGTGCACCGAATATTTATTTCAAAAGGTAATGGGGGTCTTACAACTCCGGAAGTGAGAAAGTCGTCGTCAATGAACTTATTGGAGGCTTTACGTTAATCTCTAGCAAAACGTCCCAGGCTCCTTCAAGAAGATTAATTTAAATGATTAATCTTCCAAATAAGCAGTAAGTCATTCCCAAGTACAACTTCGTAGAGAATAAGGGCAGAAAGTTGTCGATTTAAGATGATTTCTATAATTATGTCATTCTACTACGATGCCTGAATTATTTTCGGGAAGTTTGATCATTATAAATTGTACACTAGTTCAGTATCACGAATCGTAAGTTAATAAATTATAATACGGGTTATATTCGAGTTCCTTAGAAGGTGTCAAGTTCAAAGCTGGCCTTTCAAGCCCTACTTCTCTCAGCATGCAAAAGCTTTTGTCAGTTCGCGCCAACGCTATCTTCGCGTTGTTTGGTGGATGGTAGAAGTACATACGTACTTCGAGTAAAGCATCAGTTGAGGGCGGTTTGCTATGGTTGGGTATCGAGTATAGAGATGCAAGACAGCGCAGAAAGCTGAGGAGGAGCATAGTGAAGGGAAGAGCTAGTGAGAAGGGAAGGTTGTTCGGCGGGTTGCCTACTACTCTCGACGAAAGTTCGGAGCCCTCTTCGGATGCTTGCAAGCTCCTCCGGAGAGGAGCTCATGAATTTCAGACACGCTCGTGTGCACCCCTTGCCAGTGGCCCCCGTTAACCCACGGAATGGCATAACTCGCGCCAGTACGGCTGGTGTGTGCACGAGATACACACACATACACACACATACACACTTTCTCCTTATTCTAGAGTATACGACCACGGATCTCTCGTCCTTACACTCCTCAACCCATGCGCCTATCCGACACACAATCCACAAACGTATATGCGAGTTTACGAATCTTCGTTTCTGTACCAACTAGACGCTTCGTGAAGATGCACTCACCCGGCTCCGTGCCCTCGTAAACGTGAGTGAACATTTATCTAAGCGCTTCTGTTTTCGAAGCATTCAGACACGATTGTGGCTATAACCGACAATTCTAACATTGGAACGGGTGGGATAACGATCGTCAATTTTGGTATTAACGATAAAGTAATAATTTTACAGATTGAATTACCTTGCGTTAAGTTTAGTTTCTGACCCATAAAAGATTTTACAGCCTTTCGTACAGAAGAGACTATATACAAAAGATCGGTATAGTGCAGTTGACGTATCTGTACACAACATTCAGTTTATACATATATACACTTTTCTGTGTATTAACCGTAAGTGAAGATTTTTCGAGGCATTCTGACACGATGTAGCTATAACTGACAATTCTACATTGGAACGGATGGGATAACGATCGCCAATTCTGATATTAACGATAGAGTAATAATTTTACAGATTGAATTGTCTTCCGTTAAATTTAGTTTCTGTCGCGTAAAAAATTTTACAGTCTTTCGTACAGAAAAGCCTATACACAAGAGATCGGTATAGTGCGGTTAATGTATCTGTACACAACATTTAGTTTATACATATATACACTTTTCTGTGTATTAACCGTAAGTGAAGATTTTTCGAAGCATTTAGACACGATTGTGGCTATAACCGATAATTCTACATTGGAACGGATGGGATAACGATCGCCAATTCTGATATTAACGATAGAGTAATAATTTTACAGATTGAATTACCTTGCGTTAAATTTAAGTTTCTATCGCGGAAAAGATTTTACAGCCTTTCGTACAGAAGAGACTATATACAAAAGATCGGTATAGTGCGGTTGACGTATCTGTACACAACATTTAGTTTATACATATATATACTTTTCTGTGTATTAACCGTAAGTGAAGATTTTTCGAAGCATTCTGACACTATGTGGCTATAACCGACAATTCTACATTGGAACGGATGGGATAACGATCGCCAATTCTGATATTAACGATAGAGTAATAATTTTACAGATTGAATTACCTTGCGTTAAATTTAAGTTTCTATCGCGGAAAAGATTTTAGAGCCTTTCGTACAGAAAAGCCTATACACAAAAGATTGGTATAGTGCGGTTAATGTATCTGTACACAACATTTAGTTTATACATATATACACTTTTCTGTGTATTAACCGTAAGTGAACATTTTTCGAAGCATTCTGACACGATGTAGCTACAACCGATAATTCTACATTGGAACGGATGGGATAACGATCGCCAATTCTGATATTAACGATAGAGTAATCATTTTACAGATTGAATTGTCTTCCGTTAAGTTTAAGTTTCTATCGCGTAAAAGATTTTACAGTCTTTCGTACAGAAAAACCTATACACAAGAGATCGGTATAGTGCGGTTGATGTATCTGTACACAACATTTAGTTTATACATATATACACTTTTCTGTGTATTAACCGTAAGTGAACATTTTAGAAGCATTTTGACACGATGTAGCTATAACCGATAATTCTACATTGGAACGGATGGGATAACGATCGCCAATTCTGATATTAACGATAGAGTAATCATTTTACAGATTGAATTGTCTTCCGTTAAGTTTAAGTTTCTGTCGCGTAAAAGATTTTACAGTCTTTCGTACAGAAAAACCTATACACAAGAGATCGGTATAGTGTGGTTAACACATCTGTAAACAACATTTGCTTTATATATATATATATACACTTTTCTGTGTATGAACCGTCGGTGAACTTTTATCTGAGCACTTCTATTTTCGTAGCATTCAGACACGATTCAGGCTATAACCAACAATTGTATATAGGAAAGTGAGGGATAACGATCGTCAATTTTAGTATTAACGATAAAGTGATAATTTAACAGATTGAATTGTCATTCGTTAAGTTTAGTTTCTGTCGTGTAAAAGATTTTACAGTCTTTCGTACAGAAAAGCCTATACGCAAGAGATCGGTATAGTGTGGTTGACGTATCTGTACACAACATTTGGTTTTCTGTGTATGAACCGTGGGTGAACTTTTCAGACACGATTTAGGCTATAACCGACAATTGTATATAGGAAAGTAAGGAATAACGATCGCCAATTTTAGTATTAACGATAAAGTGATAATTAAACAGATTGAATTGTCATTCGTTAAGTTTAGTTTCTGTCGCGTAAAAGATTTAACAGTCTTTTCGTACAGAAAAGCCTATACGCAAGAGATCGGTGTACTACCGCGGTTGCCGTATCTGTAAACAACATTTAGTATATATACATATATAGACTTTTCTGTGTATATCAGCGAAGCAAAGCCGCAGAGTTGTTTTCATGCCAGCTAGGAGCACCAACGAGAAGACGAATTTGGGTTGCGAGCGCGGCGAGCGAATGCCTGGCCTGAATAAATGTTTAACGACAACCTTTCCCAAACTCGTCTTTCCCCTCGAATAGCGCAATCGGACTCTCTTGGCCCTCTCGTACATTCGTGTCTGTCGGGAAGAACAGCCGCAGCAGAAGCTGCAAAGAGTGAGCCTCTTCACTCGTACACGTTGAGCCATTTCAGAGAGCGAATCTCACGTCTCTTGCCGCACTCACCGCGAAGACAACGAAATAAATAGGCATCCAAGAGGCATGTATCATCGGGTTATACTGCTTTATGCCTATCCGTAGGCCACACAACGAATACGAACGCCCTCGAGGCTGAAGTAAAGCGCCCGAGCTGCCAGCATACTGAACATTGCAATTGGTTATCCGAGTTTTCTCTTTCCTATGGATATATATACGCCTATCGTGCAAAAGAGGCACACGCAGGCGATCCCTCGAGAATTTGCAATTTTCCTCGGTCACGAGATGAGCACCCGTCTCTATCCCTTGCTAACGTAAAAATAAGATAAATATATACGTATATCGTCTACACGTATAAAATGTAACTATACGCGCCCCGCGTACCAGACACCGGATATGTGAAAGCTCGCGTCTGGAGCTATATACTGGCCACGAGAGTTTGAGAAGATGAAATAAATTGAGTGCGCCGAGTGAGCTTTTGAAATTCAAAACATTTCGCCCTCAGAGAACACGATGCAGAGAGACCAGTATCCAGTGCACGGATATAAAGGCACCAGGATGCGCGCGGATCATTCGAAATATCCGGAGGTTTACGTATACATAAAGTGTAGGGAAGGACGGCACGGAAAACACCACGGAAGGGTAATGAAATATTCTATGCCTGTGCATATTTTAGAGATTTCCAACACCCCTAAATTATGATAATATCTGTAAGCTCGTAGCAAGACCTATCATTTGGTGTGAAAAACAAAAGAAAATTCATATGCATTTGCTGTAATGCACGACTTATTTTAAGGGTAGACACAAGTCGTTAATAAAGGGTAAAATAAGGATCATGATTTTTTTACTCAAAATTCAAGATTCAAAAAAAAATAAAAATCAATTCTTCTTTAGAAAAATGAAAAAAAAGTAATGTTTTCTTATTCAAATTTACCGAAAATAAAATCTTGTATAAAATTATATACTTCTGCCTTTTTTAAATTTGAAATTGGTGAATAACGGGAACTTCGGAGGATACGATTCTGTTTTTTTGTTTTTAGGATTCAAATATAGAAATCACAATTTCTGTTTCATTCTTTTCGTTCCTTTTCACTTTTAACATTGACAGAGCCCGACGGCAAAGTCCCGAGTAGAAATTCAGCTACGGGGAATATCAGGCCCTAGCGTGGTAGCCGGATTTAAATCTAAGGCCCCTGCCTGGCAACCTTATGCGGACCTTGCAGGAAAGTAATGCAGCGCATGATTAGGGCCAGATTAAGTTTTCCAGATAAGGGCCGGATAGAGGCTGCCCTACTAAGCCCCTACTTATAAAAACGGCAAATAAGTTACAAAATAATTATCTGCGCTCATCGAATTCGATTTATTTTGCACTTTCTATTGGATGTTCGAGCTTATTTGGTTTTCAGTACATATTAATTGCTGAAAAAGAAACACATGTAAATTTATTTGCCGTTGGTGGGAATCGAACCTTGATCCTCTGGGTGACAGTTCTGCGCCTTAGCCCACTCGGCCATTGACATCTTAGAAAGTTTATATATTTATTGTCTATTTGAAGTATACTTAAAATGAAAACACGTCAAGACTGTACATCCATTTATTGTGACTGCGACCGAAATATTCAAAATTCAAACATGATGGGGCGGTCACCCATCCAGGTACTGGCGTTTGACGATCAGTACCTGGATAGATTTCAAACTAATTCTAGCGGTACAGTCCCGTAAAACGTGAGTTTCAGCGAAAATTTCGAATACTTCTCGATGGGATAAAGATGTGAAAAAATCCAGCACACGGAAGGTGCTGAAAAGATTGATTTTGCAAAACAATAATTTTTTAATGTTTTTAACGAATGCCGTATCTAGCCCTTACACGAACCTGATAATGTAAATTTACGGCATATTTAAAAAAAAACTATGCCACACGAAGACCGTATGCGGATTTGATCAGGGAAAGTAAAGGTAAATTGGACAAAATCTTGGTCCAAATGCCACAGGAAGACCTTATGCGAAACGGATAAGGTCGATGAATGGCATATCTATATAAGGTTACCGTATGTAAAGCCTGACATGGGCCTGATCCGGTGGAAAGACGGCATTTTTAAGGTAGAATGCCATATCTCGGCCTTACATGCACCTGATCAGGTGAACTTACGACGACCACTAAATAAGGTTACCATATCTAGCCTGACATCAGCCTGATCCGGTGAAAAACGGCATTATTAAGGAGGTTCGTAAAAAAAATCAAATCCAAGATAAAATTGTTAAAAAAATCCTATAACAGCTGTAATGATAACGGACACGTACGCAAAATTTTTAAGGGATTCACCGTGTAGTTTCCGAGATATTAAATAACAAAGTTGCGACTATTTACATGTAAAAAGAAAAGAAAAGTGAGTCGAATATTGAACTTTTTACGTCTTTGCAAGAGCTAAATCCAAGATAGAATAATCAAAAAAAAATGTAGACGTCCGGAAAAGTATCCTGAATAGGGCACGAGCTTGAAATTTGAAGGTCACCGCGAAATTCACAGAGAAATCGTTAATTTTTTGCCTCTACGCTTGACGCGGCTCGCATGATGTCTCGCTCACACGGCGTCAGCCCCGTTACCGCGCAGCACAACAGTGCCTATCCCCACCCTGCCGCCATCACCGAACCTCCTTAAGTACGCATGCCATATCTCAGCCTTACCTGAATCTGAGCAGGTGAATTTACGGCAGCCCCAAATAAGGTTACCGTACCTAAAACTGATCTGGACCTCGTGTGACAGCAGGTATGCCTGATGAAATTTCTACTCGGGGTATTTTTCAAAAATTGGATTCACTCTTGGCCGTTTTGGGGCGATACCAGTGAAATAGGAAGAAGTCCAATTAAAAATATGATGTTCATCGAGTTGGCTTAGAATACCCATATGCAAATACCTGCAGAATTATGGCGACAGCGTGCAGTGAATGTGTTCATTGCATATGCGATGTTAGACACTCGTGATCTTTTCTCGGGCACATTGAAAGTTCGCACTTGCTGCAATTGATTTTAATGATATTCGAAAGGTATCGTGGAGTGAACCGACAACTTTCCCGCGGCAAATTGATTACCGTACCGGCGCACCTACCACCAGTCAGTACGTTACGTATGTCGTATAGTAGATGTACCTCTATCAGCCACGTTTCCGTCGAGAGCTCGACCATTCGAACTCAGCACACCGTAACGAAATAATTATTGGATAGACGGGAGCTCGTCGGGCACTCCGGTCGCTTGTGTTATCGAGTCATCGGTCCCAATCTGCGCAACCATGAAAAACCGATTCAGTACGTGAATTACGCCACTTCGGTACGGTCAAGATTCAAATCGTAACTGCAGATATAACTGAAATCCGCTCATAGTGCAATACGTAAAAATGCCGGTAAATTCGAGAGTGAAAACTTGGTCCACTGCGGAGGAATATTCCATCGCGACGAAGAACGGTGGTATATCAACGTCCATATCTTCCGGTGTCCACGGAACATTACCGGAAATCGTCGTCGCTTATCGTGGAACGAGAATAAAAAAAGTGTCATCCGCAGAAGTACTCGAAGGCTCGGGAGTAATGGTCAGCTCGTATCAGAGGTATTTATGGCACAACATAATTCGTTTTGTCCACAATGGTTTGAAAAACAAGTTATAACTGTCGCGCAGTAAAAAATCCGGACAATCGTCGGTATAGTGAAAAAGTGGAAAATAGCGGGGGTTTGTTTGGCCTTTTATTTTGAAATTGAGGGTTCGATTTCGTCGAGAAAATTGAAAATAAATCATGGAATCGTTCGACTCGTTCGTATTAATGCCTCGAAAACAACTCTGTGACTAGTTTTTAGTGGTCACTCTTGAAAATACAAAAGCTCGTATCATGGTACGAGCAGTGATATCGTTGCGGTAGCGATGCGAAATTGTTTTTCAGTCCACTGCAGTTATTTCGTATGTGGTGTATACCGAGGGGGTAGGAAAGGGGGTATATCGATACACACGTCGTACAAATACGTACATGCGCTATCAGCGTTGTGTCCAACGGGAGCGAATACGAGCCGACTGCGGAAGAGGTGTTTAATATTTATATAGCTCAATTTAGCAGGCTGTTCCAGCGAAACGAGAGCGTTATTCGAAAACGCATAACGAACTCACGTACCATTTGTGGGGGGATATGTGTACGCAATGATGAAACAGTGTAGAAGCGAGAACGATACGGCACGACGGTTTCGGCTGACTCGAAAATTTTCGTCGCTTTCGTCGAATTTGTCAAGGGCCCCGTTTGAGCTCCAGTTGGCGCGAACCTCACGTGGATTCCATTTATTCTGTGGCGGAAAAGGGTGGAGGAACGTGTAAGAAGCGGAAGAAAAGGAGAACCCGCCGAGAGAAAGGAAGAGAGACGTGCAGGTGCAGGAAAGATGTGTTCGCGGCTTCGAGGAAAATACGTGGGTGGTATATACGTATGTACGATGGAACGGGATGTACCGGAGCAAGCACACGCTGGCGATCTTTATTCTTGGTTTTACGTGAGCTCCCGGCTCTCTTTCTCTCTCCCTTACGAGAGAACGTGATTCGCTGAAGCGCCAGAGAAACGCCGCAGAAAGAAGAGGACGTAGTCGTAGACGAGGAGGAGAACGAGGAAACGTACACCGGGAGAAAAGCGAGCTGGAGATAAGTGTATCCTTGGTGCGCGGAACACGGGAGCTCCTGAACTCGACAAACGACGTTCACGACGTGGCAGCGTTCCCACGTACTCCAGCCCGAGTGAGGCCTCAGACGTTGTGCCGAACACACCGAAGTAGATCCCTCGTACTTCCTTCTCAATCGAGATGTACTTTGGTAGCTCTCTCGGACGGCGGTCAACCGGATTCCCTTGCTGATAAATATTTAACGAAAACTCGGCTGGTGTGTACACCCGTCGTATAGAGCATCTCCCGCTATCGTCCGCAGACCGAAACACTCCAGAACTATCCGGGCCAACTCGTCGCGGAGGCATTACGCTTTCAGCCACTCTCAATACTCCAAGACTTTTACATTTTCTCGTCGGTAGGGTCAAGTGAAAATCACCTGCGCAGGTTTCCAGGCTTTCCAGATGTTTCTCTTGTCTGTATAGTTTGCCTGGTCTGTTCTTGTCACTTTCGGAAAATGGTTGGGAATCGTCTAGGACAAGGTCCAGCCAATTTGGTAGTAAAATGTGAAAAATACATTTGTCCACTCGGCTGTAAACTTGTCTTTGATCCAGTTATCGTTGAATTGGGGAAAATATCTTGGGAAGCCAACGTAGTTCTCGTGCAGAATTAGCTATATTTGGGATAGCTGTCAAGAACTCAACAAACCAGTTGTGGATAAAAGCCATTCTTTCGATATATCGATCAAATCGCTGCTGGTATTCCTGTATAGTTATTGGAGAATGTACCTTCAAAAGACTCGAGATGATACCCAAAAACCTGGCGATCTTAAGGGTACACAAGACTGAGCACCCTCTTCCCGGTGGCTTTTCGAATTCCGATGGTAGGTATTAAATATTTAATGTCTTGTCGATGTAGTAGTCCGATCAATGCAGTCTGTCTCCTTTAAATCCAGTTTCAGCCTGATGGGTGAGCTAGCAAGTTGGCCAAGTTGATCTTTCCTCTCATCCCCTTGATTCTTGACTCCCGATGCACTCCCATCATTTCATTTTCGGTCAAACGGTAAACTTTACAAGTGGAAAGTCCTAGCGTTGTGGCTAAGAAGACGATACCAACGACGGTAGCTTCCTCTTCCTTTTTCTAACTCTTCTCTTCTCCCTACCCCAGCTAAGTCGAAGCTTTCTTTTTGATGCAACGACCCAGTTGGTTTTCGTCGTTGGATATATTGCCGTTTTGATGAAAGCATCCAATGAGTTTCTCTTCTCTGTGTAGTTTCCCCGGTATTTTCTTGTCACTTCCGGAAAACCTTTAGGAATAGTCTCCGACCGGGTCCAGCCAATTTGGTAGTAAAATCTGAAAAATATGTGTTCACTCGGCTGTAAACTTGTCGTTGATTCAGTTCTCATTGAATTGGGGAAAATATCCAGCATCGTGGCCCATAAAGCCAACGTAGCCATTCTTTCGATATATCGATCGAATCGCTGCTGGTATTCCTGTATAGTTATTGGAGAATGTACCTTCAAAAGACTCGAGATGATACCCAAAAACCTGGCGATCTTACGGGTACACAAGACTGAGCACCCTCTTCCCGGTGGCTTTTCGAATTCCAATGGTAGGTATTAAATATTTAATGTCTTCTTCGATGTAGTAGTCCGATCAGTGCAGTCTGCCTCCTTTAAATCTAGTTTCAGGCTGACGGATGAGCTAGCAAGTTGGCCAAGTTGATCTTTCGTCTCATCCCCTTGATTCTTGACTCCAGATGCACTCCCATCATTTCATTTTCGGTCAAACGGTAAACTTTACAGGTGGAAAGTCCTAGCGTTGTGGCTAGGAAGACGATACCAACGACGGTAGCTTCCTCTTCCTTTTTCTAACTCCTCTCTTCTCCCTACCCCAGCTAAGTCGAAGCTTTCTTTTTCATGCAACGACCCAGTTGGTTTTCGTCGTTGGATATATTGCCGTTTTGATGAAAGCATCCAATGAGTTTCTCTTCTCTGTGTAGTTTCCCCGGTATTTTCTTGTCGCTTCCGGAAAACCTTTAGGAATAGTCTCTGACCGGGTTCAGCCAATTTGGTAGTAAAATCTGAAAAATATGTGTTCACTCGGCTGTAAACTTGTCGTTGATTCAGTTCTCATTGAATTGGGGAAAATATCCTGCATCGTGGCCCATAAAGCCAACGTAGCCATTCTTTCGATATATCGATCGAATCACTGCTGGTATTCCTGTATAGTTATTGGAGAATGTACCTTCAAAAGACTCGAGATGATACCCAAAAACCTGGCGATCTTACGGGTACACAAGACTGAGCACCCTCTTCCCGGTGGCTTTTCGAATTCCAATGGTAGGTATTAAATATTTAATGTCTTCTTCGATGTAGTAGTCCGATCAATGCAGTCTGCCTCCTTTAAATCCAGTTTCAGGCTGATGGATGAGCTAGCAAGTTGGCCAAGTTGATCTTTCGTCTCACCCCCTTGATTCTTGACTCCAGATGCACTCCCATCATTTAATTTTCGGTCAAACGGTAAACTTTACAAGTGGAAAGTCCTAGCGTTGTGGCTAGGAAGACGATACCAACGGCGGTAGCATCCTCTTCCTTTTTCTAACTCTTCTCTTCTCCCTACCTCAGCTGAGTCGAAGCTTTCTTTTTGATGCAACGACCCAGTTGGTTTTCGTCGTTGGATATATTGCCATTTTGATGAAAGCATACAATGAGTTTCTCTTCTCTGTGTAGTTTCCCAGGTATTTTCTTGTCACTTTCGGAAAACCTTTAGGAATGGTCTCCGACCGGGTCCAGCCAATTTGGTAGTAAAATCTGAAAAATATGTGTTCACTCGGCTGTAAACCTGTCGTTGATCCAGTTCTCATTGAATTGGGGAAAATATCCTGCATCGTGGCCCATAAAGCCAACGTAGCCATTCTTTCGATATATCGATCGAATCGCTGCTGGTATTCCTGTATAGTTATTGGAGAATGTACCTTCAAAAGACTCGAGATGGTGCTCAAGAACCTGACGATCTTAAGGGTACACAAGACTGAGCACCCTCTTCCTGGCGGCTTTTCGAATTCCGATGGTAGGTATTAAATATTTAATGTCTTCTTCGATGTAGTAGTCCGATCAATGCAGTCTGCCTCCTTTAAATCCAGTTTCAGGCTGATGGGGAGCTAGCAAGTTGGCCAAGTTGATCTTTCCTCTCATCCCCTTGGTTCGAAACTCCAGACGCACTCCTATCATTTCATTTTCGGTCAAACGTTGAACTTTACAAGTGGAAGGTCATAGCGCTGTGGCTAGGAAGACGATATCAACGGCGATAGCCCCTCTTCCTTTTCCTAACTCTTCTCTTCTCTTGTTAGCCACTGCATTTCGTACGGACTAGAAGTTGAAGCTTCCTTTTGATGCGACGACCCAGTTGGCTTCCGTCGTTGGATTTATTGGCGTTTTGATGAAAGCATCCAACGAGTTATTCCGCCCGTCTTGCGGGAGAAAACCGGTAGCGGCCAAACCGGGCGTACTCCTTTCGCTCGGCCCTAAGGCCATAAATTTTAAAGAAAGCTTTCGTTCTTTGCGCCCTTACCTCGCTCTTCTTACATCCGCGAGCGTATACCTCCTTCGCGTATATGCCAGAAAAGCTTCGCTCTGCGTGTTAGCTGCACGTACTTACCCACGTTCAACGTCTCACTGCCAGTTTGACTTTCGAGAAAATTGCTCTACCAAACGGAAAAAGCGGTATCCCACGTGGACCCCTGTAGAATGTATGACTAGAGTGGCTTGCTCGAAGACCTCCTTTCCCATTATACAGCGACCGACATACGCAGTCGAACGATATCAAGCCTGCGGGAATAAAAATCTATTTCATATGCATTTCCATCGAATTTTTCCATTCGATCAAAAAAGGATTTGAATATTTCAAAAGGGAACTTGAAGTAATTATACCTAAATCGCGTTGGAGTCGAGCCTGATGTACCCATTTATCAGGATTACGCGAGCTAGGATCAAATATACATCCTGGCTTCTGTCGTTCCAATGTTGAGAGGAGGGAGAGGAGACGCTTATAACCGACGACTTATAAATACGTATCTCCGGTAGTCCCATGTAAAATTCAACGAATTTACATAATTGTGAGTACAAATTCCGAACTACGCGAAAAGGATTTGTCGGCGTGTTGGCGATGCCTGCGAGCAAGTATGCTTCTCTGCGTTCTTCCGTAGCCTCGTCCTTCCACCACGTTCTCTTTCTTTCCAGCTTTCTCTCTCTCTCTTTCTCATCCACCCCCGACTAGTTTGAATCAGGCCATGAATTATTTATGTGAAAAAGCTACGTTTTAAGCGTCAGCGTAATTCGCTGGTGGGCTTTGCCGGATGCTACGGAAAGAATACGTGGTCAACATGACCACGTATTCTTTATAG
The DNA here is from genome assembly GCA_963970395.1 of Ephialtes manifestator. Taxonomy (NCBI): domain Eukaryota; kingdom Metazoa; phylum Arthropoda; class Insecta; order Hymenoptera; family Ichneumonidae; genus Ephialtes; species Ephialtes manifestator. Next base: position 24,865,605 of record OZ019981.1, on the reverse strand, counting down.
ATTTTACACTCGCTTTGAATTTCAACGACTGCAAGAGTATTTTCAATCCTCTCGTTGTGATATGTGAATGCAACATCGTTGTCAGTCGGGTCCTTGGAGCGCCAGGAAAAACCTGAAACAACAAACCGGTTGAATATAAAGTTATAAATACCTCGCAATCTGTAAGGTCAAAATCGTGGGCAGAAACATTAGAAAGTCTGCAAAAAAAAAAACAAAAAAAATGGAAATACTCCAAGCCGACACTGCGTATCTGATTCCATGGATTCAAATGGCACGAGGTAAATCCCGTGGATACGGACTTGTAATTAAACCGCCCACGTAGGGTCGCGAGAAATTTAGCGAGCAAACGGATCTGCTCGCGAGTTCACACACACAAACACACACACACATAATCCAAATATTACCATTTGCACACATATAGAGAAACGAGTATGGCTTTTAGTATGCGCGAGTTGCAGTATCAAGCACACTTTGTACCTGTATTAGATACGTTCTACGTGCAGTGATGCTATACAGTACGTATACTCTCGTAGGCTTAAGCCAGGCAGAGCGACGAGGGAATAGCAACGCGATAAATACGTGGAAATATTCCTGTAGAGCACATCGGGCTAAAAGCTCGGAATGATTACGCTCGCACGTGGAAGGAGGAGTTCGTACACTCGGCGTTTGTCTCCATTAGAAACTACCCCCAACCATCAACCCCCTTTGCCTCCCACTCACAGTTGCGCCTCACGAGCTGGTGCTACTGCTTTTGCTGCTGCACCTCCAACGGAAGCAGAAGCCCCACCAGCAACACCACTGATTCTTCCACCCGACCACCCTGTGGAACCCCGCCTCGCACCTCGGTTTTACAGCCAACCTGGCCCGGGTCAACTGAATACTTTATCGCGTACCGCACGCGATTCCCTACCCTGCTTGTCGAACAAATTGCAAAAACGAACAACACGACTCTCGGCTCCGAGGAGTTGCCGTTGGTGCCCGTTGGGGCAAACCCCTATTTGCTACACTATATAGGTATGGTTATATACATATGTAATGAATTTATGTGTAGTGGATAGTTTTGAGGTCTGTTCTTAAACAATTTGTACACGTAAACTGTAATTTAAAGACATTAAGAGTATTCCTTTGAAGTCGTAAAGAAATAGCTGGAATTTTCTATAATGGACTTACCATTTAGACACATGAATTATTATATATAAATTTAATATGTTAATACACGAGTAAGATTCTTCTACCAAATGGAAATGAAACGAAATGAAATAAAAAATTGTCCAAGCAAATGGAAGATTTGTTGTATTCAACTATATTTTTCTCTCAGTGCTGAAAAATAATAGAAGATTTAAGGATTAACTTGAACCAAAGTTTTTCTTTCAGTGTTAAATATGTTGCACGTGTTTATTAATTGGCAGTATTGTTAAACGTTGAGAAAAGAAGTTAAGTGTATTGCACATTTACGTAGATGCAATAAACCCTTCGCGAGAGTTTCCAACCGCATAGAGGCTCCTCTTCATGGAATCTTGTTCTCGTTCCCAATGGACATCTTGCTCCACACCCTTCGCACCCTCGCGATCCACAACATCCTCTTACTCTTTTCTAGCGGCCTTCCGCAAAGGTCTTGTCTTCTTCTCCCAAGTGAGCTGAAATTCTCTCGCATCTCCGACATCACGATCGACTGGAGCGACCACCCATGGGACTTGCCACCGTAGTAGAACAGGTGTACGACTAGAGAAGCCCTCCTTTACTAGCGGTACTGCTACACGGGGTTGTTGCTTCTCCCAAGGGTGTAATTCTCGTCCACGAATTTATCGTTAAAGGCCCTGCGCGCGATCGTACCAACGCGCGTTCTCGCGTCCAGCCGCACCATCAGACGCCAACCGCATTGGGTACTTAGACACTCGACTTTCCTTCGATCGACCTTATATGTGTATTGGTGCTCTATCGGACATCCGAGGGGAAACTGCTGATGCAGCAATCATGAGAATCGTTTGGCCATTCTGAACTTAATGGACACGACGATTTATTTTTGTGATATTTTAGTGGGCTATAGTCCCCTAACTTTATTCCACGCACGTGAGTCGAGCTCTTCCGAACTATGTTCTATCTCTGTAACGCAATTTTTTCAAGTGGTTTCAAGCTTTTCAAAAAACATTCTTCAAGAGGTTCAATTTTTATGATGAACGTACACTGAGAAAAATGATTGGTTCCTGCAACAAAACAAAGTATTGCCGCGTCCATATTTCTTATTATAGCCATGAATATTCTCGCACGAGCAATGCGAATTTCTATAGTAACGATATCATTTTGCTGGCCATGTATTGGTTACTGTAACTATACAAGAATTTTCTCAAAACGATATGCTTCAGATACTGAAGAAATTTCGTTGGTCGGATGCGGTAACAATCTCAGTATAGCTATGGGAGCTATTCCCGCTGCTGCAGGTTCGGAGACCCCTGAGTATACACTCGTACGCTAGATTCCCGCGCGACGATGATCGGCATCGACCTATGCAGACTTGTTTTTATACAGTGTTTCGATTAATGCGAAAAATATTCGTTGATGGAGGAGTAAGTGAAACGAAAACTACAGTCATGGACTTACAGAATTGGGAGAGTAGTTTTGAATGTAAGGCATTCAATTAATAAACGGTGATGCATACGATTGACGCTAGACATCCTTCTTAACCTAAAAACTTGGAAGTGCAAGTTAAATATCGCATGGCTGCTGGAAGTTAGCGAACGTTCAACTTCCACAGCTATACCGTTTTGCTTCTGCAAGCGGATGACGTGAAGCGCAAGTATTCAGCTGTTGAAACGAAACAGCAACACTATGGTGCCGACAGACTGCAGTATAGCTCTAGCAGCCAGATATTTGGTTGGCAGAGGCGCAAATTTTTCTCAGTGTACTTGGGAATATCGTATAACGGAGTGTGGTGGATGAACTCCCTACGACGTGTCGCGGGATTGAAGGTTCAAGACATCGTGTTAACAATTCGAGTCATGAACGTATGAGACATCGACGTTCGGTCGGAAAATCTAACCTAAATTTTTTTTCTTCAAGATATTCAATTTTGGTCTTCACTATCGTTTTCAAGTCGGATATTTTACCTCAGAAAGTACTGATTACATGCCTTTTTACGATGATTAAAAAAAACGTGCCTTTTTTCGTTTCTGATTCCAGAATTCACAGATCCGACTTTCGATCGGAAAATCCAAGCTACATTTTTTTTTCTTCAAGATATCGAATTTCGGTCTTTACTATCGTTCTCAAGTCGGATATTTTACCTCAGAAAGTACTGATTACATGCCTTTTTACGATGATTTAAAAAAAAGTGCCTTTTTTCCGTTTCTGATTCCAGAATTCACAGATCCGACTTTCGGTCGAAAAATGTAACCTAAATTAATTTCTTCTTCAAGATATCATCATGATATTCCAATCATGAGAATTGTTCGGCCATTCAGAACTTAATGGACACGACGATTTATTTTTGTGATATTTTAGTTGGCTTTGGTCCCCCAATTTTATTCCATGCACGTGAGTCGAGCTTAAGCGAACTTCGCTCTATCTCTGTATCGCAATTTTTTCAAGTGGTTTCAAGCTTTTCAAAGAACAGTCTTCAAGAGTTTCGATTTAAAACGTAAACGAGTCCGACCCTATTATTTTTAACAACCTGCATCTTCAACTGGATTTCCATATTCGATATTAAGTAAGACTAAAAATTTCTTTCTATACTCTTTGTGTTTATACATAAATGTGCTTGATGTATTGTACGACGATAAAGAAATGAGGGTTTTATAGATTTACTGAAAATTCGCTTGCCACATATCATTGCTATCAGATTACGCTGAAATATGGATGAAACTCACGTTTTTGGGATAACCTCACTTTACGACGAGTCGGGCAAGTTAAATTGCAGCAGGAATCGATCCAAGTATGGAAGAAGGTCTGACCTACTATTTCGATGTAATTCAATCATAACACTAACAAATAGCATTACACTTTACGCTGTGCTGCTTGATGAGCAGACATTAATTTTATATGGCAATTATCCGTTTCTTGTTTTATAATTTCCATATTGTAGATACGTCCTGTCATTAATTTTTGCGTAGTGATCTCAAGCTCACTTTCTTCGCGGCGGCTCAGGTTGTATTTTGTGCTCCTCCACAACATGATTCATAATCACGTTGACGGTGCTAATCTACTTGAGCTTGTGACTATTTCTGCTTAATTGAGAACTGCGCGAACTCATTTACTCTTTTACGAAGTTAATGAGCCTCTGTCCAGGTTCCTTAGGTTTTGGAAATGCTTTTCCTGGTTTTGTTGACTTTTTTGTCAGCCGCTTTCGACATTTTTGCGTGACCTTGATAATTATATTAACAAGCAGAAGATTTGACATGACACATAATGTAAAATTTATTCTGTTTCCGTTTCGGTCTTTACATATTTATGTTTTGTTTATCATTGTTCCTTGTAACAAAAATCAAATCCTTAATTTGCATTTTATTTGTGTTATATGAGCTCGGCGATATCAACTGAAGTACCTGTAACAAGCACCTATAACGGTGACCACGAAAGCGATGTTTTCGGCGTTGCTTCAACAGCGTTATACTAAAAGGACATACATTTTTTGTAGAACGTTAAAAACTACCACAAACGTTAGGATCTAACGACTCTATTGGGAGATGCATCAAGACTGTTTCCACGTGCGAGGAGCCTATTTGTAGTGACTGCATTTTCCCCTCTTGCCATTCTACACTGCTTAAGGGCTTCTATCAGTTGGGCTGCCAGTGTTGGATGTGTTTCCTGATTGTGTGACTCACTACTCGAGAGAGAGAATGATGGAGAAAATGAGAGAGGAAGTGAGAGAAAGTACGTACGAACGCGGACCCGAGGGACGAGAGACGATACCATTTCCGCAGCCGTTCCAACGTCCCATGCGCTGTGCTACGGCTCCGCGTCCTTCCTACAGAATTTAATATTAATACACAATTTGGCTCTATGTCTCGCCCTGCAGCTCTATACATAGGTCCCCATGTTTACATGTCCTCCTAAATTTATTATTTATCCGGACGCAAGAATAGGAATAGGAATGCCGATTACGTGCTGCTGCGAGAGACCCTCGTTTTCTTCCTTCTGCACTCGCTGACTATGCAGCTTCTATTCGCCCAGACATTATCATGCTCAGGCGAATCTAACTGGCGACACCGAGAAACATCGAAAGCTACAAAGTTGCGACAAACTTGATGGAACACTCGGTCGTGTACTCTCCATATATAATTCCCAGCATATCATCATTCTTATACCTTCCACATGTGCTTATTATACTTTCACAACATGTGTAACATGAAGAATTCGTAATTCGGATAAACTTTTAAAAAACGCATAGTTTGATCGTTTTAAAATTTGGTATACTAACATATTTTAACCTTTTAAGGAGGCCTCACGTATCGATTTAGAAGATTAAATTACAAAATTAATATATATTGTAGATTGAAACATTCTGAACGATCTCTAAAAATTAGAAAGGATTTGACCGTTTATAAATAAAAATATTCCAAATTTAAATATGTCTTTTTTAACACGGTCTCAAATGGCAGTCGTAGTTAGCTCGCAGTTTATCGGTGAATTTTATATGCTAATAGAGAAGATGCATTAAAAGTAATGATTTCAAATAATAGACTGAATTGTTACAAAGCATTAAAAATTAAAAAAAAAACGTCTATAACCGCAGTAACACAGTCAAAAACAGTGTTCAACTAATTACTTTTGTGAAATTTTCAATCTCAATCGAAGAGATTTGGCAACGCCGCATATTCTGAGGCGAATTAGCGGACTAGCAGAACGGACTCGTCTACGGCGGGAATTTCAAAAGTTAATTTTCGCATTTCGTGAGATTAAAGCTTCTTCTTAGCAAATATAACGTAAAACAATTCCGGAATCCCGGAAATTTGCATTTTTTGAGACTCAACTCAAGCTGATCAACGCTCGATTGTAATTATATGACTGCTTTGTAGTCAATAAGTAGTTATAAATTTTTGAGATTTAAACACGCGCTGAAAGTAAACTCAGCGATACCAACCTCAATATATGTGCGACGTTGCCACGAGCTCTGCGGGACGTCCCGACACGCGACAGCCGACTTTATTTCGCTCAAAATAAGGTTGGCACAATAGTCATATGAGTGACTTTGCATTTCGTAAATCGTAAAAATAAAATAGAAGGAATTACATTTCGCCTTAACACCCTACACAGTGATTGAAGGGGAAATGTAGAGCAATATGCACTACAAATTTCAATTTTTTTGTCATTTATATGAAAATTTCTCTAATAGTGCGTTGGTTGACTAGCATGACCCACAGATGTCTCCTTAATCACGAACATGATATAATGAAAATTGGCGCAAATGTCATTAGAAGAAGTATGAAAGCTAAAAAAAACCATAATTTGACTTGAAGGCTTCAGTTAGACATTAAAGAACCTAAAGAATCTAAAGAACCTAGTGATCCTAAAGAATCCCCAGAGCCTAAAAAAAAAAAAAATGCGGTCCATCAAAAACGACATGAAAGTATATCTTTGTATGGTGAATATATTTTCTTAAGTCTATTTGCAATATTACTTTAAGGTAAACGCCCCAATAGCCGGCCATCTTAGAGAACAGGAAACTGTAAAATTATATTTCTTATACTAAAATAACCTTTCTATAATTGTAACCATAACTAATGCAAAGCTTAGCTTTTCTACTTTTCGAAAAGCATCCATTAATTCATGTCAGGGGTATAGTTTTTTGTTAAAGTTAGGAAAGAATTGAGAAAGTCGATGGACTTGTACCCGACCACCGATTTCAGGTAATGTCTAAATACCCGACCAAGCATGCCCCTATACGCAACCACCCGCCGATACGAGGCTATGCGATTCGTTGAAACTTCATTTTATTTCTTAAATTACACGCAGCGTTCGGGATAATTTATGATAAATAATAACTAATAAAAAGGCTCACCGTGACGTGCAACCGGCATCAACTTGCCATAGAGGTTATGTTCGCTGAGTTTGTGTTGGCCGGGAATAGGCCGCGGTTGGATATCGGTACAGCATACTGCGGATGCGCCCCAATAGCCAACCATGGAAATTGACGACTTAGCAGTGGTTTTTCGCAAATTTTAATGGAAGATTTATAAAGTCTATTTATTCGCGAATACCACAAGCCACGAATTATTGTGGAAATCGTGAAAATAACAGCGTCATAAGCTTAACAATGTTACGCCAATTCTTAACGAACTGGCTAAAAGATATGCGCCGATCCTCTGAGCGGCGTCTGCAGTGCACAATATCTTTAAAAAACGTCAACAAAAAAATTAATTACTATTTTTATTATTGGCCTATGCAGACATAA